>JASJFT010000302.1:0-45066 GCA_030770425.1 Darksidea phi | reverse complement strand
ACTAACACTGTGTTTTGCCCATGGCCTTTGTCCCCTGCTCCTCAAATACACCTATAATTTGTCTATTTTTAAAAAATTTTTTTTTATTTTTAAAAAAAAAAAAAAAAAATAACCACAACAAAAAAAAAAAAAAAAAAAAAAAAAAAAAAAAAAAAAAAAAAACTAATTTATATCTAACTCTATAAGAATACTATACTAAACTTAATATTAGCTATTAGTTAGATATTAGAGCTATAGTAGTAACTTCGAAGTAAGATAATAGAATTAAGATTATTAAGAATATTAATCTATATAGTTTAATAAGTTTAATATAAATACTTAATAACTACTATAAACTATATAAATAGTAGCTTAAGAAAAAGAAAATAGATAATATACTAGATAGAGGACCTCCTACTACTAGCTAAAGTAATAGACTAATTAACTAAACTAATAAGAAGATAGTAGAAACTTCGCTCCTAAAAACTATATATTTAATATTAATACTAAATAGAATAAATAATAAGAAGAAGATAAATAATAGAACTTATATAATAATAAATAGCTAGAGAATAAATTAAATAGTAGACTAAAGAAAAAAACTACGCTTAAGTTTAAAATATTCTAATAAAATAAGAAATCTAAATCTTTTTATCTTCTAGACTATAACTTTAAAGTAATAGACTCTTCTATATATACTTATATAATATTTATAAAATTTAAATTTATTAATTTTAAGAAAGAGTATTAATATTATAGTATTAACTTATAACTATTTATATCTATTATATACTATATCTATAGTTATAGTACTCCCTTTATTAAATCTTACTATATTAGATATATATAGCCCCCGCTTATTCTAGTATTAGCTCTTTATAGTATAACTTATATTCTATCTTAACCCTAGTATATCTATATTATAATAGTTTATACTATTCTTTTTTTTAATTCTACTACTAGGGTAAGACGCTTCTTTAATAACCTAATTAACTATTTTAAATCTAGGAGATACTAAGTTAAACCTAAGATCTACGTTATACCTAAAATACTAAGAATATTATAGTTATTAAAGACTAATAATACTAGTAGAGCGAGTAACTTATTATTATAATTAGTTAGATTCCTATACTAGTCTTTTTTATTTAAATAAAAGACGTAGTAAGTAATCCTACTATATTAATTATACTAGAAAATAAGAAATCTATTTTCTTAACTTATCGTAATATTAAAGCTATACTAAATATCCTAGATATAAAAGTATAATACTATATTTCCTTTCTTATTATAAACTTTAAAGAAGTATACTAAGTTACTTAATAGCTCTAGAACGAAGTTAATATTCTATATATCTAGACCTCTATTTATATCTCTTACTATTATCTTACTACTAATTTTAATAAATTTAATAGAGCTAATAAGTCTATAAGTAAGTACTAAATTAAGTATAAAAACTAGAAATATAATATCTATAGTATCTATATTATAGATAGAATAATCTTTAATATAAAATTTAAATATATTTAATATATTTCTAGTCTTATATTTAGTAATATACTTAATATCTACTATAACTAATTTAATATTATATAGTCTAACCTAGATAATCTAATTAAATAGAAATAGTAAATTACTATTAATCTATAGAAGATTCTTAATATCTATTATATTACTTCTAATAAATAAATTAAGATAAGTACTATATTTAATAAAGTTATTATAGATAGCTAGCTATTTCTAGACTTCTAAGCTAAATTCTATAAATAGACTACTAAAGTAGAAAAAATTAATATAAAAAAAGTCTAAGTTTTATATACTAAAGTCTCTATAATACTAGATACTATAGCTACCCTTTAAGAAAAATAACCGGACTATATAAACTATAAAGAATAGATAGAGCTCTTTATATAAATCTAAAAAAGAAAATAAATAGAAGAATATATTAAGAGTATATATACTAGCTTTCGTCTAAATAATAACTAACTAAGTAATACCTTCTAGTTAACCTTTATATCTATATTTTCTCTCTTAATAATAGCTTTAATTTATATTAATAACTTTATAATTTTAAATATAATATATATTCTATATATCTTCTATAAAGAATATAAGACTACTAATATCTACTTTTATTATAGTAAAAAGGGCTACTATAAGAATATATATAAAGAAAAGAAGAAAAATAATAAGTAATTTAGTAAAGTCTAGGACTAAAAATAAATTATATAATAAATACTTTAGAATTAATAAATAATATATATCTAGTCTTAATATCTTTAATACTAGTAGGTCTAGAACTAATATATATAACTGTAGTACGGCCGTCTCTAATTCTAATATAATAACTAGAATACTAATAATTAATCCTTCTACTAATATTTATTTAATAATCTTTTCTTTAACTATACTATAGATTAATCTTAGAAATATACTAGAATCGAAACTTTTATATCTAAAACTAAAGCTTCTTATATTAATATACTAGTTAGCTTAATATTACTCTTTATAAGTATCTTTTATATTAATAACTTAAAAAATATATAATCTTTAGTTATTATTATAACTAGAGATTAGATAGAAAAGAATTATTAAATAAGTAACTATACTAGATTTAGACTATTCTAAGTAAAAAGACTTCTCTTTAATTTAAATCTATAAATAGTAAATTATTATTTATTTATACTTCTTTTTTACTTATATATACTATTATTAATATATAGAGTCTTATTAATAATAAATACTTAGCTATTATCTTTCTTAACTAAACCTTTACTTAAAAATATACTATTAATATCTATACTATACTCTTTTTAAGAAAGCTCTTACTAGTTAATAGCTATATAAGTAATATACTTATCTAATATACTATTTTATCTATATAGATTAGAAATTACTATAAAAAATACTTACTATATATTATTAATCTAGTCTAAAATATTCTCGTTATTCTTAGTCTCTTCTAGCTTTAGAAATATAATCTATCTATTAATTAGATATTAATAATAGTTAATATAGATTCTTAGTACTATTAAAAATACTACTATTATAAAATTAAAGTTATATAAGTAGCTTTCTTAGCTATCTTCTCTAATAAAAATATATTAGATAAAACTAAACTACTATATTCTAAGTTATATACTAATATAATAAATTATTAACTATTTTTATATATTAAAGATATTAACGAGTATAATCTCTATTAATTAAATAAAGAGATTTTAATAGATTTACCTCTTAAACTTATACTAAGTTATATTAGTAAAAGGTTCGCTATAAGTTAGCGTAGCTAGTAGGTAGTCTATACCCGTAGTATATACGCTCTATACTCTCTATACCTCTAATACTACTTAATATTACTTAATATTACTTAATATTTTCTATAACTAGTTACTAAATTATACGTCTATATAATATCTATATAATATAATCTATTTATATAACTTTATCGTAAATATATAATCCTAGTAATTACGTATAGTAATATTTATACTATAGCTTATAATATAAATATAATTCTAGTAATCGTATATAATAATATTCGTACTATAGCTTATAGTATAAATTACTATTATTTAGTAGATATTTATTAAGTATAGGTTATTATATTATATATTACTAGCTACGCTTTATTTCTATATACTACGTATAGTAATTTAATTATTTTTAGATATATAGATAATAGTAGCTATTATATATATATTAGACTTAATATAATATCTAGATATTATATTTATTCCTCTTATATCTTATATTTTCTACCTTACTAGTAGTTTATCTATAGTACTAGTATATTAGATACGTTAGCCTCTCGTACTATCGTAATTCTTAATAGTTAGATTACTTTATTTATATAGATCTATACTATACTTTATAATATTATTATCTTAGCTTTCTACTCTTTATATATTTACTACTCCTCTTTATCCTTATCCTTATCTACCTAGACTTTCTTTCTTTCTAAAATATTATTATATTCCCTATTATAGAATCTTTTAATACTATTATCCTCTTCTAAATTAGTCTATATAAATAGACTAACTTCTACTATTCCTTTATTTTTTTTTAATCGACTCTATAGTCTATTCTTTAAATTACTAAGTATAGCCTTATTAGCTAGTATATAATTACCCTCCTATAGTACTACTATTATCCTATCTACTATATATATATCGAAAAAATCCCTTAGTACTATATCTCTTATAATCTACTTTAGGTATTAGAAACTATTATTATAGTATAGGGCGATCGTTTAATAGACGTTTTTTAGTTAAATTAAGGTCTTAGATAGCTCTAATAATTAGTACTCTATTCTATATCTAGTCTTCTATATATAAAGGATTTTAAACTTACTATATTATCTTATATTATATTCTTCTCCTCTAGATCTATCTCTTTAGTATCTATTATTTAATAGATACTTTTATTACTACTTAGATTAACTAAATCTAATATATCGTTTATATAGTTATTTACTATAATTAATATATATACCGGCTCGAGATCTACTTTACTTATATACCTTCTTATTTCTTTCTTAATTATTTTAGTAACTAGGTCTTATCTCTCTTTATATTAATTATTCTATTATATAAATAGTATTATATATACCCCTATCTTATATTAGACTCTATATATATTTAGGACTAGTATATATCTTATAATAATACCCTAGTCTTAAATATTACTTAGTATTTACCCGACTTCTACTCTCTAATTATCTACTATATTAGGGCTATAATAAAGTATACTATTATATTACTTAGTACTCTAAAATATTACGTACCTCTAGAAAGTACTATTAATACCTTCTAGTCCTTCCCCTATAATATAGATATTAGTACTAACTAAATACCCTTATTTAAGAACTACTTTTAGTTAGACTATATTAATTAGTATATACTATATATTACTATATCTAGATCTTACCTTTTCTAGGTCTTCTATAATAAAGGTAAATCTATTAAATAACTTTTCTATCCTTTTTATAGTCCTTTCTCTATCTACTACGTTAAAACTATATTTACTATCTATTATTTATTATATCTTCTATATAATCTATATATAAAAGATAGTAGTCTAAAGCTCTAGTTAGTAGAGTATTATCTTTCGTACTCTCTTCTATAGTAGCTTTTAATAGGTAATACTTACCTTAGTTATTATCTATAAGATAGATAATTTAGAGGTATATTCTCTAATCTCTATATCTAAGCTATCTTATATCTTCTATTAAACTCTTACTATAAAGTATATAAACGGTCCCTCTATTAAGCTAAATTATAAATAAATAGTATAACTACTATACGTCTCGTTATAGACTATTCTAGATAGTACTATTATTCTAACTAGTTTATAGAGAGGTAGATCGTTCTCTTATATATATATATATTTTAATAGATAGATTAATAGATAAATTAAACTAATTAAGGTATAACTTATATAGCTTATAAGCTTTAATCTTATATCTATTTTATTATATAGTTATTTATAATTATTATTCTCTATAATTAATATATTATCTATATCTATATTTATATTAATTTTCTATAATCCTACCTTTTCTATAAGGCTTATTCTAATAATCGAACCTTAATATATAGTTACGGCGTAGGAAGAAGTACTAGTAAATAAGATATTTAGTTCGACGATATTAAAACTACTACGTAGTAGGTCGAATAATAATTAAGATATATTATTTAATACCTTAGTCGGCTTAGTTAATACCTTAATTAGCTTAGTTAATATCTTAGTTAGCTTAGGCCTTACTAAACCCTACGTAGAAGTTAAAAACTAGAGATTATAGGTACCTAGTTATATATCTTACTTATATATAGCTATTAAGAGGGTTCTTTTTTCTTAACTTAAGTAGTACTATCTTTATATACTTTTCGATAGTAGAAATAATATCGCTAGTTACTTTATATTTTATTAATACTATTATCTATATATCTATATCTATTAGTACTATATACTAGAGGGTATCTTCTTAGTTATCTTACCTCGTCTTTCCTAGACTTTTTAGACTATATACTAGGTATAGGTATTTCTTTAGTAGAAATATAGTCGTATTAATAATATCTATAATAGATTAATAGTATTTTATTTAAAAGACTACTCTATAAACTCTAATATAGTACTACTTTACTACTAGTCTAGCTTAATAAGGATAAGTAGTATATAGCTTTAGATAAGTAGTATATAGCTTTAGATAAGTAATATTCGTTTAAGAATAACTTATTTATATACTCTTTTATAATAATTACTTATTACTTCTTATCTATTAGAGTAGTATTAAAACTATAAACGTTTCGGATAATAAATATATAGTAGAATAGTTTTTATTCTATTTAATATCCTAGTTCTATACTATAGCTAATAGTATAAATCTATATTATCTAAAATAGAATAACTATCTAGTTATAGTAGTATATATATATTATATAGGGCTACTTAAAGTAGTTATAAATATAGATTATATATAGATTTATATATTTATATTTTACTTTTATAATCTTCTATTATATTCTTTTATTCTACTTCTATTAGTTCTATTATTTAGCTTCTACTATACGATATTAGTAATAATAGTATAGTCTAACTAGTATACTTACTATACGTATTTTTAGTTAGAATAAGGGTTTCCGCGGGTACGACTATTATATACCTAGTTATACTTTTATCTATCTTCTAATTATTCTTATCTTCTATCTTATTTAACGGCCGTACTTAGAGTCTACTTTAGCGAATATTACTATTTACTTATTATACTAATTATCTTATATTTAAATTTAGAGTACTATCTAGTACGTAACTTAATATATAAGAGTATTTTATCTTAATAAGTCGTCTTATCTATATTATCTTTATCTTTACTTTAATATTATATAGTTATATATCTAGTAATCTAGAATCCTTTATATATTTCTCTATATTATTATATATTAATTCGTATTATATATTATTAAGTCTAAGTTTATATTTTATAATATTAGTAGATAGAATTTTTTATTAGGTTACTATCTTATAGTACGTAGATTTTATATACTATACTACTTATTATTATAAATAATAGCTCTTTACTAAAATATATATTATTTATATTATTACTATAATAGGTATAGAGTATTATATAGAAAGATTAGTATAATAGAGATTTACTAGTAAAGCTAAGGTAGCTATAGACCTTAGCTAAGTACTTAATAGATTTATTTTTAACTTCTACTTTATACTATTATCTAAAATATACTTTTTCCTAAAGAGTCTACTTATATTATTCTATAAAAAGGCTATTATTATACTATTACCTATAGTTTACTTTTTCTAGAGAGTCTACTTATATTATTCTATAGAAAGACTATTATTATACTATTATCTATAGTTTACTTTTTCTAGAGAGTCTACTTATATTATTCTATAGAAAGGCTATTATTATACTATTATCTATAGTTTATTTTTTCTAGAGAGTCTACTTATATTATTCTATAAAAAGGCTATTATTATACTATTACCTATAGTTTACTTTTCCTAGAAAGTCTACTTATATTATTCTATAGAAAGACTATTATTATACTATTACCTATAGTTTACTTTTTCTAGAGAGTCTACTTATATTATTCTATAAAAGGGCTATTATTATAGTCTTATCTATATTAGGGTTATATATTATCTACTATATTATCTTTACTATTTACGATATATTTACGTCTCTAACGTCGCCCTTTATAATAACTACTACTAGTCTCCTCTTTAATCTTAGTTCTAGTCTATATTCTCTTATTCTCGCTTTTCTTCTTTATTTTCTATTTCTAATACTACTTAAACGCCTTTATCGTCTTATTCCCGTTAGATTCGAATAATAGAGAGTATAGCTAATTATATAGTTTAAAGTTAATATAGTTATTAATAAATATCTTCTTAGAATCTTCGATTAATAGTATAATATATATACCTCTCTATATTATTAGTATAAAGAAGGCTCGTCTACTCTCTAGAGTTATCTTAGAAGTTAACGTCGTTATATTATTCTCGATTAGTTTAATTATACTATAGATTAGATATAGTCGCCCTTTATCTATTATCTATAGTCTATTTACTATAGTTTTAGTATATATTATCCATTTATATATATTATTCTTATTACCCGTATTCTATATCGTAAAGATTAGATTAATCTAACTAATAACCTTTCTATATAACCTCTATCTTAGATCCGTAGGGTATAGATTTATCCGAGTATTATAGCTAAACTTATTTATAATAATATAGTCCTTCTACTAATTATCTTTACGTTCCTATAACTAATAGTATACTAACTAATATAATATAACCTCTATATCTATTAGGTACTTTCTAGCTTTATACTAGTACTATATTAAAGAATATATTTATATTACTATTTAATAAATCTAGATTAGATATTCTTTATATACGGATTTATCTAATAGGTTAATAATAGTCGTTGGTATTTAAGAGTTAGTAAGGTATCTTCTCTTATAATAAATAAAAACTATAAGAATATCGACTAAGTTAGTAATCCTAGATAGTACTATTACTTATTAAACCGTAATCTATTTACTATATAGTTGGCCCGATTTTTATATCTTAAAATCTATCTACTATCTAATATTATATAATAGTAGTATCTTTAACGGAGTAATAATATATATATTATAAATTTACTTCGCTATACTAGATATAATAGTACTACTACCCGATATAAATTATACTTCTATAGAGAGTATTACTATTAGATAGCTATTTAGCCGTCTAAGTTATAGTAATAGGTCTTATTTATTAGTTAACTTATATACTTTCTTAAGAAAAAAACTATATAGTACCTCTCTATTTAGTCTAGTATTATAGCCGTCCGGACTTCCTCTTAATTAGATAAAATATCTCTAATAGGTAAGGCTATATAACTTTAGAAGGTTAAAATAACTAGTTAGAGTTATATCTTTTATACGGGATTAAAAGACTTTAAATATATACTTTAAGATATTAATATACTTAAGTATATTATCTAAGTATAATAATATATTATTATTATATATCTAGTATTATACTATAGTAATAAAGTTATATATTACTTTAGTAAAATAAATAGTATATAGTTCTTTATTATATAGTATTAGTATTACTATTACTACTAGCTATTATATAATTACTCTCTATTTATCTTCTATCTATTAGGATATCTTACTAAAGTTAATATAGATAAATTATTATAGACTAGAATACTCTAGTACTATCTTAAATTAGTAGTCTAGTTATACTTTCCCTCTAATACTATTTACTAGCCTTCTAGTACCCTTATAAGCTCGTTTCGTTAGTATTATATTCTCTACTAGCTATTATAACTATTTAACTATATATATAATAAGACCCTTTAGTAGTTAATATAATACGTTTATTAATATACCCTCGTATATATTAAAGTATAGATATTTCTATATAAAATATATTATATTATAGATCTACTCGTTATTTATTTACTTAATTTTATTTCTATATTACTTTTAAATTTAAGCCTATATACTACTATATATTCGTATTTCCTATAGTCTAGAAAGAAGATTATTTCTCTTCTCTAGTAGTATCTTATATATTATATAGTATCTATTATTTTTTACGTCTATAATAAGTATTTACTTCTAGTAGTCCGTAATTATCCTATATAATATAGAATAGTATTTTCGGACTTATCTATTAATATAGTATATTAGTTTACCGTCTATAGCGAGTTTCTTAAGAGCTAGTATTAATTAGTATAGAATAAACGTACTATCGCGTATAGTATTATTTCGATTCGATTAGCTTATACTTTAGTAAATATACTATTATCTTATAATATACTTTAAACTTAATATCTTTATCTTTATAATTAATAATTAGAATAAATCCTATTAGGATAATTCTATATCGATTACACGCTCTTTAGATATCTCTATTAATATTTCTAATTATTAAATAAACCGGCTAGTATATAGTATTACTATATAATATTATTATTAATATCTTATTTACTAATATTAGTACTAGGAGAATAGTCGAGCTAGGTAGTAGTTTTTCCTATATATTCTACTACTAATTTTCTATATTTAGCTTATTATATATATATACGTTATAAGATTCGTTCTAAAATAGATAAATAGAAGTATACTATATATACTCTATAAATAACTAGTATCTAATTAGAAATCGTATAATCTTAGCTATATTATAGTATATTAGATTATATATAACTAGTAGTATATATTTAATATTTAATATAACCTCGAGCTTACTAGTTATAAAACTATTATTATTAATACTAAAGAGTAATCTTTCTAGTAGCTCGGACTACTACTTACTAGTCTTAAATAATAATTTATTATATAATTCTAATAGTTAGCTATCTTTTAATAGTCTATTTATATTACTCTTAGTATATTAAATCTTATATAACTAGAAGGTAAAGGTATAATTAAACTATAACTAGAATCTATATACCGTAAAGTTATTTAAATTAACTCTATTTAGTTATTAGCTAGGAATAGTAGTTTATATTAGTCTATATACTCTTTATAACTATTTATAGCTCTAAAGCTTATATCTACTTTTATTATATTAGTATATTTATATATTACTTTATATAGTAATTATATAGAGATTATTAATAGTAGTTTATCTTCTCTATTTACTCTTTATATATCGTTTATATTTACTATCTAAGAGATATTTAAGAGTTAATTATCTAGATATAGATTAATTTAGAACCTATTATCTAACCCTATCTTAGTAGACTTATTATTATTATACGTACTATCGTCTAAAAGTTAGAATTACTAGGATATTTTAATTCTACTATAGGATATAAACTTATTATCTCTATTCTTAGTCGATATTACTAGAGTATTTAATAACTACTCTCTAATTATACTTTATTATATTAGATATCTAACTATATTATTCTACTCTAGTATATATATTATAAGAATTACTATTATAAGACTAGTCTAGATTAGTCTTACCCTATATCTATAAGTAAAAAGGTTACTAGATATTAACTATTTAATATTATTAACTAGGTACTTTCTATATACGTAGAGGTATTATCTTATCTCGTTATACGAGATAATTCTTTATATATAGTACTAGTAGATAAGGTCTATTATAGTAGTTAATACTATATAATAGATTTTATATATAATATAGAGAGTATATATAATTATAAAGATTATAATAGTATTAATATAAGATATACTATATAGTATAGTATAGAATATACGACTAGACTATTCTTAGAACCTTTTAGTATCTTATTACCTTTAATTTAATACTATAAGTATAATAATATAGGGAGCGGTTTTATTAAATATAATTTATAGATACTCGATATTATACCTCTTAAGCTTCTTCTTTATAAGATATTATCTATACTAGTCCTTATATAATATATATATCTTATAGTCTAGTATTATTCTTAGGTTATAGTTAACGAAGCTATTTATATTACTATATATATAATAGTTCTAACTAATATATACCTATCTTTATTACCTTTATTTAATATTATACTTAATAGTATAATTTTATATATATAATTTTTATACTTTAAAAGTTATATTTATAATAGTTTATTATTATATTAATATCTATTAGGCTTTTACTACGAGTATAATATAAGAACTTATATCTACTATATTATATAAGTACTTTACTACGTCCTCGTAGTAACGATATAAAAAATTCTTTATACTTCTTCTCTCTATTCTCTACTATCTACGCTATCTCTACGACTACTCGTACTAATAATATTACTTCTTTTTAATATAAAGTCTTACTAATTACTATTATAATTATATTTTTAAGTATTCTTACTAAACTACTACGTAATTCCTTTAGCTATCTCGCTACTTACTTTTCTATTATCTATCTATCTTATCTATTCTCTATAGTAAGAAAAGTCGCTATACTACTATACCTATAGATATCTAAAGAATAGAGAAAGGTTTTAAAAGATTTTATTAGATTCGATTATATAACTAAACTTAGTATATAGATACTATTTTAAATTATAAAGAAATACTTAAAGGAATTAATTAGTCTTATAGTAACTAAGATTAAGGAAACTCCTAGAATATTATACCTTATTACTAAGAATTATAGTAAGTTAGTAAAGGAGTATAAGACGTATAAGTACCTTAAGTAACTAATAAAAAAAATTAAAAATTAGCTAATTAACTAATCTAACTATACCGATATCTTTAGTAAGAACTTCTAGGCTAAAGATTATCCTATACTAGATACTAAAGAACTTCTAAAGTAAGAGATAGTATATAGTATTATATTTATAGCTAAAGAAAAAGTCTAGAAGAAAATTAAGAAAGAAGATACTAAAGAGAGTAAAAAGATTATTTAGTTTAAGTCTAGTTCGTCGATAGTTATAGTTAAGTAAGAATTAGTTCTATATAATAACTATTATCTTCTTACTTAACTAATTAAGTCCCTTATAATCTTTAACGTCCGGTTTATTAACTTATATACTAATAGTACTATTATAAGAGTATCTTTTATCCGGTTTTCTAATCTAAATTATATATCTTTAGGCCTAGATACGTATATAGACGGTAGTAATTTCTCTACTAAGGTATTAATTAAGGTACTTTTAGAATACTTAGAGGTAGACGATAAATCTACTTAGATCTAAAACTACGAAGTTTTAACTATTACTTATAATAGTATTAAAATTAAAGATAATATAATCTTTATAACCGAAATTAATAACTTTATTAATAAACTATATAACTACTATAATCTATATATTATAGTCTTACTAGGCGAAGCTACTAGTATAAAAAAGAATAAGAAGTTCTATCTAATAACTCTATTCTATACTTTAGCTAATAGTATAGTATATAGGTTCTAGCGGTACTTAGAGTAGTAGATCTAAAATAGACCTTAATAGTAGTAAGAAGTTCTATCTAATAACTCTATTCTATACTTTAGCTAATAGTATAGTATTATAGACGATACTTAAAATAGCGAAAATAAAATAGATATTAATAGTAGTAAGGAGTTCTATCTAATAACTTTATTCTATACTTTAGCTAATAGTATAGTATTATAGACGGCGCTTAGAATAACGAAGAGGAATTTATTAATTATAATAAGAAGTTATATCTAATAAGTTTATTTTATACTCTAGCTAATAGTATATTATATATAGTTCTTAGGAATATTCTAACTAAAGAAGAAGAGAATAAGTTACTATTACCCTAGATATTAGTAAAGTATAGTTTAATAGTAGAGATACCTACGACGTCTACGAAGAAACTAAGGCTATAGTAAATACTTAAGATTAGAAATTCTCGTTCTTCCCGAATAGTAGTATAGTAGAACGAATAGAAATCCTATATAGTAGCTAAGGTACTTAATAAGCTTAAAGAAAAAAAGACCGATATAATATTAATAAAAGATAGTAGAAATTATAAGTATAGGTCTAAGGAATTAGATTCCTCCTTCTATAATAATAGTCTCTACGGGTAGAATTACTCGTTTATAAAGAGAGGTATTAGGAAGTAAAGAATAGAATAAATAATAGAAAGATTAAATTAGAAAAGAGAGATAGTATATATATATTATATAATATAAGAAATCTAATAAGATATAATAACTTAGATATTATTTTAAGTTTATATAATAGATAAATAGTAAGTATTATATTATAATCTAGTATAGAATAAAATCGTATATAATATTATATAAATAATCTAACTAATATACGTTATATCTAATCCCGTCGTAATTTATACTATTCTATAAAGTATATTTATAAGTAGTCTAGTACTATATATTATATAATTATTCTATTTATATAATAATTTATACTAATTTACTATAACTATATACTAGCTATAACTATACCCTAGCTTATAGTAACTATATAGTAATTTATAGTAATTATTCTAGTTACTAGATCTAGTATAACTCGTATATAAAACCCTCTACTTACGCCCTAGCTAGATAGTTAGACTACTTAATATATTTATTCTATACTTCTACCCGCTTATAGTTATAAGTCTAGTCTAATCTACCTATATTATATAACCTATTTTATCTTTCTCTATATAACGAAATAACGACCTCGTCGTCTACTATATCTAAAGCTAGTTTAGCTACTATTCTCTAAGGTCTATATAATTAGAACCTATAGATCTATACCGTATAGAGACTAGCTAAGGTAGCTAATATATAGAAGTATATCGATCCCGAAGCTAAAGCTCCTATATAGCTAAATAAGCCTAAATACTCTATTAATCCTACGCTATCTATTAATAAGGATAGGTTATTAGTAACTAAATCTAGCTTAATAGTAACCTCTTAGTATACTAAGGACCTAAGTCTTTACTATATAGAGCTAAAGAAATACCGTAGAATTAAAGATAAGCTCGGTTAAATCGAGGCTTATATAACTAATATACTAGTTAAAGACCTTATCTATTAAATTAAGAATTAGAAATTATTATACAATTAGCTTAAGGCTCTAAAATAGCTATTCGCTCTATTATTAGCCGATTAAAAATACGAGGTTTAGAAGGTATATAACTTAGCTAAAATACTATATACGTATAGAGAGAATCTTAAAGAATAGAGTATAATCTTTCTAATAGTCTATAATTAAGCTACGTAGCTTAATCTACTAGAAGTATTAGAATATCGGCTATATAAGAATCTAATACGAGCTATTAAATAGATCGATTTAGACTACGTAGCTACTATATCTATTATAGTATTTAATATAGAAGCTAGTTCGAATAGCTTAATTAATCCTATACTATCTAATCTACTAGCTAGCTATCTATATTATTACCGAATAACGTAGACTATAAAGCCGAATATTAGTAATAGTATATTCGTAGCTATACTAAATTAAGAATAGTCTCTATATAATAAGAAGAGATAATAAAATAATAAGCTATTAAAGCCGTTAAAGCTATATCTATATAGAGATCTATACTACTAGGAATAATACTAGTATATTAATACCTTACTACGTAAGAAAGAATTTACGGAAGACCCTAAAAAGACTAAAAAAATAACTAACTTCGAAGCTAAGGATAAGAAGAGTATCTTAACTAAAATATACGAGAGAAATAAACGTTATAAATAGTAAAAGTAGACTAGCTAGAATAATAATATAGCTAATATAATAGAAATTAATATAGACGACGACCTACTATAAGTATAAATATAAAGTCTACGCTATATTCTTAATAGTATATAATACCTCGATAGCTAATAATATCTATCTACTTCTCTATTCCTAGATACTAGACCTAGCTATAGATATCTATATCTATAATAACCCTACTAAGTTCTAATAGGAAGTCCCGGCTTCGCCCGACGATATCGTTCTAGCCGGAGGCTTAGAGATAGCTATTTAGACCTAGAGAAACGTATAAATATCCCTATTAATACCTTAGAGTCTAAAAAAGACGATACTTAAATAAGTAGTCCTAATCCCTAGCTTCTTTACTAGTCTAGTATTACTATTACGACTATTCTTATTAAACGTCTATTTCGACTTAGGAAGAAACGTTCTATATTAATTAGGAACTTAACCTTAGAATATCGCGAAGCTTACTAGGGTTAGTAGATACTAGCTTATAGTCTATCGTACTAAACCTCTATAATCTATTTAGTATATAGTATTTACTACTAATTAGTACTAGCTATAGATCTTAGCTCTACTACTTTAATCTAGATTATTAAGTAAGCTATAACTTTATCTACTTATAGGTTATTTAAATAGTAACGTAATTAATTAGTTAGCTAGTAATATTATAGGCCTCTATATAGATAATAGTATAATAGCTTCTAAAATAATTTACTATAAGGAGTACCTATAGAATAAAGCCTATTAGATTATCTCTTATCGATTTAGCTATAAACTAGGTACTAGCCGACCGTTTAAAACTATAGCTATTAATCTAATTAAGCTTAATATACTAGTCTATAACGGTTATTAATATATATTCTATATATTTAATCTATTCTTAAAACTATATATAGTCTATATAATAGCTAAACGTAATAAGTCTACTCTTTAGATAACGCTTAGGTAGCTAGATAGAGCTATTAAATAAGAATTTAATATAACTATTACCTTTCTAATAGCTAATAACGAGTAAGACTATAGCCTATTAGATAATTTAGCTTAAGCCTATTATCTATAGAAAGGAATTAAACTATAGATATAAGCGCCCTATACTATTAAATAAAACGGTTTAGCTAAACGCTTAGGTAGAAGTCTAATTAAGAGAAGCCGCTCGATAAGAACTATAGTAAATCTTCTACTAGCTCTTAGCCCTAAGATCTATAGAACGATAGTCTATTTACTTAACCAAATACCTATATAAGTACTAAACTAAAAAATACTATTCGAAATTATATATTAGAAAAAGCTATTACTAGCTTATTTATATATTTATAGCTATAGAGTCTATATACTATATAAATAAATATTTAAAGACGATAAGCTTAGCCTATAAGTATTAGTAGGATATCTAGTTAGCTATAATTTATCGAATATCTATAGAATCTAGATACTAAAGATAAGAAGTAAAGCTTATAGTAGTAAAATAATTCGTATAAAGGATATTATATTTTGAGAGAATCTATTCTATTAATCTTAAGATAATTTAGATTCCCTTCTTTAAGTCTCTAAGCTAGAATAATTTACTTATAAATATTACTTATCTATACTAAGTAGTAAGAATACTTCTTTAGAAGTCTCGCTAAAAGATAAATATATAACTTCTATAGAAGCTATAGAACTTACTACCTAAGCTTCTACTTAGGCTACTATTTATACTACTACTTAAGCTACTACTTAGAAACCTATATCGAATTAGCTTCTAATACTAAATCCGTTAGAAATAGCCTTATCTAAGCTACTACTATAGCTATTAAATCGACCCTTAAAATATAAGCGCGGAACTAAGCCCGATTTAAATTATATAGAGTATTAAGAACTAATAGATACTAATCTCCGTTAATATTATATTCTACCTAAAGGATTAACTAGAGTAGTAAAGAAGAAGCCTATATAGAAGAACTCTAGCTTCTTTGTTAATACTTACTAGTTAGCCTATATAGCTACCTTAGTAATAGTACTAAAAACGCGATTTAAATATATAGAGCTACTAGTAGAACTAAAATACTATAAGAATATAATAAAATTACTATCTCTCTATAAGGAAGGCTTTCTATAAGCTATATAATAAGAACTAGTAATAATTAAACGTAAAGAAATCTACGAGCTAATAATCTAGAACGAATATAATACTTAGTATACTTAAGATAATAAAGTTCTTCTACTAATATAGATATATAAATATAAACTTAATAATTAAAACTATTTATTAAAATATAAGACTCGTATCTATATATACGGCGATCTATAAATAATAGTAGAAGATACCTACGCTACTATACTAGCTATTCGAATATTTTAAACTTTAGTAGCTATTACCGTCTACTTTAATATAGAAATTCGTTAATATAATACTATTAACGCGTTTACTAACGCTAAGCTATTAATACTAGTCTACTATTATTAGCTAGAAGGATTCTCTAATTCTAATTATCTATAGAAACTATACTAAGTACTCTATAGTTTAAAGACGTCTCTATTACTCTAGTATAAAGAGCTTACTAAAATACTTATAGAGCTAGACCTTATATCTATTAAGAATACTCCTTATCTATAGAAAAACGAGAAGCTACTAGTCTTCTTCTTTATTAATAATATCGTCGTTCTTAGTATACTAGTATATATAGCTACCCTATACGAATTTAAGTATAAGCTATTATAATAATATAAGATTAGATCTCTAGAAGAACTATAGACCTTTTATAGTATTTAAACTCTTAGAGACTATAATAGTAGCTCGATCTAGCTATTATAAAGCGCGTATATCGAGAAGTTTACTTAGAAGTATCCTTTACTAAAGTCCTATTCGAAGCTACCTACTATACTATTACTACTCGAGGAACTAATACCCTTAGAGAACGAAATAATAGATTTAGTTAAGTAACGATATATATAGCTAGTCGGATTAATTAGCTATATAGTAGGAGCTATCTATCTAGATATCTTAAAAGCTTACTTAAAACTAGCTAAATTTCTTATAAATTCTTCGTAACGATATCTAGATACTATCTATTAAACGATTACCTATCTACTAGATATAAAGAATTAAGTAATATACTATAATATATTAATATCTATTAAATTAGTATATATTACTAATAAACTTATATCTAAACTAATACCTAATATTATATATTATACGTATCTTTATATAGAATCTAGGTTAGGGTTAATAGAATATTTATTATACTATTAGTTTCTAATAGGTTAAGATTAAGTTAACGAATTCTATTACTAGAATAACTACTTAGGAAAAGATCTAATCTTATTTATAAGTATTAGATAAAGAACTAAAGATTAACTATAAAGAATTAAGATAAAAATCTAGGAGATTCTCTACTCTCTTATATCTATTCTACTTTATCTTACTCTACTTACTTTATTTACTAAGATATAGATTAACTAGATTATTATTAGTTATACTCTATTTACTCTATTCGCTAAGATATAGATTAAATAGATCTTTATTATATAATATTAAATTACTAACTAAGCCCTCGTCTTAGCTTTTAACCTTCTTAGAATACCCCGTATTCTATAATTCGCGTAGGGTTATAATACTTATTCCCTCCTCTAAAGCTTTATCCTTAAAGTTATATTTTCTTTCTTATAACCCTATTTAATAGTAGTCTAACTACTCTAGTAATTCTTTTTATACTATACTATAACCCGTATATATATACTAGTAATTCTTTTCTTAGTCTAGTACCCTAGTTATTCCGCCTCTTATCTAGGTATAAGAGTAGGTAACGTTCTACTTTATAGGTATCTAAGTCCTATTCTTTATTTTTCTTCTAAATTCTAACGATATCTAAAGGTTCTAAGACTTCTATAGCTCGTCGTCTTTATCTTATCTACTACGTCCTTTACTCTAGTCGTATAATATTACTAGCTTAATTATATCTAAACTATTAATTTACTAGCTATAAATATAAAACGTTACTATCCTTAGCTCGTTATAGTAAATACCTTTTTCGGAATATTTTTTATAATCTAGTAGTAACTAATAAGTCTCTTACTTGTACTAAGAAAGAGTACTCTTAACTCCTATTTAAACTAGAGTCTACTAAGAATAAAGAGTTAGCTACTTAAGCTTATAAATAATATATCTATACGTAACTAGCTTAATATAATATTTATTAACGTAAGCTTCTTAATTATAAGCTAGCTTTAATCTCTAAGTTAGAAAAGTCGGAATAGATAAAGACTACTCGATCTACCTCTTCTAGCCTATCTATATTACTATAGTAACCCTTACTATATAAGTCTACTAATTTTTCTACTTTTCTAGATAGTTAGAAGTCTCTACCTCTAGATACTTCTAGTAATACTACTTAACTAGATTCTAGTAGCCCTATAGGTTCTTAATTAGTTCCTATATATTTTAGCTAGTAGGCTATTCTATCTATTTAATTAAATATTTCTACTAACGTCCGAATCTTTATAGTTCTTAGATTTCCTCGACCTTATACTTCTTATTTTCGAGTTCGATATTAGTAGCTACTTCGGTATTTTCTAGTACTAGTTCTAGTAATAATATATAGAATACTAGATATATTCTTATACCTTTAGCTAGCTTTAGCCTATAATTAACTAGTCCTATTTTTTCTTTAATTTTAAATAGTCCGATTCGTAAATTATCTAGTTTATCGTATAGTTATTTAGTTTTTAAATTTCGTCGTAAAAGGAAAACTTTATCCCCCTTCTTAAGGGTCGGTCCCTCGAGTCTTCTTTTATTTACTATTTTAACTATTATAAGGTTCCTATATATTATCTATATATTAAGTTCTTTATATAGTTCTTATATTAAATAGACTTTCTCTTTTACCCTAGTAGATATACTCTCGATATCCTTTAGATCTTTATAAGTTATTAGCTTATATCTATAGTTTACGTAATATAGTAAGTATCTAGTTATTATAGACTTCTTACTATTATATACTAATTATACTATTAGTAGTAATTTAATCTAGTTATCTTATAACTTATTAATATAGAATCTTAGATACTCCTCTAGAGTTTAGTTCGTTTATTCTATCTAACTATCTATCTATAGATAGAAGCTAGTTAATAGCTTTCTTTTAATTTCTAATTTTACGAGTAACGTACTTTAAAACTTCGAAGTAAATAGTTTATCCCTATCTATAAGGATCTATTCTAGTAGTCTATAGTTAGTAATAAGTATCCTCTTAACCTCGTAAGCTATTTTTTCTATTATAATTACTTCGTTTATCGGGATAAAGTACGTCGTCTTAGTTAATTAGTTTATAATTACTATAATTATATCGTATAATCTTTCTAATCCTAGTTTTAATAATAGTAGTAGCTTTACTATAAAGTCTATTATAACGTAAGTCTATAATTATATAGATAGTACTAGTAATTAGAGTAATCTATAGGGCTTATATCTCTTAGGTTTATTCTTAGAATATTCTAGATAGTTATTTATTACTTTCTAAACTTTCTCTCTTATATTAGTAAGTAGGTATTCTCTATCTATATATCTAACCATTTCGTCGATTTCTAGATATTCTAGTATCTTACTTTTATAGATTTCCCGTATTAAGTCTCCTCTAAGATCTAGTAGTATATAAGATCTTATTTTTAAGTTATTTATTAGAGTAGAGTACTCTTCCTTATTAAAGTATATATTATCTCCCTCTAGTATTCTATTAGCGTCCCTAATAGTTTCTTAGATCTTATTTCTCTATTTTTTCTTAATATCTACTATTATTATAATCTTAGCTAGTCTTATATAGTTATATATAAGAGTTTCGTTAGATTTCTTTTATAGAACTAGTTCGTATACGACGGGTTTATTAGTACCTTAAAGGTTTAATCTTCTACTAAGAGTATCTACTACTCTATTTAGTATTTTTAGCTAGTAACTTATCTTAAAGTCGTAATCCGCTAGTAATTCCAATTATCGGAATTATTATTAATTAAGTTTCTTAGTAGTCGTAAAACTTATAAGGTTCTAGTAGTCTATAATAACCTTAATCTTATATTTAGCTCCTATAAGCTATAGTCTCTATTATTCGAATACTAATATAATAGCGCTAAGTTCCTTATTATAAACGTCGTAGTTTACTTCTTCTTTACTAAACTTATATAAGTAGTAGAATACTAGTCTTTATTTTCTATCTTCCTCTTACTAGATAAGTATTACTCCTAGTATATAGTCTAATACGTCCGTTTCTACTTTAAGAGATTTTATTAGGTCGTATATCTATAATATAGATACTAATATAAATAGATTCTTAAGCTTATTAAAAGCTTCCTATTATTTCTAGTTCTACTAAAATTTCTTTTCTTTCTTAGTTACCTCCGTAAGTAGAGATATAGTCTTTAAGTAATTCCTAATAAACTTCTAGTAAAAGTTAGTAAATTCTAAAAAGGATTATATATCCTTAACTAATATTAGGATTAGTTATTCTCTTATAGTCTATACTTTCTTAGAGTCTATAAATACTTCTTCTCGCGAAATAATAAAATCTAGATATTCGGTTTCTATTCTATAGAATTTATATTTATCTAGGTAAAGTAGTAACTTATTTTACTATAACTTTTATAGTACTTTCTTTATATATTCTTTATATTCTTCTAGTATCCCTTTACTATATATAAGAACGTTATCTAGATATACTATATAGAATATATCTAAATATTCGTTTAACGTTCTATTAATAATCGACTAAAATATTACTAATATATTTATTAGTCTAAATAGTATAACTCTATACTTATAGAGTCTATATTAGATTTTAAATATCGTATACTTCTTATATCCTTCTACTATCCGGATTCTATAGAATCCCTTCTAGATATCGAATTTCGTAATCTATTTTATCCCTTAGAGCTAATCTATAAGTTCTCTAATTAGTAGTAATAGGTATCTATTCTTCTTTATAACGTTATTTAAACGTCTATAGTCTATATAAAGTTATAACTTTCTATTCTTCTTTAAGATAAATAGAACTAGTAATACTATAGAGCTTTAACTTTTCCTAATATATTCTCTTTCTAAGTTCTTTATTAAGTACTCCTTTAATTCTTTCTATTAATCTACTATTAACGAGTATATAGGTCTAGGCTTAAGCTTTATACCTTATTCTAGATATATCTTATAATTCTATTTCTAGTACTCTAGTAAATCGGTTTCTAGATATTCTTTAAATAGCTCTTAGAACTCCTTATAGTCTTAAGATATTATTAGCTATAGTCCTTTCTACGTAGTCGCGACTCTTTATATTATAATAATATTAACTCTCTACAAGTTCTTCTTATAGATTCTTATAATCTTATAAGGTAAAATTAAGTCTATTCTCTCTTTCTAGGGTATATACTAGATCTCGTAGCTAGACCTATCTAGTCTCCTAATTCCTACGACTCGAGCTATCTACTTATAGCCTAGTACTTTATATAGCTTCTAATCTATCTATAAATTATACGTTACTAGCTAGTTATAACTAATAATTATATTAGTATCTCTAATTTCTATAATATTAAATCTATAATAGTCTCTAATATTTTCTACCTCTAAGATTACTTTTTATATTTTAAGACGAATTATACCTCCTCTATATTCTATAGATAATCTATCTCCGAGGTCTACTTATATAGGTTTTTCTTTAATCTAGTAGAGAATTCTATATTTCTTTATTAATCTTAATAATAGGAGTATAAACTTAGCTTTACTATCTATAATAGCTCGGACTTTTTATCTATAAATCCGCGCGTCTACCTTTAACCTAGCTAGTTATTAGATACCTTCTTATATAATTTATAGAGTTATCTTTTAAATACTTTTATTAGTACGACTCTAGTATAGCTAATAATAATCTAGTTTTTTAGTTTATTATCGTAGAGGTCCTATTCCTTAGGAGTACCCTCTAGTTCTTAGATTTTTTATTAGAGGGGCGACTCGCCTAACTATTCTAACTTTAGATCTTCTTTTCTCCCGATCCTACGAGGTATTTCCTAGTTTAGTACCTACTATAGTTCCGTTTTTAGGTCCTCGTCTAGAGATAATATATTCTAATTAACGGGCTTCGCGTTCGCCTTATTATTCTAGATATTATAGTATTTCTACTATATACCTAGGGCCCTTAGCTATCTACTAACTTCTAGGTTCTTAGAACTACCTCTATTCTATATTAGGTAGCCGTATTACTTATACTATTCTATAAGATATTCCTTCCTCCTAAGGTTCTAGTAGAAGATATCTCCTTTTCTTCTAGCTATAAGTTCTCTTTATACTAGGTATAGAATATATACCCTTTTATAATATATCTAGTATAAGACTTTATAGGTAGATTTCTTATACGTAATTCTATAGTTAATATCTCGTTTATAGTCCTTAGTATCTACTCTAGTTAGTCTACGTAGCTATTACCCTATAGTATACTTTATTAAGAAGTACTTTTTATATTCGTTATTATAGTAATTATTCTATTCTAGCTATTCTTAGTCTTCGTATTCTTTAGTCTAGTTATTATAGTTATAGATATAGTATTCTACTATTAAATATTCTACGTTTTATAGATATATATATAAATAATCTTCTAAAAGTATTATAGTTTCTTTCTTTTACTTAGTATAATATTTATAATCTTCTATATAGTTCGTCTATAGTAGTACGTCGTAGTCTACGTTATTATAGTCTTAGATTACCTTATAACCCTCTAGTCCTTAGAATTTTAGGGCCTAGTCTATTATCTACTACCCTCGATCTTCTATAACGTATATTAGTTTCTTTATATTAGTATAATATTTGGTAATATACTAGCTAGTTCTATATCTCTAGTACTTATTATATACTAATCGTTAAAAAACGTCTTCTATACTAACCTTATCTAGCTCGTTAAGCTTTAGTTCTTCTATCTTAAGCTCTAGATCTTCTTATTATCGAGAAACTTCTTTAACCTTATTCTATCTACTAGCGTCGTACTATATTTCGGGTATTAAGTTAGACTTAGTTTCTTTTTTCTTACTATATCTAATTATATTTATACGTCTAGTATCGTCCTAGTCTTCTATACTTTTCTTTTCCTCGTTATATTCTTTAGCGAAGTATCCCTATATACTATAGTATAGATATACTTTTTCGTCTTAATATTATTTTATCTCGTCTACTAGGACTTTCTATAGCTTTCTATCTTATTTACGTTTCTTATTCTTTAGATATTTCTTTTTCTAAATTATACTAATATCTATTTCGTCGTAACCCTTATAGAACCCGTACTTTTAAGCTATCTACTCTTTTCTATAGACTCTTACTAGTCCTATAGTATCTCGCTTTTTAAGTACTCGTTCGTATAGTCGATTATTAATACGGATTATTATCTTAATTAGTTCTACTAGGTCGTCTAATTTTTTAAGTTAGGCTAACTCGTCCTTAATTAACTCCTTAAGTCTATTATAGTATACGACTATAAGAGGTATATTATCCTAATCGATCTTATACTATAACTATTTAAACTTAGTAGTATATATACTTATTAACTTAGTCTATCTTAGCCTTTAAATCTAGTATTTAGTCTATTAGATCTTATTAATATCTTTAAAGACTATACGTATCTATTCCTTAAATAAATTCTAATCTTTAAATACTACCTTTATTTTATTATATTACTTTAATAAAGAGTCTTTATTAGCTATATAATCGTCGATTAGAGGCTATATCTATATAGCTACTTTACCTATTATATATATATCTATAGTAAGAATCTTATCCTAGTTACTAGTAAATATAGTAGAGTTAAATTAGTAGTATAGGTCTAATTATATAAGAAATAGCCTTAGATCTTTCTTTCTACTATTATATTTCTCTAGTATTAGGATCTTTAACTTTATTCTAAGTCCCGCTCGTACCTATTATAGTAATCCTTATAGTAATATTATAGTCTACTATAACTTAACTATCTAAGCTACCTATTACTAGATTAGAGCCGCTAGATTCGTTACTAGAGTCTTAGTTACGCTTTCTCTAGAGGTATTATATAAGCTAGATAGAGTTATTATATTAATATAATCTTAGTTTAGAGTAGTTAATATATTATATATTATACGTACCTTTATATAGAATCTAGATTAGAACTAATAGAATATTTATTATACTATTAGTTTCTAATAAGTTAAGATTAAGTTAATAAATTCTATTATTAGAATAACTACTTAGGAAAAGATCTAATCTTATTCATAAGTATTAGGTAAAGAACTAAAGATTAACTATAAAGAATTAAGATAAAAATCTAGAAGATCCTCTACTCTCTTATATCTATTCTACTTTACCTTACTCTACTTACTCTATTCGCTAAGATATAGATTAACTAGATTATTATTAGTTATACTCTATTTACTCTATTCACTAAGATATAGATTAAATAGATCTTTATTATATAATATTAGATTACTAACTAAGCCCTTATCTTAGCTTTTAATCTTCTTAGGATATCCCGTATTCTATAGTTCGCGTAGGGTTATAATACCCGACTTCTATAAAGTATTAAACGTCTTCTTTACTAATTATAAGACTATCCGGAAGAGCTTATAAGGATATATATTCTTTCTATTTAGTAGACCTATTAATTAGAAGGCTATACTATAACGATATATTATAAAATTAACGACTAAGGTAGAACTAATAGCCGTCTCGTTAGCTAGTACTAAGCTAATATAGTAGTAGAGAGTATTCGAATATATTAGATTTAATCTAGATTATAAATAATTAATATACTATAATAATTAGTAAACGATTCGATTACTTATCTTATCTACCCTATAGCTTAAGACTATAGTACGGTACGTTAATATTTATTACTACTAGCTTTATTAGGAAGTACTATTAGGTAATATTAATATCTTATATATCTTATTAAATAGTTAACTAGCTAACGGCCTTACTAAATTACTACCTAGATAGAAATATAAGAACTAGGTATTACTTCTAAACTTTAAGGATTTTCCTACTATATAGGTATCTTAGCTAACTATATAAACTTTATAGCTAACTATATAGACTTTATAGCTAACTATATAGACTTTATAACTAATAAACTAGTATACTAATTCTATTAGTATACTATATAAAGTAAAATTAAGGGTCTTATATCTTTAGAGACGTTTAATTATATAAGGAACCTATATATACTATAACGACGACGGCTACCTATCTAGTACTATACTAATATAGAGACTAGTTCTCGACCTATAATATAGCTTCTTACGCTTATAAGAAGAGGGGAATCTATTAACTAATAATAAGCTTTAAAAATTAATCTTTAAAAACTAATAAAAACTAAATTAAAATAAATAAAAATAAACTTTAGCTTCGAATCTACGTTCGAACCTAAGAGGGGTATATACGTAGCCTAGTACTATATATTATATAATTATTCTATTTATATAATAATTTATACTAATTTACTATAACTATATACTAGCTATAACTATACCCTAGCTTATAGTAACTATATAGTAATTTATAGTAATTATTCTAGTTACTAAATCTAGTATAACTCGTATATAAGGCCCTCTACTTACGCTCTAGCTAGATAGTTAGACTACTTAATATATTTATTCTATACCTCTACCCGCTTATAATATTCTTTATTAAGATTAGAGCTAGTAGTAGAAGTAATATAAGATAGTTTTATATTATAGTAAGAAATTAAGATAAATTACTATAAGAAAAAGAAGTAAAAACTATAGTTAATTATAATAGCTCTATATAAGAGTAGCTTATATAGAATAGAATATAATATAGTAGCTAGAAGTAGTTATATAAGCTAATCTAGTATATAAGCTAGTCTAATACTAAGTATCTAGCTATTATATAGAGAGAGTCCCTAGTATAAACTACCTAGAGACTAGACTTAATTAAATATTTCTCTATTTCCTTAGTATTACTACGTTAACTATAGCTTTTAGGAAATCTTCTTATTAAATAGAGTTCTAAAGTATTCTATTATATAGATAGCTATAATATTTTTAATTATCTATAAGGGTAAGTAAAGTTATCTTACTAATTAGACGGTCTATTAAGAATTTTAGCTAATTAGATTATATAATATCTTATTTAACTAGCTTATATAAGTCGTTTAATTTCTTTTATTAAGTATCTAATCTAAAAGAGAAGAGTAAAGGGGAAGAAGTAAGTATCTAGTTATATAATAGTATACTAGCCCGTAACCTATCTACTTAGTAGGGTTACTTAAAATATAAACTCTTACCTAAACCCTCTTTATATTTCTTCTTTTTAGTCTAAAGTATTATAATAGTATAAGTAATTATTCTAGACTATCTATTCGTCTACACCTATATCTAGCGCTCTAGTTATCTCGATTATATACTAACTATACTATATTCCTATCTATAGTTTATAAAATAGTATTTCTTAGCTATATATAATATAATCTATATACGTATAGCTTATAGCCTAGTAGTAATAATAAATATCTAGTACTATATATAAAGAGAGATAGGGTAGTAGAAACCTATTTTATATATAGAAAGAATATTTATATAGTCTTTTAGATTAAGTCGAAGGAAATTAATACTATTATCTTAAATATAGTCTATAAGATAGTAAAGAATCCTAGTAAAGTAAGTACTATATAAGAAAATAGTTAGTTAAGCTAATAGAAGAAAGTATATACTTATATAGTATATTAGCTATAAATAGACTCTTTATAAATAGTTACCTTTTACTTTAGAACTAATAATACTACTATACCCTCTCTATATATCGATAAGGTAATACTTAAGATAATAAACTTAGTATATTAGAAACTTATATTTAACTATATAGTATATAATATTAACCCTTCTATAAAGCTTAAATTAGAGAATAGCTCGACTTCTATTAAGTATCTACTAACGACTTTATTAGCTTAATTAGTAGTAAGTATAGTAGTAAGTAAAATAGTATATACGACTCTTCTAGATAACCCCCTATCTATTATAAATCTTAGGACTATTAATATTTATATTATAATTAGTAATATTATAGATATCTTCTATTTTCCTATCTATCTAGTTTACGATAATAAGGTCTAGTCTACTAATCGGACTAAACCTATTACTACTAGTAATATTAACTTCGACTACTTTAATAAGATAATATTTAAAATTATAAAGAATCCTAGAAGAAAGATTATAAATATAGTTATAATAATTATAAATAACTATATATAAAACTAGTACGAGCTTAAAGTAGTACTAAATAATTTTATAAATAGTATTAGAAGAGATTCTAATTTTAAGATATACCTACTAGATATTAAGAGTAAAGATAAATAGTACTATATAGAGTCTCGATTTCTAAGCCTAGTACTAAAACGACTAAAATAGCCTATAAAAGGTCGAAAATAGATAGTAAGTAAGAGCGAGAGTAAGAGTAAGAACTAACTACTTAGTATATATTATATTAAATTATATTATTATATATAGTATAATTCTAATCTAGATCTTATAGATCTCTCTTATCTATATCTACCTATAAAAGCTAGTAATAAGGGACTACTTAGTAAGTATTATATTAAAGTATACTATTATATATAGTATAATTCTAATCTTATTCTTATAGATCTCTCTTACCTATATCTATCTATAAAAGCCGATAATATAGAACTACTTAGTAAGTATTATATTAAAGTATACTATTATATATAGTATAATTCTAACCTTATTCTTATAGATCTCTCTTACCTATATCTATCTATAAAAGCCGACGATATAGAACTACTTAGTAAGTATTATATTAAAGTATACTATTATATATAGTATAATTCTAATCTTATTCTTATAAACCTCTCTTATCTATACCTATCTATAAAAGTCGATAATAAGAGACTACTTAATAAATATTATATCGAAGTATACTATTATATATAGTATAATTCTAATCTTAATTCTATAGATACTCTACTTCTATCTCTACCTATAAATACTACTAGTATAACCTCTTTTCTAAAATTAATAAAAGCTATTAAGAGTATAGACCCTCTATCTATTTAAGTCCCGTAAAAGAAGCCTATAACTAGATAGTCGAATATAGATACTAGTATATTAGCTACTACTATTCTACTAGATACTAGTAACTATAGCTTAAAGTTATCTATCTAAGGAGATAATAATAGTTTACTATTATACTAACTTACTACGTAGAGCTTAGGATATAAGAAAGAGAATTATAGTAGCTAGTATAGTAGTAAAGTCTTATTATTAGAAGAATTATTAAGTAAAGAAGAGAAGATTCTAATTAAGTATAATACTCTAGAGGTAGAAGCTCTTAAAGAAGAGAAGAACGTATTTATAAAGGAAGAGAATAATATTAATAAAGTAATACTACGATTATAAGTTAATAATACTATTAAGTATAATATAGATTAATCGAATAATAACTAATAATAGTAATATATTAGCTAAACTTAATAATTTAAAAGTAGATATTAAGGTAATATATACTAATTACCTTAAGTAAAGATTAGCTATAAATATATTTAGTATTCTATTAGAGTAACTAAGGGAGTAATTTAAGTTAGTAGATTATTATATTAAGGTACTATCTAAGCTAGAGTAGAACCTAGACTTTAGATTAATAGTCTACTAAATAGTTAATATTAATATTTAGTATAGAATAGTATTTAGACCTAAAAGAATAAATATATAAGCTAATATAATAGGTCTAGATAAGACTATATAAGTTCTAGGTACTTATACCCTTAATCTTATACTATATATAGAACTAGTAAAATATAAACTTTAGCTAAACTAATAATCTAGTCTTAATCTAATAGATATATTTAAAGAATACTTACTACGAATTAGAGTATTATTTATCTTAATATTACTATAAGGCCTCTACGTATAGATACGAGACTAGGAAAAGATAATATAAAATAGTCTATTACTTAAAAATATAAATATTAAATAATATCTCTATCTCGTTATACTCTATAAGTAAAAGGGGGTAAAGATTATATATACTTATAGTAAATATATAAATAGAATCTATTATTCTCTATTTAAGAAAGACTAGATAGAGATTCTTTTTATATCTAACTAGAATAGAAATACTTATTTAGTATATACTTATCCTAATAAACTTATCTTAAAGAATATTAAATAGACTAATAACGACGACTAAATAGTATATAGCGGTATAACTATTTTAAAGCTAAGTTTAATAAGTATATAATTTATTATTATAATAATAAATATATTCTAGTACTTATAAGTCTATTAGATTATTTTAAAAAATATATCCTCTTAGTCTAAGCTTTAGACTTACTATATTAAATTTATAAAAGACTATTCTAGAAATATAAAGAAGATTATCTAGTATAGAATAGACTATTAGAAGTATCTTAATAGTTAACTAATTAGTACTACTAAACTAAAGCTTAAGTTAAATAACGCTCCATCTAAAATAATAAAGAAGAAAGAAAAGGTATACCTATTAATAAAGGGGTAAGATAGTAAGTAACTTAACTAGATAATACGTATAGCCTAATAGATAGATACTAAAAAGAAGAAGTACTTAGTACTTATAGTTATTAATTAATACTATATAAGCTAGATTATAATCGATAAGCTATACTTATAGAGATTAGAAGAGACTATTATATATATATAGATTATAGATCTACTTAAGTACTAATCTAACCTAAGTCTAATATCTTTATTTATAGAAATTATAGGCTTAATACTATTAAATAGTATTAATATTATTATAGTCTTTACTATAAAATATATTCTAGGATATAAAGAGGCCTATATCTAGAATTCTATTATTAAGAAACTTAGCGATATTAATAAGAAGGACTTTACTAAAAAATAGTTTAAGTTTAAAACTAGTATAAAAGGGATAAACTAGAATATACCTATTAAATAACTAGTTAGAAATAATAAAGGTATAAAGAAACTACTTAATATCTTTATTATTATCCTTAGAAAGTTTTTTATTATAAGAGACTATACGTTAGTAGATTACTAGAGTAAAGTTCTAAACCTCCTAGACGGGAAGCTTAAGAAGAAACTACTTATTATTAAGTATTATAATAAATATAAACCTAGTCTATACTAGATTAAATAGACTATAGAGATAAGTTATAAATAAGTCTACTAAGCTTAAATATTTAAATAGAAAGCTAACGATTAGAAGGGCCTAAAGTCTAAGATACCAACTATAGAAATAGTTAATAGATTAAATTACTAGTAATATAAACTTCTATTAATCTTTCTTAATATTTATAATACTATCTATACTTAGTAAAAGAAGAATCTAAATAAGTTAGAAATTATAGAACCTATATTACACTAGCGTAAGAGCTTAAGTACGAATAATAATATACTAAAGTAGATTATTAGTAATTTACTTTTAATTTAGGAATCGTTTATTTAATAGTATATAGATAATATTTATATAAAGTCTAAGAAGATATATTATTATATAGCTAAAGCTAGACTTATATATATAACTTAATCGATAATAAAGTATTCGACTATAAGAGGTATATAGCTTTACTATCCGAGTAAGTATATCTAGACCTTAAACTTATATATAGTTAAGACTATTATATATACTATAAGTAGAAATACTATATAGGATTAATACTATCGTCTATAGTACTAATAAGAATATAAACTTTTATAAAGAAGTTTAGATTTATAGTAGTTACTTTTATATTTAACTTATTAACCCGTAATACTAAGGTCGCTTAGTAGGATTAAGTATAGAATAAGAAGAAGAATAAATATACTAACTACTATTAGCTTATAGTAGCTAGTTTAAAGATTATCTATTAATTACTTAACTTAGTTAGAGGGTATATCTTAGAGATAATAGAATTATATTCTATTAATACTAAGATCGTATAGAGTATATACTACTAGTACTATATTAAATAAGAAATATTAGTAGTAAAGATAAATTTACTAGTACGCGGCTTATCTTTTATAAAAGAGATAATTATATATAAGAATAAGATAAAGGATATTTTCGTCTTATAGCTAAAGATAGTATAGACTAGTAAGCTAATTAAGAAGAATAAAAAGCTTACTAATAAAGTAATAGATAAGAAGAAGATCTAAGTAGGTAGAGTAAGTAGTAAGATAGTAAGTAATATATATAATAATAGATCGTAAATATATTAGTTAATCTAATTATTTTAACCTAAAACTATAAAAAAGTTCTATTTAGATAGTATTTTATAAGGGTTAAGAGTATTAAGATAGTATACTAAGAACTTTAGTTATACTCCTACCCTACTCTATTATTTACCCTCTACTACCGCTTAGATTAATAATATTACCTCTTTTTAGTATATAGTTCTACTAATTACTATTATACTTATATCTTTAGAATTCTTACTATATAGTTATATATACTCTATTTCTATATCTACCTTACTACTATTATATTTATACTACGTTTATCGCTTAATTTCCTTCTACCTACCCTATCCGTCTACTATAATAAAGAAAGTAGTCTTAAAAGCTAGCTTTATACTTATTCCGACTATATTAGTATCTTTAATAATAACTTTAACGTCTATAGTTATCCTTCGTCGAGCTTAGAGTATTAATAACTAGAAGTAAGGGCCCGTATAGAGTATAGGGGTTAATAAGACTATATAGAAAGAAAATATATAAAAAGAAAAGACTAAAGAGATAGAAGAAGCTATAGTTATTTAGCTTAGGGCTAATATATTAATATTATAGTACTAATCTATAACTATTTATATCTATTATATACTATATTTATAGCTACGATACTCTCTTTACTAGATCTTACTATATTAGATATATATAGCCTCTACTTATTCTAGTATTAGTTCTTTATAGTATAACTTATATTCTACCTTAACCCTAGTATATCTATACCGTAATAGTTTATACTATTCTCCCTTTTAATCCTACTATTAGGGTAAGATACTTCTCTAATAGCCCGATCGACTACCCTAAACCTAGAAGATACTAAGCTAGACCTACGCTATATTAAGAATACTAAGAACTCTAGAAATACTAAGAACTCTAAGAACTTTAAGAATACTATAGTTACTAAGAATTAGTAATATTAATAGGGCGAGTAACTTATTACTATAATTAGTTAGGTTCCCGTATTAGCCTCTCTTATCTAAATAGAAGACGTAGTAAGTAACCCTACTATATTAATTATACTAGGAAATAAGGAATCTATCTCTCTAATCTATTATAGTATTAAAGCTATATTAAATATCTTAGATATAGGAATATAATATCGTATTACCTTCTATACTATAGATCTTAAAGAAGCTTACTAGACTACCTAATAACTCTAAAATAAAAATAGTACTTTATATATTAAAAATAATATTTTATATATCTAAGCTCTAATCTATATATTCTACTAATACCTTACTAGCGACCCTAATAAATTTAATAACGCTAATAGGTCTATAAATAAACGCTAAACCGAGTATAAAAACTAGAAATTTAAAATTTAAAGTATCTATACTATAGATATAGTAATCTTCGATATAGAATTTAAATATATCTAGTATATTACTAGTCTTATATCTAGTAATATACTTAATATCTATTATAACTAGTTCTATACTATATAATCTAATCTAGAAAACCCTACTAAGTAGAAATAGTAAACTATTACTAATCTTTAGAAAATCCTTAATACCTACTATATTACCTCTAATAAATAGATAGAGGCTAGGACTAAATTCGATAACCTTATTATAAGTAGTCGAATCTTTTTTAACTTTTAGGCTAAATTCTATAAATAGACTACTAAAGTAGAAAAAACTAATATAGAAAAAGTCTAAGTACTACGTACTAAGGTCTCTACTATACTAGATACTATAGCCTTCTACTAGAAGAAATAACTAGACTATATAGATTATAAAAGATAGATAGAATTCTTTATATATATTTAGAATAGGAAGTAAAAAGAAGAATATATTAAAAGGATATAAACTAGCTTCCGCCCGAATAATAATAGTCGACTAAATAATATCTTCTAGTCTACTTTTATATCTATATCTCTACTTCTAGTACTAGTACTAATTTCTAGTAATCTTATAATTCTAGATATAATATATATATTACGTACTTCTTAAGAAGAATATATTATTACTAATATCTATCTCTACTATAGTAAACTAGGTTACTATAAGATTAACTATAATAAGAAAAAGAAGAATAACGTATAGTTCGGCTAAATCTAAGACTAGGAATAAGCTATATAATAGTAATTACTATCTAACTAGCCTTAATATCCTCTACTATAGTATTAGTACGTCTAGAATTAATATATAATTCTATAGTACCCTTAACCCTAGTCCTAGTATAATAACTAGAATCCTAGTAACTAATTTCTATACTAATACCTATCTAATAATAACCCCTTCTTTAACTATATTATAGACTAATCTTAAGAATATATTAAAATTAAAATAACCTCTATATCTAATATAAAACTATATTATAATAAAACTACTCCTAGCTATATAAGTAGACGGATACCAGGTTACTTTAAGAAAATTTAAGAAAGAATCTTTACTACTACTTAGTATCTTTCTACTAACTAAATAAAACTATAAATCTATTAACTTCTTTAATATCTATTTAGTAAGGGCTATAATCTTTATATAATTTTATAAATAATCTAACATAAAAGCTATCTATATTATATAGAACGAACTAGATTAAGTACTTAAGATATTACTAAAGAATAAAGAAGACTAGATCCTAAATCTTACTAAAGAAGAATTTAAGAATATCCTAGATAGTAAGATTATAACTAAACTTCTAAATAAATTTCTACTATAGTTCTATAAATTTCTTACTAACTATAGACGTACCCTATACCTCTAAGGTATTAAAGAATTAGATATTAATAAATTTATAGTAAAAAAACTATTCCTATTTAATAATAAGTTAAAAAAGAAACTCTTAGATTAGCTAAAAGATATAATAGCTAGATTCCTCTCTAGGAAAGTAGATAAACTTCTTCTAAGATAAGTATAAGACTATAAGATTAATATTATCCCTAATAAAGAATCCCTATACTAAAAAAATTAATTCTTCTTTTTATTTAAACTCCGAGTCGTATATAAATAGCTAAATAATAACTTAAATAAGGGTTTTATTCGGGAATCCCGTATATAATATACGACCCTATTACTTTTAGTAGTAAAACTAGGTAGAGAAGTATATATATATTAGAACTATAAAGGTCTAAATAATATTACTATTAAGAACTATTATCTATTACCCCTTATTTAAGAAACCCTCGACGTCTTCTATAATATAAAAGTATATACTAAGCTCGATATAATTACTATCTTTAATAAGCTATATATAACTAAAGAATATAAGTAGAAAATAGTATTTATTATATATTTTAGACTTTTTAAAACTCTAGTTATACCCTTCGGTCTTTATAATATACTAGTATTCTTTTAGAACTATATTAACTATATACTTTATAATCTACTAGATCGTATCTATACTATATACCTCGATAATATCCTAGTATACTTAAAAAATAGAAAAGAATACTAAAAGTACGTCTAAGAAGTAGTCTAGAGATTAATTAATACTAGTCTCTAAATTAATATCTATAAATATAAGTTCGAGATTATAGAGATTAAATATCTCGAACTTATTATCTCCCCTAGTAGTATTAAAATAGACCTAGAGAAAGTAGCTATAATTCGAAAATAGATATAACTTCTATATTTAAAAGATCTATAAAAATTTCTAAGCTTTATAAACTTTTATTAATATTTTATTTAAGACTTCTTAAAGATATATACTCTACTTAATAAGCTTCTACGTAAGAATACTCTATAGAACTAGACTATAGAATAGATAACTACCTTTAAGTTACTTAAGAATTCCTTTACTATAGCGCCGGTACTAGTAATATACGACTTTACTAAAAAGATAGTCTTAAAAACTAATACCTCTAATTAGATATTAGGTAGTATTCTCTCTTAATATAATAATAATAGTATTCTATATCTAGTCGTATACTTTTCTAGTAAATATAATACTATTAAATATAACTACGAGATTTATAATAAGAAGCTACTAATAATTATTAAGTTCTTAGAAGAATAGTAACTAGAGCTCTAAGAAACTATAAAACTATTTAAAATTATTACTAACTATAAGAATCTAAAATACTTTATAACTATAAAAATACTATTATAATATTAAGTTCGCTAGTTAGAGTTTCTATCTTAATTTAATTTTAGAATTATTTATTAACTAGGCTTAAAAGCCGTACGACTAGACGTACTAAGTAGAATACTAAAGAACTAATTAAATAAAAATAATAGTTTTAATAATAGAGTAAAAAATAGACTATAAATAGTTCTTTTATTAGAAGTTCTTAGTAATAAAGTTCTAAAAGATCTTCTTAACTAAACCTCTATAAATATAGTACTACTAATTCTTCTAACTATAGATCGATTTATTAATAAGCTAATTAACTCTATATACTCTACTATACTAATAGCTATAGATATAATTACTACCCTCTTAGACCTAGATATAAGATACTAGCTAAAATACCTCTAAAAAATTATATAGATACTAATACTAGACTTTATACTTTACTAAGACTATATATAATACTAAGAACGTCTCTTTATACTATCTTATAACGAACTTTATACGTAGATTTTATACTAAATATATAATACTATATCTACTAGATATTTAAGATAGATTAAAATAACTAAACTAGTTATCTAAGACTACTAGTAGCTATATATAATATATAATATTAAAATTTATATTTAAGTATACAAATTCTATATCTAAACTAAAAGCTTTAGATTATTATTTTAAGGATTTCTTAAGTCCCTACTAGTTCTATTTTAGATATAGTTTAATATCTCTATTAACTATATTACCCTACTTCTAGAATTATAGTAGTATAACCGTACGTATAAATATATTCTTATTATAATCTATAGACTTATAAAGATATACTATATTATCTCTATTAGAAAAATTAATATATCTAAGTTAGTTAATATCTTTATATCTCGAGTATATTCTTTCTATAGCTACCCTAATAATATTTTATTTAATTAAGAAATCTAGTTTATATTATAGTTTTAGAATTAGTTATCTACGAGGCTTAGAATTATACTAAAATACTCCTTATTATTTTACTCCGAGACTAATAGCTAGACCGAGTAAGTAAATAGTAGTATTAAAGTATACCTCTATATATTTATAAATTTCTACTAGAATAACTAGATATAATAGCTCTTTCTTATAGAATTTACTATAAATAATATTACCTCTAAAATAACTAGTATCTCTCTATTCTTTACTAATTACGACTTCTATCTAAAACTTAGAGTAGAGTCTAGCTAATTAATACTATTAAATCTATTCTTATCTTAATAATAGGAATTCTTTAAAGTAAATAATACTACTAATAGATTTAATCGTATTATTACCTAACTAAAAGCTATTACTAAATAATCTATCGAGCGCTATAAATATTATATAAATAAGAAGTAAAAAGATATACTAAGATTTATTATAGGAGATAAGATCTTTATAGATACGAGAAATATAAAAATTAATAAACTAATAAAGAAAGAAGATAATAAAATAATAGATCTATTTAAAGTTTTAAAAGTTTATAATTAAGTATATATTCTAGAACTCCTAGTAACTATAAAAATATTCCTAGTATTCTATAACTTATAACTCCGACTAAAATACCCCTTCTAAGAACTTCTAGGATAAAATATAATAAATTAAACTAAGTCCTAATATCTTAGAGGAAGAATACTTAAATAAAAAGATAGAATAGAGGAACTAACTAAATAATAGGAATTCGAGTTCTTACTAGACTACTATAACGAGGACCTATAATAACTAATATACTTAGTTAAATAGAAATACTATTCTACTATCTAGTAGCTAGTATCCGACCTAAAAGGCTAAGAGGGTATAGTTTACTAATTCTATATTAACTACCTAGATAAACCCGCCCTAAGATAGATTTAAAAGATACTAGTATTAGTAAATTTTCTTTCTATAGAGCTATCTAAGACGTATAGCTATTTAAAGGAAGAGTACTATTATAGTACTAATCTATAACTATTTATACCTATTATATACCGTATCTATAGCTATAGTACTCTCTTTACTAGATCTTACTATATTAGGTATATATAGCTCCTACTTATTCTAGTATTAGTTCTTTATAGTATAACTTATATTCTATCTTAATCCTAGTATATCTATACTATAATAATTAAAGACTACGACTAGATAAGAATCTATAATAATACGATATACTTCTATAGGTATTAGCTTTATATAGTAATTATTATCTATTTACTTAATAGATTATATCCCTTATATTCTTTAATATCCGGCTAATTAACTCGCGTACTAACTATACTATACTAAGGGTATCTATTTATAGGCTTCTTAATAAAGCTATTATATATCTAGACTAAGATATATATATAGATAATAGTAATATATTCTTAATATACTCTTCTACTCTATCTATTAGAATAAAAATGTAGATATAGCGAATATTATTAGAATTTTATACTTTAGCCGATAGTATAGTATTATAAATTCTAGTAGTACTCTATAAAAGTATAGTCGTATTTTAAATAATTATAGTAAGAAGTTTTATCTAATAATTTTATTCTATATTATAGCTAATAGTATATTCTCTATAGAGATATCCTAGTAGATTATTACTAGTAATAATAATTATAGTAAGGAGCTCTATTTAATAACTTTATTCTATACTATAGCTAATAGTATATTCTCTATAAAGGTATCCTAGTAGATTATTACTAGTAATAATAATTATAGTAAGAAGCTTTATCTAATAACTTTATTCTATACTATAGCTAATAGTATATTCTTTATAGAGATATTCTAGTAGATTATTACTAGTAATAATAATTATAATAAGAAGCTCTATCTAAAAACTTTATTCTATACTATAGCTAATAGTACATAGTATAGAGATAATAGTATACTTATAGATAAGATATCCTTATTAATAATTATAGATAACTATAATTATAGTAAAGAAGTTATACCTAATAGCTATAATATATACTCTAGTTAATAGTATATTATAAATAGTAATATATTAATCTATTACTAACGCTTTTATAACCTAGTTATTACTCCTAGAGATTAATTAGAGCTATTTAATATCTCTACTACCCCCTAGTAGTAACGAATTAGGAGTAATTAGACTAAAAAGAAGTATATAGAGGTATAAAAAGAAGAAAGTAAAAATACTTTAAGAGAGAATTAATTCTATAAGTAAAAAAAAAGATATTTATTAACTTAGGTTTATTTTTCGGCCCGGCGTTACGCTATTATTATATTAACTAGGTCGTTTTAACGGCCCTATAAGTTTACTATTAAGAGTTTTTAATAATAAGCTCTAGACTAGAGTACTTATAGATATACCTACTATAGTACTTATCTATAATACTATATAATATATTTTAGATAGAAGTTTTATAGAGTAAGGAAATAGATATATTCTATTAATAAGTATACCCTATCTATAAGTACGTAAGTATAGGGTAATAAAATAAGATATTAGAATATTAATATAAATAAAATAGTAGAGGCTTACTATACTAGTAATCTATATAAATCTACCTCTATTAATACTACTCTATATTATATTAATACGTATCTCCTTTAGAACTAAGAGTCGAATAAGAGACGAGAGTATATAGTCTTACTAAGGTATTATATAGATTATTAAAAGAGATAACTATTTATAGTAGTAAACTATAGTATTATTAAGTAGTATTATTATTACTATACCTAGATTATATACTAATAAAGTATAAAATTCTCTTATCTATTATTATAAGGACTACGGTCTCGACCCTCCTATAAAGTCTAAGTCTAATAACTACTTAACTCTTAATAAGTATCTACTAATAAGTTTATTAACTTAATTAGAGATAACTTAGTAGCTAGTAAAATAGTATATATAATACTACTAGATAATCCTACTACTATTACTAACTATAGAACCGTTATTATCTACGTTATAATTAGTAATATTATATAGACTATCTACTCTTCCGTCTAAAAGACCTACCTTAGTAAGATATAATCGGCTAATTAGAGTAAGATTATTACGACTAGTAATAGTTAGTATATATTATATTAAAGTATACTATTATATATAGTATAATTTTAATCTAGACTTTATAGACCCTTAGCTTCTATTCTTACCTCTAAGTACTAGTAATAGTAGACTACTTAGTATATATTATATCGAAGTATACTATTATATATAGTATAATTCTAATCTAGACTTTATAGATCTATTACTTCTATTCTTACCTTTAAGTACTAGTAATAGTAGACTACTTAGTATATATTATATTAAAGTATACTATTATATATAGTATAATTCTAAAGGACCGGCTAATATAAACTAAGTCTACGTCCTCTTTAATCCTTATTAATAGAATATCTAAGTAAATCTAAGTTAATAAATCGAGTCTAAAGCCTATAAAAGGTCTAAAGATTTACTCTTTAAGATAGTACTCTATTATCTTCTACCTTATAAGAGGTATAGTATCCTCCTTAACTCTTATTAATAGAATATCTAAGTAAATCTAAGTTAATAAACTAAGCTTAAAGTCTATAGAAGGTCTAAAGAATATACTCTTTAAGATAGTACTCTATTATCTTCTACCCTATAAGAGGTATATTAGACTATACTATCTCGAATCGAAAGAAAAGTATATTACGTTTCTTTTAACTATATCTCTTCTCTATAACTAGAATCTAGATCTAGAATAGGGGGTCTATTATTTTTTTAGGTACCTAGTCTACTAGTCTAAGGATAAGAGGTAATTACTAGAAGGTATATATAAAGTATTATTAAAAGACTATAATAAGAAAATAAGAATATTCTCTAAGATAGACTATATTTATATTAATCTATAAGCTTTATAAAGAGTATTAAGTAATAATAAGCTTATAGAGCTTATAGATTAATATAAATATAGTCTATTTTACTAAGTAGTACTAGACCTTAAGAGGTTTCTATAGACCTCTCTAGTAAATTATAAAATAGTCTAGTAGTTAGTATAGTTTATCTAAGTAGAAAATAATACTAATCTTCTATCTACTCTTTAGATAGACTATATATTTAATATATATAAGATCTAAGAGTAGATTATTCTACTTAAGAATATCTATACTAGTATACTTAAAAGACTATATTCTCTCTAGCTATATAAGGCTTATACGAATAGTAAGCTTCTTACTACTACTATATATAAAATAATACTAACTTCCTATCTACTCTTTAGGTAGACTATACGTTCGATATATATAAGACCTAGAAGTAGATTATTCTACTTAAGAATATCTATACTAGTATACTTAAAAGACTATATTCTTTCTAGCTATATAAGACTTATACGAATAGTAAGCTCCTTACTACTATTATATATACTTACTTTATCTTAGAGTTAGACTATTATTAATTTCTATAGTCTAGAATATCTTACTTTTAGAACTAGATATATTAGTACCTTATAAGGTATAACTCTTAATAGTAATTTCTTCTATAATAAGGGTATAAGATTTATACCTATAAGTTTAATAATATAATAGCTACTACTTATTTAAATATTATATTATACTTTTATATTATAAGATTCTATAATATAACCCCCTATACTCTAACTACTAGTATCTAGTAAAATAGTAGCTAATATACTAGTATTTATATTTAATTATCTAGTTATAGGTTCCTTTTATAGGACTTAGATATATAGATAGCTTATAGTCTTAATAGCTTTTATTAGTTATACTATATATAATAGTATACTTCGATATAATATATACTAAGTAGTCCGTTATTACTAGTATTTAGAGGCGAGGATAGAAGCTAAGGTCTATTATTCTAGATTTTAATAAAAATATAATATAACGAATTAATAATATATCCTAATACTTATCTAATAAATAGAATATAATATATTAAATAGTTTACTAGTACTCGTATAAGATATATACGTAGTATAGAGACTATTATATAAGTATATAATACGTATAAGTAAATATAGAATACCTTAATACTTATCTAATAAATAGAATATAATATATTAAATAGTTTACTAGTACTTATATAAGGTATATATATAGTATAGAGGTCGTTATATAAGTATATAATATATATAAGTAAATATAAAACGACGTTAGAGGTATACTACGGGTATAAGCTAATATTTAATAATATTAGAAGTATAGAATAAATATACTATAGGTATAAACTAATATAGAATACTTATATAATATATATTATACTATATAGTACTATACTATATTTCTTATAATTTTTTTAAAGCGAACTTTTTACCGATATACCCTTACTATAAAATAAAAAACTTAGATACTAAATATAGGAAAATTTTAAAATATTAAGTAATTATAATATAAAATTATATTATAACTAAACTACTACTAGTCGTATAAGTAGGTAGACGCCGAATTAATTTAAAGAAATTTAAGAAAGAACTACTACTACTACTACTTAGTATCCTTCTATTAACTAAACTAAATTATAAATCTTTTAATTTCTTTAATATTTATTTTATATAAGCTATAATCTTTATATAATTTTATAAATAATCTAATATAAAAGCTACCTATATTATATAGAATAAGCTAGACTAAGTATTTAAAGTATTACTAAAGAATAAAGAAGATTAAATTCTAAATTTTACTAAAGAAGAATTTAAAGGTATTCTAGACGATAAAATTATAATAGATTTTCTAAATAAGTTTCTACTAAAGTTTTATAAATTTCTTACTAACTATAAATATACCCTATACCTTTAAGATATTAAAGAATTAGATATTAATAAGTTTTTAGTAGAGAAACTACCTCTATCTAATAACGAGTTAAAAAAGAAACTTCTAGAATAACTAAGAGATATAGTTACTAGATTTCTTCTTAGAAAAGTAGATAAACTTTTATTAAGATAAGTATAGAATTATAAGATTAATATTATTCTAGATAAAGAACCTTTATATTAAAAGAATTAATTTTTTTTCTTATTTAAACTTTATATTATATATAAATAGTTAGATAATAATCTAGATAAGGGTTTTATTTAGAAATCCTATATATAATATACTATTACTCTACTTCTAGTAGTAAAACTAGATAGAAAAGTATATATATATTAAGACTATAAAGACCTAAATAATATTACTATTAAGAACTACTATTTATTATCTCTTATTTAAGAAACTCTTAATACCCTCTAGGTAGAGAAGCGCCTACGGGTAGAGCGCGCTAGAAAACCTCTTCGGATTAAGGTTTAATCGTCTAGAGGTACCTTAGGATCCTTATAAAGAAAGAAGAAGTTCCGTATAGGGCTAGAGACCTAGCAAACCTCCTTCCAGTTCTTCGTCGCTCTAATCGTTGGGTACTTTAGTCCGATAGTAAGTTATCCTTATTCCGCTAAAGGGTTAAGGATTCGATTCCCTTCCTAATTATATAGTATATTTGGATCGAAGAGGGTCTAATATACTTCTACCTCTACTATTAGGTACTAGTACTAGGAGTACCTAATACCTCTTTAAATCTAGTATAACTAGGTCGCTCGCGCGCGGCGTACGCTCGCTTAGATTTAAATTTTAAAGATATCCCCTCGATTAGAAGAAAACTAGTACTAGTTAATAGAGAGAATAGACCCTATATAGATTCCGCCTTAGCTCTTCTACCTTAGTACTAAATAGAATAGCTATATAATATAGCTAGTATTACTACCGAACTAAAAAAAGAAAAAAAAAAAAAAAGAAAAAGAAGATAGATTATTATATTAATTAGAAATTCTTTAAGTTTAAATTATATTCTATTAAATTTCTCTAATTTCTTTAACTTTAATAGCTTTCTTATATATCTCTTTAATTTTTTTATTAACGTCGTAATTTATATCTCTAGTATATCTTCTTATTTCTTAAATATATACTAGTTCTTAATAATTCTTTTAAAGTTTTCTATAGTTATACTACCTTCTAGAGAACTAAATTCCTAATAGCTTTCTACCTCTAAGAGTTTAACCTAAGTTAGTAGCTATACTACTCTACTTTATTAGGTTCCTTCTTCTACTATTATAATTAGCTATTTCTATCTACTAGATAGTTAAGGTATTAAATAGGGTCTAAGTCTAATAGATTATTTAGCCTCGTTTAGAATTTATACTTAAGATAGAAAAGAAGAAATAGAAATAAATAGATAATAGTTTAATTATATTAATAGATAAGGATTAATCTAGATTTAAATTAACTATATAGAAAGAAGACTATCTAGAAGATTCGTAGTTATTATATATTAATTTAGTTTTCTTAGATCTATAGAATCTATAGCTTTATATTCTTATAAATCTACTAATCTATAAATCTATAAATCTATAGAATCTATATTTACTAAGATCTATAGATCTATAAATCTATTATATAACTTTCTATTCTTTAATTATAAGATCTATATTATATTTCTTATTAGAACTTATAATAGATTCTATCTTAGATATCTCTATTAGTTATTATTCTATAGTTTATATATAATTCGTAATAATTTTAAAAAGTTTAAAATATATAATAAATATTATTTTCTATTTATATTCTTTAGTAATATATAATTTATTAAAGATAGTAATAATATTAAATTTAATATATACTTTTATATTATAGAGGGTATTTTTTTTTTTTTTTTTTTTTTTTTTTTTTTTTTTGGTTTTTTTTTTTTTTTTTTTTATTTTTTTTTTGTTTTTAGTACCGGGGGGGATGTGGTAAGGGGGAATGTATTTGGGTAATTT
>JASJFT010000301.1:0-45445 GCA_030770425.1 Darksidea phi | reverse complement strand
GGGGGGTTCAGAGAGCTGGTTGCGTATGGCGCCTTCGTTAGACAGAGGTATAGAAGGTCGCAGTAGTGGCTCTTAGGCGTTTGTTACTATCCTGGAAAGCTTGCTAGAGTGCTCCCGAAGCAATAACACCGCTTCACGAAATTTTCTCGGCTAGAATGTGTCTCTAAATGGCTGTATCAATCTGCTATAAGCGATGTGATTGGCAGGAGAAGAGTGCCGAACTAGCCGTCCATGACATCCCGCAGATCATGGATCGGGCTTATCCGGATCGGATTGCAGGTATTTGGGTCTAGCAGGTTAGACCGAATTTTGTAGATGCGTTCCCGGTGACGAAATAAGAATAGAAAGCCCCTCGTCGTGTTAGCCTCTATATAGTGCAACTTGTAGCTTTGGAAATGGTCGCCAACCCCCGCTAAGGCATGTTGTAAAAGCCGAGGTAAATGCTCCATAGCCAGACAGGCCGACTCGTAACTTTGCTTCAGCCCTTCATCATTTTAGAGCTTCAGGGCAAAGCGTTGTATGCCCGAGGAGCCGGGGGCATTAGTACTTCAATTGGAGTTTGTTGTCGGCAAGGCATATCAGGCTTGGCTAGATGATGTGTACCGCGCGAGCATGGGAGTGTAGTCCAGCCGGTCCTCGCTAAAGATGTCTTAGCGCGTGTCCGCCGCCGACGCATACTGCACACTGACTGCACTACACCGGGAACAATGGTATGGCAAGACTTTGTCTTTAGTATTGAATGTAAAAGTCTCCACAATTCGTCGCCGGGCTGTCTTACAAGCGCAACTTTCGCGTCATCGCACCGCCCTGTTTCAAAGCCACTTTTGAGCTTCTCTGTACTTGTATTGCGGAAGGTGTCGCAGTAACATTCCCGGCTGATGAAGCCAAGTACGGCAGGCAATGCTAAGAACTACAGGCCTCAGTCGCTAGGGGCAGCTAGAAGCGGGCGTCCTGTCCGCACCTTGGGCTGCGGAAACATGTTTCAACCGACCGGTGACATCAAAGTTAACTCACAAGATCTCGTCCTCATCTCTTTACAGCTTGCCAACGCTAGCGGACAGAGCGACCGAGCCGTGCCGGTTGCAGTCTTTTTGATGGATTGCCACTGCAGCAGGTATTCATGAGGATGTGTCATTGACTACCCATTCTCCCGAAAGTTGAGGTCGAGGTCCATGTATGCCGTCTTTAGAGCGTACCCCACCGCTCGAGCCACCGGCATAATAATTCGCCGAGAGAAGACCTTCATCCGTCTTCCACTTCCTTTTCGTCCTCTTCATCTTCAAAAGCCTCTCCGCTTCACACCCGAATCTCTTCGAACTAGTGGCTATGGATCATCATGTATCGTCGCTACTCGTTCTACGACCATCTTGAATGCCAAACCTCTAGGCGCGCCGCCCATCGCATGACAGATGCACTGTGGCCAGCGACAACCTGTGCGCCGCCGATCAAAGAAACGCTCCCGAATAACAAGCAATCGAGACCTCAGACATCCTTAGCCTTTCCAATTTCGCTTCCCATGCCCATCATCTTGCCCAATGTTCAACTTCGGTGTCGTTCGTGGATGGCTCGCTGATCAGCCCAGCATCGCCCACCCCTCTTCCGTCCCGAAAATGCGGTCGTAATCCATTTACGCGGGCACCCACAACCCAAGCGACGTCGACCGCTGCAATCTACGCGTCATCGTTGAGCCATATTTTGTATTGATTTCGTAGTTGTTATTTCAATTGCACATGAATAATTTCATGTACACCCGAGCTGCCGAATCTTGGCCAATTGGAGACAATGTTACCCCGCAAAAACCCGCCGTCAGAAGCGATCCGTCAGCACACTTGCGGAATGCGGGGAAAGTGGTGGGAGGCTGATGTAAGAATGACTAGATACTTAGAGCATACTCTCGCATTCATGCTTCTTTATTGGCTGGAGAAAGGAACCGGCTTCATATGCAAGTAAACATTGCGCATTAATACAAGTCACCCCATATATTTCGTGAGCGAAAGACATAAAGGGCGCTCCTGAGGAACGAACAGTGCCAGTTGATCATTGGAATTGCAAGCAACAATCACCAGCTCACTGCCCATCATGTCTCATACTGAACAAGTCCAGAAAGCTCTCAAGACCCATTCAGAGGCGAATATAGACGACTACGTCAAAGCAACGTCTTTCCACGACGAAGTCGCAGAGGTAAGCAAAACAAGTCTTGCCTTCAAACCAGTACGAACGGCTCACCAATTGCCCCAGGCTATCCGCGGCCACATCTATCTGGAATGGAAGAGCTGGTTCTTCTTCCGCAAGCTAAGTGCAGATTGTGCCCGTTCAAATGTGGCACTACATGGCTTCGGCATGTAAGTAAGACCCAAACACATTGTAGCCAAATCCATCCATTTACAGTCAAACAGGCTCTGGAAGCGCGCCGCCACCGAATGCTTCGCAGACGGCATGTGGCTCGAAGGCTACCTTGTCCAGCGCGGCGGGCGCTCCAAACCTAGCGACATCCCCGCCCCGGACATCGAATGGCCTGACGACCCGGTCGACCCAGTTCAGCCCGTCTATGAAGCGCTCCAAGTCGAAAAGAGTCTTCTCGAAGACCTTCAGCGCCTCTGCGCCACGGCAGATAAGCATGGCGATTATGCTCTCGAGGACGTCATTGAAACGCGGTTCTTGAAGAAGGAAACCAAGCATGTGAAGGATATGGGCGATTTGCTGCAGCAGTGCGCGCGGGTGAGCAAGCAGCCGGGGCATGGTCTGTATCATTTGGACAAGGAGTTGAGGGCGACGAAGGGGATTACGCCTTGGGGGCATGCGAATAACCCCGATAATACGGACTACTTGTTGCAGGAGGCTACGGCTGATCTTGGGGATACTAAGCTGTTCCCGTCTTGAGTCGAACTGTTGCTGCCCGAGATGGGGCATTGAGAAAATGTGAAATGAGATGGGATGAATACAAGTTGTATGTTTCTGAGGGTTAAGTCCAAATTTTAAAAGTTATTCTGTGCCGCAGAGTGTACAAGACGTTCCATACCCGGTCTATAGCCCCACCACCACCTCGCAATCCGCAATTCCTTTTGCGCATGTCTCAGCGGAGATAGCATAAGATAAAGTTATTTCCATTTCTATAAATACTTAACATATTTTATAAAGAAACTGAATAAGCCATGCCGTGAAGTGAGCCCCAGGCAATGATGGCAACCAACAACCTTGTCGCGTTTCAAGGTATTCGAGACGAAATGCTTTTTTGCGTCACCTTTTTGGGTCATTCCGCGAGTTTGACGACGCGATGGGTACTACTCATTCGATAAAAAGTTTCTTAAAGGCTACTATATAGCAATTCTACAATACGATCGTACTAATACTGGCGCTTTATAACTAGCTCCCGTGCGCCGTCCCACTGGGAAGAAAGACCTGCTATCGAAGGCGCAGCTGAATGGGCTCGCTTGGATCTTGTCAGCTATTTGCTAGAGGCGGGAGCGGATATTCGGGGCAGAATGAACGTAAATTACAGGAGAACGCTGTATAAGGCATGGGTGCATGGGTGCATGGCCATCGCGTATTGGCTGGTATGATTCAAAACTGGAAAAGTGACAAGTATGGTCTAGAAGAATGCGAGCCGATAGGCGCCATCATCGAGTCGATGAACCTGGGAACGTTAGAGCAATATGGGTAACGGAAACCGAGGCCAGCAATTGAGTTTTTCAACCCTTGTAAGCGGTGCAGAGAGGGCTGCATTAGACAGGGTGAACGATGATGCCCAATCCAATATCAAACATCCTTCATCCTTCGAACTAAGGTCTGTTTCCTTTGCTCAATCATCCAAGTATACATCCTGTATGCACCTATATGACTCGACAGCAATTATCCAGCAATCGCCTCGCTCAATCATTCCAAGCTTGCATACTTACCGAGTCCATACCATCTAACAAGAAATAAAACACTGGCAGAAGAATCGTGCTCATCTACCCCGCAGGCCTAACGGCTCGATAAAACAGCAACATTCCGCTCTGATACTAACGGGATACAACACGTAAAACATTGTGCCTTACTAGCTAACCAGCGACGGAATGGCTTTTAGGGAGTGTGGGCGGTGAAAATGTGGTGAATTAAGCGCAACGCCTTAAGGATCTAAACTCAGCCCAACTTTTAGCCTCCAACTAACCACCCTAAGACACGCTGAGCAGCGATCTAGTTCCGTTCATCATGTTGTATGATTCTTCGATTTCGATCTCCCTCCATCGAGCGGCTTCCAGGCGATCCGAACCCGCCTTGCAGCAGGGAGCTGTCCCCACACGGTTGACCAGATGAATAGCGGTTAATCTCTTAGCCGGGTCTTCGAGAATCATTCCCTGAGCTAGCTCTCGAAGATCAAGTCCAGTGTTCTCGCTCATGGAACTAAGAAAGCTTTTCACGGCATCGATGTTAGCTTGATATGAGGAATCGCCGTAGCTGTTCGCCATAAGGAGGTCTTGCAGTATGAAAAGCGGAGTGATTTCGGATTCAGCTTTCTCCCTAATTCCGTGAGCTGCTCCCTCGCGGCGCACGTGGGCAGATCTTATCTGTACTGCACTGAGCCACGTCGCATATATTTCGACAAACACGCAACCCAGGGAGAAAATATCGGCGGGCCGTCCTCTTGGGCCTTTATCCACGACCTCCGGTGCAGCATATTTGCGCGTGAACATCAGAGGGCCTTCAGTCTCCATGTCTTCCAGCGTGGCGTACGACCGCGCGATACCAAAGTCCGCAATGTATATCTTGTATCCGAAGAGGCCACCGCCGACGTGGCGCGGATCTGAAGGGGGAATGCAAATGTGCCGGACGAGGAGATTCCTCGGCTTGATATCCATATGTTTCGTCATCCTGTCATGAATATGTGCCATCGCATTGGCCAAGCAGTCGACGAATTGAGGGAGAGCTCTTAGCATCGTTTTCCAGCCGAGACCTGCAGGGACCCGAGAAATTAGCCTATCCAGAAAGGTCTCCAAGTTATACTCGGCGGCCGGATAGATGAGGATGGAGAGCTCCGCCCCGAGCGTATATGTCCCAACAACTCGCACAACGTGTGCATGAGAAAGGCGGTAGAGATGTGCTACTTCTTCGATTGCCTTCGCTTTAGTCATGCGGCGGTTACACAATATTGTTTTGCGGGCAAGAAAGATCCGTTTGCATTTTACGCTGTGAACGATGGCCGAGCTTGTACTTCCTAGAAGCTCCTGCACCCTGAGGATTTCGTCGACTTTGTTTCGTTCATCCCTTTGGAATTCCGCATGTTGACCTCGTCCAGACCAGTCTTGCTCTTCCATGAAATCCACCGGCCAGAGGCTTTTGCTCTGAAGGATCCTGTAGTACTCGTGATCGCTATTGCACAGCGCAGTCGGTCGATCATTATTGATGTTAGGGGGTAATTGGCGATCATGCCTGAAAGGAAGGGCGCGAGCAGCGTTTGGCAAGCTCGCATCTTCCCTAGGAAGCTCAGCGGTATAGAAAGTGCTTTTGGACTGAGCTGTCTGTGCGGTTGAAAATTCGCTAATAGAGTCTTCCAAGCTCACTTCGCCCATGAGAGAGGGTGAATTTATTGACACATCGGACATAGAAACGTGCTCGTCTCCAAGACAGACCATCTGCTCAAGTCTCTCAGTGTTGTGGCGTCCATTCGCGGGAACCCGAGGTTCGGCAACGTGTGCTTCGGGCGTTCCCATCATAGTTTTCGATCCGCTTTCTATGCTTGCTTTCGCGTCGTTGTTGGAGTATTGCCGGCGCTCTGAGTAATCTGTCAGGCAGGGCCTAAAGTTCCCAAGACCGTCGCTGTTAGAGTCTCTTTCCACAATTGAACATGACGCTACAGGGTAGCGAGTAGCATGGACGCACATACTGTGGGCGGCTTATGGGTGTGGCATAGGATTCGCCACTCAACGGACGAACGAAAAATGCAGTTTTCTATACGAGATACAACGACGCGACGGCAGGTTCAGCCTCGCGCGCAAATTGAATAGGACGGGTGGCTAAATCGCCGGAGCCGAGGAAAGTAGCGGACAATTAGCGAGGAAGAAGCGAGCGAAGGCTCCTAGGAGGATATGTGGAGGATGGAAGATCTTAAGGCGGATGCGTGCTGATTCAAGTTGAGCGGGGGAATACAAGCCACCATGCGACGTAATTTCTTATGCGGCTAGCGCAGCTATGTCGAACCCAGCCCATCGCCGAATGTTTGCCACATCAGTCAACAGATGTAACAATCATGCGTGCTCTAAGCTGATACACTTCGCTTCATGTTGAACCCGCATACGATTGAATCTGAAACACCTTTTAGTTAGTGTCTGTCGCAAGGAGGGCTTGAAGTGTATTGGGGTTATGTGTATACAGTGTGCGCTAGCCGAGGTCACGTAAGCACACCACAGCGGGCATTCCCACTAACAGTGTCTGCTGATCACAGAATCAGATGAAAAGCGCAAATTCGTTCCAGGCAAGTACCATGTGGAAGGCTGCTCAGGACGGAGCGGAACAATATGACGGTCGTAATGCACGTGACTTCAGAATTCCTCCAATCTTCAGTAGTATGAAGAATAGACGGCATCTTGAAGGCTTCGTCTCGTCACGTATTGCCTTCCGCTTATGCTTAGCGCGGATACATCCTTTTAGAACACCCCATTCTTCTGCCGATATTAACGCTACACGTGCGCTCCTAAGTATGACTCGAGCCTTAATTTACAGATCGTTGCGCACACAAAGCTAGCGTACGACATCAGAATCGGTTCGGAAAACAGCAGCAGACGTGGGCTTCGAACGAGAGGAGCCGATAGGAATATAGGCTGGTTGAGACTAACGAAACCAACTCCTTGCTTAACGCTCATTTGAAGTTCTTGGGCAACTCACGGATGACCTACGTACTAGGTATACGAAAGAATTATATTTAGTGGAATATAACTACTTAAATATTTAATTAGGCTAAACATACTATTCTCTTCAGTTTATTTGGTAAGGATTTCCATTGTGGTAACTATATATGGGTATATACAGAACGCACGAAACACAGTCGGGGGGTTGAACGAATCCAGCTTTGGTTGCATATCTAGGGGAAAACTTCTTCGGTACAAAACCCTAGGCGAATACACAGTAAATTGACCGTAGGCTGCCAAGTTGAGATAACACAATATCCACCTCTTCTAATAGGGGGGTTAGGGCAAGTTCTATTATTCCGGCTTTTGAAGCTGGAAACAAGCCGGTAGAACTTCTAGCTACGTGGCTATTATCCCCGGGGGGAGAGGTTCGGAGGTGGGTGGCGAAAATCGATTTTGAGCCGGGCTGATCAGGCCGAGGAACGGGCGCCGCGCTCGCTTCGCCCTCGCTTCCGTGATCAAGCGGCACACGGAATTGAGGGGCGATTTTTGCCGCCTGGAAGTGGTCCCCGCCTTCCACATTCTGGGCTGTGTGAGAAAATTGGTGGAGGGAGCGGGAATCGAATCGAACCCACAGTCAATTCACTGGCAGGATGATGTTGACTTCCAGGACGAGTGCTCACACACCACTCGACCATCCCTCCTTCTTCAGTTTATAGAAGGGTTATAAGAAGATTATTAGTAAATCTGGAACTAGAACTAGGCTAGATAAGTTAATAGAGTAGATAGTAGCTACGAGGCTAAGCTATAAGGGTTATTAGTACGTAGCTTCATGAACGTACTTATTTATTGAAGAGTAGTTTAGAGAAATAGTACTTGATATTACCACCACTAGCAGGGAGGGCTGCCGACCTATCCGGCCAGAAGCTTGTGGAAGTCCACTTTTTGACGTTAGTGGCGTTGTAACGGCGATGCCGCCGTTGCTATGTCTTAGCCAGTTTTAGAGCCTGAATTCCTTGTGGGAAGTTGCACTCGGTGCGTTAACGAGCCGATTTGTTTTGGATTGCTCGTGCAAGCCAAAGCTACCGATGGATATCAAAGGAAGGAGTAGTATTCCGTATTAATTCGTTATATAGTGATAAAATTTCTTTCTCAAACCATAATCTATACTCGGTCCGACCCCACAGTGCAATGTCACAAAGATTATCAAACAATCTCTTCGTATCGTCTATGGAGTAAGTACCTCCTAACCTCAGTGGCCCCAAGAAGAACATATTGAACTCATCAGGTCTCTCCGGAACTTCCTCGGCTGCCACAACACGAAGAAGCCATACGTCAGTTTGAATCTCCACTGCAAAGACGAGCATAGAAAGAGGCCATCCTTCGAGCTGCCGCTTTCGGAACGCCGCTGCTATCCACGCCGCTAATTGTATCGCTGGATCTTTATTCACGTGGTTTCTTTTGACCTCCACGTTAAGGAACATAGGGTAATAGTTTGTGAACGAGGCTGTCTGGTTGATCGACTTGGTAACGGTTGGTGCCGCTTGCAGGGTGAGGAGAGCATGTCGGCCGATGTCCAGGCCGACAGCGTAATCAATCTTCTTGTCGAGATCCTTGAAAAGGTCGGGTTCGGAGTATGGGCAAAGCTCAGGCGGAGATATTTCAACGGATGTGTAGCAAAAAGGACATTAACGGAGTTTGCACCACACAGACGAATCTATGCTATGTTGTAAGAGGAACATACATATCGAATACGGTAATATTCTCGTTCCCTATTCCATTCTTCTTCTGAAACTGGTAGAGGCGGCGGAGCAGGTGAAGAATCGGGCCACGACGACCGAAATCCAGTGCGACTCTGTGGTATTGGTAGAGCGCCATTTCTCGGCCATATCAAACGCATCCATCAATGTGCTATTAACGAGCTCAGTGTCTGCTGCGGTCAGACGAATTGGGGGGTTTGCAGAGGGAGATGCGTTGCGTCGGGCCTACCATGCACGCGGAAAAAAGCTCGGACACCAAAGCCCTCACCAAACCTTTCACCTATACAAAACCCTATATAAATAGGTTTTTTGTGGGTTTTTCGTATAATATTAATTAATAGGGCTTAAGGCTATAGAAATATATTAATATCTCTATACAGGACGTTTTCTTAGAGTTGTAGAAGGCTCGTAATTAGGACCTAGTTATCTTACCCCCTATATCGATACAATCCTATAGTCTCTAGGGTATACTATTTACGTACTTATTAATAAACTTCTATAAGACGTTACTGTAGCCTTCTATTATAAGCCCTCGAGTTTTAAACTTATTCTAGTAAGGAAACTTCTTAAGAAATTATTTAGGACTGAGATGGCTGAGGGTTTTGGTGTCCGGGCTTTTTTGCTAACCGCGTGCCATGTTAGCAATCATCCCATTGATGCGACAACTACCGGCAACATACCTCGCAGCGCTCCCAGAGCGCCTCTACAGACTCGGGGAGTGTAATCCCAAGACTTTCAGCCTGTCTCATCTCTTTAAGTTCGATGCATGGGCTAAGGTAGGCTAGATCTCCACGCTTTGTGCTTGTGCACCTTTTCGGCGATGATGACCGGGTGCGGGTAAGAGACCGCGACGTCATTGGCGAAACGGTGGCCGGCAGAGGGAAAGACGGCGCTTCCGATATCGTGTCAAATTCCGATGCAACTGATGCGTCTTCTCTTAGAGGTGCCCGGTCTCCATCTTCAGTTGTTGACTTCCCTTTCGTCGACAGAAGCGACAACGCAGACCCTATTCTTGCCGCGTTTTGGGTGACTCCGCGTCGCTCGAGTGTCCTCATCGCTAGCCTTTCGCTGTTTCCGAAAATTCCCGCTCATGGTAGGGTGTTGATGAGGTTGAGGGTAGTGCTTGTGGGATATATTGGCTAGTACTCGGCGGTGTTTGCGACGAATAGTAGGTCGACCGCACTCGCTTATCCAGCACGCAACGTGGGGGCGTTTTTCGATAGGGTCGTGTGTAGCAGGTCGAAGATGCCATCGGAATGTTTTCGCTTGGGCGAATATTGCGGGGTAGTCATAATGAAAGGCTGGAAGTCCACAAGAAATGGCATGAGTTAACATCATATTTGTTCGCTTGAGGGTTGCTGGTTTGAGGGTTGCTCACAGTTCTCTCCCTAGCTCATTTGATCCCGTGCAGTTCAACAACCCTGTGGCCGGAGCGCGTCGGCCGTCCTCCCTGCAGCAGTGGCGCTTGAAGTATTTTATGCTTTAACCACTAGCAGTAAACACCGCTAATTAGGTTGCGGCTGAACACCTCTTGTGCGAGAACGAAGTGCACTGCCGAGTATGTGGCAAAACTACTCAGACTCACCCCATAGTCAAATCGCCATACAGGTAGACGAAGCTGCCCAGAATGCCAAGGAAGGTATGTACGCCTCCGGAAGAAGGTTAAGGGCATCAGATATCTTCCGAGAAGTTAAGTGGCTATTTTATGAGCAGGATAAAAAGCGGCTAACGCAAAACAAACTCCTGCTCCCGAATTCCTTCCACCTCCATTGCTTCTCCGTCCATGAGTCCGTGGACGTAGCATTCCCCGACGAACGTGAAGAATCCATCGTCGCCAGGGCGTATAACATAGGGGACACTACCGCCATAGAAAACGCATATCAAGTCTCCGACGGCTGCGCCGCGGGGAACTTGGCCGAGACGCCCGCCGCTCGTAGCACAGAAACAGCGATGACCGGAATGGGCAAGCAGCGATCGCTGGACCGCGATGGCGCCCTGAAAACGGTCCTTGTGCCAATTCGAGTTCCTCTCTCTAGGTTCAGCATGCAGGACCTCGGAATACTGTAGAAAGTAGCTAGCATACTCTGCCGTTGCGCGCTCGTGCATGTTTTGTAAACCTTTCACATCGTATAACATTGTCCGCCAGAATTCTTCGAACCTTTGAGGAGACATGGTCACATCGTCACCCAGAGCGATATTTTGGCATTCGAGGAACCACAGCTGTTGTCGGCGGATTTGGGCAACTACGTTCGGATCTGCGCTCTTTGGCAAGGTGGTTCCGAGAGGCAGCTTTGTGTCTTCGAGCGTGCTCCCTAGAGTATGTACTCGATCGATAGCCTTTCCACTTATATGTAGAATACTATTATTGTGAGAGAGCCGCACGATCGGGGATGTATCCGCGGTTGCATTGTATGGAGAGACCGCATGCGAGCCTAAAGGGGTTGCTTGATCAAGCCGAGTTAAGTCTGGTACCCACGACGGCAAACTCAATTCTGACTGCTGATAGGGATTGGTGGGCACCGACAATAACCGTAGACCGCTCTTCCCAACAATGCTCCAGGCTGCAAACCTACGGTACGTCTCTTCCACACTTTGACTGTAATCAATAGGGAAGCTATGCTCCCGACTTTCCTGTCCCCAGGAGAGACTCTGTATTGCGAATATGTGATCTCTCGGATCGGTACACTTGAATTGTCGGGTCAAACACACTAGATCGAGCAGGGTAAAGGTAGGAGAACCTTCTGGTTCCTGAATGCCCCGGAAAGCCGTCATTACGATAACGTGCCGATATGCTATTGGCGCCTCGTCGTTGACTTCTCCAAGTTTTATAGAAACCACGTGGTTCATGCCGAAGGAATACAAGCGGCGAGTGAAATCGACGATGGAGTCCCACGGGAGGGTCTGATGTCCGCATACAAGCAACGCTTCGCGTGCGTGAGCTACCTCCTGGATGACCCATTTGCGTTGGAACCAGGCCCGAGAAAGCAGCTTCCCGAGCGGAATCCAATTAAACGAATACAGTCTGTCAAGTTCACTGTGGGAAGTCGTTAGGGTATGCACAAGCCGCTGGTCCGGATTTCCTTCCACTTGTGAGTCCTCGCTTGCGGGTGGAAAGTAAGATAGCGCTCTTTTCATTGTCGCAAATGCGTCCCTCACTTCTTCTGTTTCTTCGCCCAGCCATACCAGCACCCGGCTAGCATGCGAATAGATTTCAGCCATAATTGCTACTTGCTGACTAGTCTCTGCATTGTCACTTTGATTGATGCAGAGTGCATCAATCCATAGTACTCTGTCTTTGCGTTGATCATCGGTATGTAGCCTACTCTCTATATGTGGCTGTAAACTCAACGGTGGCGGGTACCGAAGATGGCGCAGGGCGGTTTCAAGGTTCGCTGTGACTTGGAAAGGAATGCCATCCAAGATAATAGTGCGTCGGTTCGCATTATCTCCCCATGTGTATGAGAGCGCCTCATACTCTGTGTTGTCCGTAAGGTTGTGATGACTCAATGTGCAACTGATTTCGTCACCGTTTCTTTCAGGATGAAGTGTAAGTAACCGGATCTCGTCCGTTGAAAGATCCAGTGGCTGATATTTGTGACCTTGTTCCGCGTCGGACATCTGAGATCCATTTACCGGTTGAACCTTGATTGCACCTGTCAGTGCTTGAAGAAAAAGCTTGGTGTGAATGGGGTAACCTCATCAGAATACATAGTTGAGACAAAGCGAAGGTAGCCTATACATTCTCGAATATGCTGTTGCCTACCATTTTTTGTTTTTCTTTTTTCTAGAAACGCAGTTGAGGGTGACAAATCCCTCAAAGTGACCACGGAAATAGATTGCCTGGCGGTCGGTTATATATTTAGGGTAAAAGTTTAGCAGAGCAAAAACGTAGAACATACTAAATATCTCCAAAGGAAAAATGCCGGATTCTTTGAAATATAGAGTTTTCTGAAGTTTTGCACAGCCCACTCCATAAATAGTGGCGCATGGTTGACGTGGCCAAACGCTAGGCAAACTTAAGATTCTAGCACCCCAATTCGCTAGTAGAGAGGACGGCTGACCGCCCCCGGGCACAGGGTTGCGGTAACTTGGTGGTCAGAGCTACGATCGGATTTGCGAAAGATACCGGATAGTTACCGTAATATTTCCTTTACGATGCGTGACCTGTAAAGGAACTCTCCATGAAGTAGATGTTTATATATATAAATTTGAGTGGTAATTAATACACAAGCTATTAGAATAGAACCTTATCACCCCTAATACGAACTTTATAGTCTTACTATAATCAATTATTACTTATATAGACGGCGTCTTTCTTTCCTCGACGTATACTAAGGTTTTCAACGCCGTATGATTTACGATTCTTCTTAATATACTACCTACTAGTATTTTTACTCTCTAGCGGTTTGGAAAGGAGTAGTAATAGTTCGCGAAGCAAAAGACCGGTTTCCTACTATATACTTTTATAAAGATGAATGATATCGACGACCTAGAGCTTATAGAAAAGTTCGCTAATAAGGTTTTAAATGGTACTTAAAAATTTAGTATTTCTTTAATAGGACGAGAGAGAAGGCTGTCTGGTTGATTTGCGATGTATTCGTCGCCTGCTTGTGCGCTTCCGCGCTCTTTGTAGGTGTCAAGCTAACGTGCTAGGGGCGTTTGCGGGTAATAGCAGATGTACTTGCATGACAAGTCTTGTAGTTTCAAAAAAAGCCGAATTCTGACTGCGGATTTGCTCAGTCACTGACTTCGGCAAATCTATTGAGCCGAGAGTAGTGCTGATGTTTTCCCAGCGTGCCTCCTGGCCCGCGCCAACCATTGCGCTTTTATGGCTACTGTTTAGCGATGGACAGAAATAGGCCCTAGCGAAGCACAAAATTAAACAGGGGGCCAAAAAAAAAACATCTGAAGGTCCCCCGTTTTGGTCCCTCCTGTTGCAAACAGGCAGGAGGTCTCACGTATAAAGTACCATAGCTCGGTACAAGCCACCCTGCTCATCCCCTCACAGCACAGCCAACCCTACCAAGACAAGAGCAGCAAGCATGCCACCATCCATACTTCCCCCACCACGACTTCCGGCCGCATTCGGTTTAGAGGCCACCGGGCTAGCAGTCACAACCGTCGTTGGCCCATTCCCTGTCGCTGTAGCGGTGACAGTCGCTGCAACACTCGGCGCCACACTTGGGCTCTTCGCCGTCGGCTTTGGTCCCGTCGTCTCTGTATACGCAGCATGGCTCTGAGCAGCCTCAAATTGGCCACTCTCGCAGCTGGCATCGGTTCCGCACCTTGGATAGCCGTCCTGATTGCAGCAGTACGGATATGTGGGCGGGCATGCCCAGATGATTGCTCCTCCGTCAGTCGTGGGGTTCGCGCAACATGTTTCGTCGACAGCCACGCAGAGTGCAGGACCGTTGTCGATGTAGCAGATCTCGGGGTAGTATGCATTGCAGGCGGCACGTTTTCCGAGGAAGGGGTTGGGGCTTTGACGTTTATCGATGTGGGGTGCGGCTGCGTCGCGTTGGACGGCGGGGATTAAGTCTGCTGCTGCGAGGGAGAGGAGAGGGAGAATGGTGGAAAAGGTGGGAGAACGCATTGTTTATGATGTAGTTTTGGAAGTGTTGCAATTATATTGAATTCAGAAGGAAGACAAGTCAGTTGTAATGGAGTTCTGGGAGATAGTTTCTGCTCTCTTGATTTACCATTTCGGCGGATGGGTCGCAGTCTAAATACGTCACCTGCTCAAGCAGCTCAGAGTTGCGGTAACTGATGCCTCTGTACGGCTGAGATGCTTTGCTGGCTGCCAATATGTGACACGAACATATTCGCTGTGTATTGCCTCTTCCGGAATATTGTAACACGTTGATTGTAGCTGATGAAGCTGGGCGGAGCCACTTGCAGTACCTACAGCCGAGAGGCGGTCCAGACCAAAGCTGGGCAGCTGAATGCCAGCAAAACTATCCGATTGAGTGCAAACACGAAGGAATAAAGGATCCACGGCAATGTGGGGTTGTTGATTTCGGGGTAAACCCGAATATAGTGGAGGTTCGATGCAGTGATGCCAGATTTCAGTAGAACATTTAGTGCTTCTAGCCATGATTTGGTTGCTCGACTCTCCATCAAAGATGGCGCACACATGTCCACCAAAACCGCCTCTTCCACTCTGGGCACTCTCAAAGAAAGCTAGTAAGTGAGAAATTTTGCACCGCCTCTAATCGATGGGGAGACACCGGGAAGTGCCGAAAAACATCTCACTCCAGGCCGAAGGGAGACAACCAACCAGCCAATACGCGCCTCTCCTGCTACATTTACGTTGCCCTCCCTTAGCGTTGTTGTCACAGGCATGATTGATACGGGACGCGATCAGAAAAACACCCCCAATATCTAGGCACGGTCCAGTAGGTAGCGCATTCGTCCGAAAGATACCTTGGTACCTATCGGTGGCGTCGGTGTATATATAGATATTAGCCATAGAGATAAACTCTCGTCGCTGGTCTTTATTTAATAAGCGAACTTGCTAATAGATACGAATCCCTAGCGACTCCATGTCTACGTTATCTTGTCCCGAAGTCATAATAGGTATCTCAGAAAGGATGTGCGTACCCTTAGGAATATTCTTAGCTACGATGAGAACTTTGCTCTTCCCGGGTACATCTTCCACAGTATACATAGGCAGACTTGCTGTGACTCCCATCGCGCTGGCTTCTTCCTCTCTTCCTGGGGGTGTGGGGGGCTCTTTGGTCAACGTACATTGTTTCTTGCAGTGATTGTGTCTTGTTGATCAGGTGCGTAACGCAATCATCAGGAGGAGTCGTGGTAATCTGGGTGCAGGGCGCTGAGGAAGATCCAATCCATAATGTCTGTACAGGAGGTTGTAACCCCGCATCCCACATTGGCCACCAACACCAGTCCACCGGAGAAGGGCTTAGGGTGTGGGTTGTGTAGAGGGTGCTAGGAGCAGCGCAAAGGAGCAGCGGGTTTGCGTATAGGACGGCCGCATGCCCGCAATCCAGAAACGAGTAAGTTAAGTTACTCCTGGCTTAGCCAATTCACCTACGCGTCATTACTGGTTCCTGTTTTGCACCCCAGCTACATCTATTCTAGGACATAGCACTCCATATTCCACCTCCGAGCAGGAGCCGAAACTGAAATATGACAATCAAACACAGACAACGAAGGAGCCTGCCCAGCTCCCTCATGTCGTGCTATTAGGTTCGGCGTGCGTGTGGGCGGTAGAGGGAACAGGTGGAGGATTAAGAATGACGCTAGACCGCAGGTGAGAGTAATTCGATGTCGGGCAGGAGACTATGGGCGACATCGGTAAGGATGTGAGTAGGCAAAGGGATCCGGGACCATCACGTCGGTGGGAGACGGGGTGGGTTCCTGCGTCTGTGGCTGCTCCGCTCGCGACATCCTGCCACCGCTCCCGCGGCTTTCCGTCGACCTCGTGTGACCATCTCCGATTCCGGTCGGCCAGGCCGTACCTCTGCTGCCAACTTCTTCACCCTAAGCGGAGCAAGCTGCCCCACGAGTGCCTCGATCTATACCACCTGCGCCGCAACCCACACGCCCAGTTGTACCTTCGCCTCCTCCACGGTCCGACTCTCGGTCTTGGTTTCGATCGATATAGCGATAGGTCGAGTACACAGACCCTCGTAGCCAACGTAGCTAATAGAATCGGTCGACATACCGATAAGGGATAATATAATGTCGCGTACGGGACCGGAGGGCTTAAGATAAATAGCGTAACCGACGATCTTACTAGTGGTAAGGTTGTTCGAATGTATATGGCGATATTCCGGTACGATTCTAGCTACAGTTCTAGAGATCACTCTGGTTAGCGATGCTCTTTAAGTGTCCCAAGTCCTTAAAGGGTAGAAGAGTACTTATACGCTTCGGAACCTAACACTCATCTTATCATTTCCCAACGCCAGCTCTAGTACCTTAGTATATACGCGATTATTCCACTCGGTCTCATAGTCTCGATTCACCGAACACCGGTACGACAGCGAAATAATATCCCGTATAGTAGGTAGCTCCTACAGCAGCTCGTCCACTAGCCGTCCCGCTACGCAGGGATGCACCTTAGTGAGATGCGATATTATAAAGTCGACAGGGCAGTCACGCCCAAGATATCAAGTATATGGGAATCTAAAGAGCCCAAGTATCTATCCCGAGAGTATCTAAGCGGTGCGGTCGTTGTTGGCGTTGTTGTGGTAGAAAGTGCTGGTGGTGTTCCACCACGGCGGTTGTTCCGTTACGATTGGATGCACGTTACTGCAATCTACTTCTGCAAGCCACACTGAGTCGCATCCGACAATTCCTTTTTTCCAGGACTACTCCTCCTCTGGGCCTTCTCCTCGCGCAACGTATTCAGTCTAATGGTGCGAAACCGGAACGGCGAAGCACCAAGCCCCTGCAGAGCGCGCTCCATTAGCGGCTTAAGGAACGGCGCGCAAGCCGCAACAATCAGCCCAATCTCTTCGACGCGATACCACCACAAAAGCGGGACCCAGTCCCTGAATTGCGCCTCTCGCGGGTTCCACGCGCTGATGTGGTAGATTTTCATGGCACCTGCTACGGCCGCGATGGTGCCGAAGCCCATGAGCACAATTCCTAGCATGCGTTCCAGGACAGGGCGATGCAGCGACCAGAAGAGGTGGACGGGCATGGTAGCAAAGATGAGGTCACTTAGCGTGCCGAAGCCTACTATATATTAGCGTTTGCTGAATGGTGATGGCTGCGGGAACCTACTTGCGTATATGTACCCGTACATCTGGGAGACCGTGTCCGACCAGCAGACTGCCGTCGGTACGAGCTCCCACATGGCGCGGACGGGCCGGCACTGCAGTAGGGCCCAGATGTTGGCGCCGATGGGCATGATGAGCTGGATGGCGAGCAGGATCCAGAGCGTCATTTTCCAGGCCTTGGATATGGGAAAGCGGAGGAGCATGCATCCTATCGATATCCGCGCCAGGGACGAAGCCCAGAATGACACGAGACCCAGGGCAAAGAAGAATTTCCCGATCTTGATCCGGGCCGTTGGTGAAATGTATTCGTCGTAGCCCGACGCGCCTAGATCTATGGTGGCCAGCTGAAAAGAGAGCGTGATCAGCTCGCAGACCTGTGCGTGATGTCTTAGAGCGGTTGCAGTGAGACGAGTGCGGGAGTCGACTTACTAGCCCAGCTGTCACAAAGTAGTCGGAGGCAGCTAACTTGAACACGGGACGGATCCTAGTGTACATGCGGACGGTGTAGGTGAATAGGGCGATGGCTAGTAGAAACACAACACCAACGAGCCCGGAAATCGCATTGCTGGCATTCAGCCGCGCGTGCTGTTCTGTCGCCATGGCGTCGACGCACACAAAATGTCGAAGTCAATCAAAGGTCCAAGCATTCAAACAAACGAAGCGGGGACTGACGTCCGGCGACCATGCTACGCTCATCCGTGCGGATGAGTCTCGCTGCAGTATTTGTATCCGCTGGATGGAGAGAGGGGCGATACGTAGACGACGGCTCGATCGGTGTGCGAAAAAGAAATGTAAACTTTGTGCTTTTCACATAGCGGCACGGTGTTGGGGCGACCTCGTATCGGCGGGAGGCAGACTTGTGTGATTGACATGCATATGCTGAATGATGGTGGCGTGTGGTGTGCGCCACGGACCACTCGATTGCGTGCATCTGGTCGATATGATCCACGCGCCGTGGTCGTCAACAGCGCACGCCTTGACTGCTAGTAGCGCAGGTAATCGACGAACCGGACCAAACGTGGAATCCTTCCGTTTCCGAGACTCGGAGCCGTGGTCCTGCTCGCTGCTGGCTCACCTTCGTCTTTTAAGTCTCCCCTGAGTCACGCGCCGCATATCGCTTTTCATTTTCTGAGCGTGCGCCCGGCAACTTCCGATGGGCGGGCGTGCGCTGCGTGGTTGTTTGGGCTCCAACGACGTCGGTCTTCCACGCAGACGACGCCGCCGACGTTGCAGGCCTGCTTTCTTCTATTAAACATTACTCGGCTTCTAAGGCGGATTGCGAGCGCAGGAGTTGCGATGAAGCTCAAGAATGCTTTTGTGCAAGCAATGACCAGACCCTCTTTACTGATGACTTCACGTCTAAGGCCCGTAGCTCGTTTTGCGGAAGCGGGAACGCATTCCGCCGCGCACACGCGACGCCACTCTGCCTAGAGGTTATCGCGTTGTGTCGCAAATCGCGCAATGTTCTCCAGACATTAACTTAGTGTAAGCATGGGCACGAAGAAGGGTACGGTAATGAAAGTGGCTCAGCGTCATATGTCGCCACCAGGTGCAGGGAGCATAGTCAATCCGCACCGGCCGCAGGGTTGCGCTGGAGACGCTCAATTTGTCGGTGTAGGTCAGAGATGTTGGCGTGAGCGTTGGTGTTTCGAAGGGGAGCAGGTGAAGAAGTGGTCTCCAAGAGGTTTGCAGCACACGTCATTATCTTAATATTCTATTTCGAATTCTTCTCTTCTTCTTTACCTAGAGTTTACGTCGAAATAGTACTAGATATAATTATTAAGCTAGAATATATCTTTCCTTATACTATTCTAAGTCTATTAATACTAGTTAATTAAGTCTAAAAATTTTATTCTATACTTATCTATTTCTACTATATACGGCTAGCTATAGAAGTTAATAATTTTATATTTAATCTTAACTATCGGTAGCTACTTAATCGTATACGACTGTATACGACTTAGAGTTACTATAAATACTAGTACTACTCCTATTAATAGTATGGGTAGTATAGTAGTCCTAGAATCCCTAGTAGGAGTCGCCTCGGTTACTTATTACCCTATTATAGTAGTAGTACTTATTACTATACTATTAGTTATAGTTTAGGGTAGTATCCTCTCTAGTACCTTCTAAGTTGTCTACGTAAAGCTATACTTACGTTTCGTAAGACTAACTTCGGTTCCGTTTAAGAAATCCTATAAGTTACTAGGCGACTATTTTAAGATATATTAGCCTCTTTTCTTAACTCCCTACTCTTGAGTTTATCTACCGTCGATTACTCAAACTCCCTAGAGGTAAAACTTACTTTTAGTATCGGTTACCGTACGCGTGCCTTTCGTAATAGTAAAAGGAAGGCCTTCCTCGGTGGTTCCCGTAGAGACGATATCCCTAGTAATAGGTTCGACCGCTCCCTCGGATGTAGGAAGGGCGAAGGACACTCCAGCAAATATAAAGGCTGTAGTGAGCAAATTAAGGAGCTTTATAGTAGCTAGTGATAGAAGACAGGCTAAGAAGTCTGGTGGGGATCTGACCGGTGAGGGTGTAGAGTTTACCAGTGAAGGGAAGGAGGCTGTTCTTATACTCGTCTAAGAGTGTTGAGAGGAGGCTATTACTATTACTACTAATAGAGCGCCGAGTCCGCAGGATTCAGGTCCAGGGCCAACTAATAACACTACGATTAGTACTACTGACCTATAATAAGTTATACAAGGGCATTGAACGGGGCTACAAGAGTTAACACTGGCGTCTCTCGTAAGTTTCCCTTTCAATAGGTCAACGCGCGAACAGTATTAAAAAGAGCCCCAGTTATGTAAGGTTTAAAGAAAAATTGGACTAACAAGGGGGCAATTAAGAGTAGCCCTCTTCAGATATATACATCTACGCTGTTGTTCAGTCTAATAACGAGTTTAGTAAAGAGGCTATTTCAGCACGAAGATCTGGAATAGATCGCTATTAAGACGGCTATAGGCGACGGCTAGAGCGAGCGCCTACAGATGCTCGAGGGCCATAGCAGCCTCGCACGCGGCTGCAACACCTGTTCATCGAATATGTCCAAGCGCTACTTACTACATACGGTAAAGCGTAACTTATAGGAAGGATGTGTCAGCAAGTAGTAGTTTTAGGAGTACTATACGCTTTACATCACATAATATAAGTAATTATAGGTTAAAAAAAAGACTACCGGTATATATATACACGGCTATACATATAAATAGCTAAGAAGACAAAAGGGATCAGCGTTAGAAAATAGTAAGAGATATTACGTAATAAGAAATAGAATTTAGTAAAACTCTACTAATAGAATACGACCAGACAAATAACCTATAGCAACTTGCTGATCTAGGACAGAAATAGGACCAGGTCTAAATTCAATAGGAAGCCAAAGTGTATCCTCTGAGTCTACTGTTAGCCAGCCGTGCTTTACAAGAATATGCTGCTGGAAGGATAATAGAGAAGTTATAGATAGAGACGATGATAACGAGATAGTCCCTCTGTTTGTTTTAAGACAAAATCCATCCGATGAAAAAGAAATCAGGCTGATATCCCTACAGCCCTGGAGGGTGTGCAATGGCCGCCCTTTCTTGGCATCCCACACCCGCACCGTTTCATCCCACGAAGTCGATGCTAGTCGATCTCCCGTCGGCGAGAAGACCACGCTGGTGACAAAGCCCGTATGGCCCTTGAGGGTATGTAGTAGCTGCCCTGTCTTCGTATCCCATACCCGCACCGTCTCATCCGCCGATGCCGATGCTAGTCGATCTCCCGTCGGCGAGAAGACCACGCTGGTGACAAAGCCCGTATGGCCCTTGAGGGTATATAGTAGCCGCCCTGTCTTCATATCCCATACCCACACCGTCTCATCCGCCAATGCCGATGCAAGTCGATCTCCCGTCGGCGAGAAGACTACGCTGTTGATATCACCTGTATAATCCGTAAGGGTATACAGTAGCTGCCCTATTTTCGCATCCCACACCCGTACCGTCTTATCCCTTGAAGCCGATGCCAGTCGATCTCCCGTCGGCGAGAAGACTACGCTGGTGACATCGTCCGTATGGCCCTCGAGCGTCTGCAGTAGACGTCCCCAGTCTTTATCAAGTCCACATTTCACCTGCACCCGTCCTAGTATGTCTCGAAAGTACTGCCTCCGCACAATGCTTTGCTCTGGTGCAAACACAAGCGCACCGTAGTACACCTGCAACGGCGCTTCTTGGACCCCAGCTACGCTCCACATCGCAAACCGCAGCGCATCGTGAACTGCCTCGGACACTGTTATGCTTTTAGGCCCCTTACCAGTATTAGCAATATAGCTACCTTCATGTCCGCCTACAGCTTACCTTAAGCATATCCTGCAGCGCCTGCAACGCTAATATAGCTTCCGGCATCCTCTGCAGCAGACCTACAGCTTCTAGCCAGTGGAGGAGATGTTTTTGAAGAAACCTGTGGACTTTGCCGCCGTCTACCAGTATCTCACCGCTGTCTCTAGCCCTTGCCTGCAGGTGCTGAATCCAGTACTCGCACGCATATGCGAGTCGCGGGAGACTACTGTTCTTAATCTTATTTGTAGCCTCCCGTATTCGCGCTCCTGGCTTCTGCAGACCGCAAATGTCTCTTTGCAGCGTACTGTCCATTGCATCTAGCAGCCGATGGGCCATCCGTCCTTGCTCGTCTGCCACTGCGCCATCGAATATCTGCTTACCATTGCCTGACGTAAAGTAGTCTTTAGCTGAGAGGTGAACAAAGAATACCGTGCCGTCTCGGACTGTCAGGAACGAGCCGCAGCGACTGATGAGGTCGAGGACGCCTTGGACACTGCCGAACTGGTTTAGGGGAAGGCCGGTAGTAGTAGCTACTTCCTCCACTTGCAGCGGACGGTACGCGAGCGTGACTGACCGGAGGATGTCTTTGCAAAAAGTGGTTGTTTGTATGCGTTTTTGGGCTAAAATGTGTCCCATCATGCGCTCGTACAGCGGGTCCAGCCCAGGCGGTAGTTCCTGTAGCACCTCTCGCACGCGGTAATGCTCTACACCCTCCAGCTCTCTACACACCAGCGACACCCACAGAAACGTGCCCTCGGCCTTGTCGCCAAGCTGCCGCTGCACCTCTGCCTGCGTCTCGCCGTCGTACCTCTGCACAGCTGCCAGGCGCCGCACCTTGAAGTTGACAAACGCCGCCACTGCTTTCGACACATGCCTGGCGCTGACCTCGAGGCTGACCTTGATACCGCGCGAGTCCGGCTGTAGATGCCGCTCGATGTGTGGCAGGTTGCGGCTCGTCACCAGCCACTTGACCGTCGCCCGTCGTGCAAGGCTGGCGTCGGTGATGATGTGCAGCAGATCCGACAAGCCAGAGGTGCATTCGTCGAGCGCGTCAACGAGAAGGTACGTCATCGGTAGGGCGTCGTCGTTTAGCATCTCCGACAGCATCTCCCGCAGCGCATAGATGGCATTAGCACCTTCGAAAAGCTGCCTGCCTGCCGTCTCGTACCGCTTCTGCACGTATCGCATCAACTCTGGCTTTTGCTCTACAAGCAGATAGATCAGACCGCGCAGGACGCAGACGGCATTGTTAAGCTCTGGCCGCGTGCTCTGGCAGAAGAAGTAGGCTACCAGGCAGGGCTTGGAGCTGAGCTTCAGTTTCGCTAGCATCCTCGACATCCATCTTGGCTTAATTCCGGCTCCGTCTCTTTGACCCAGCTCCGCAATCACACCCATCGTCATCATCGTCTTGCCTTTGCCTGGGTCGCCCTTGATCCACAGCAGCCGCGAGTCGCTCTGTGTCTGCCATTGCTGGAAGCTGAGATCTTCTAATATCCATGCATAACAGTCCCTAACCAGCCTGTCCTTGTCCTGCTCGATCCTCGCCCGGTCTTCGCGCGGGTCCGTCACCCGCAGGTCATGGAGGCACTGCTGAGGGGTTAACTCGCCAGCCTTGCTGGGCTTGCCGGGAAAGTGCACGTCGCCATAGACGTTTCCGTAGATGTTGGTCGACTCGCCGTCCGCTCGGTTGCTGGCGTACGTGACGGTGCGGGGAGTGGTGGGCTGCATCGGTGCGGTCCACGCACCGTCTCGGATGGCTTTGCGCTAGCGGAGGAAGTGTACTAGTTCACTCCAGCTAGCCGGCAGACTGAGGAACGGGAGGGAGTTGCTGTGCGGGTCTTGGGAAGCAAATGTCGAATGTGAACAGTCCGAGAAGGATCTAATAGCTGATGCTGCAAGCTGAAGGGAGACAGAAGATCTGGCGGTTCAGCAAGGCTGTGGTCCTGCCAAGCCCCAGCTGAACCGCGCGCATCCAACTTTGCCGAGTACTCTTGCCTCAGCTGAATACAGAGAAAAGAACGGCACGATCCATCATTTGTCTTTGTGAATATACGGAACACACGATCGAGTGATAATGTCAGGATTGGTATGTTTTGGAATCATTTGCAACAAAAGGAGAAGCCTAACAGAACATACTAGGAGGTGATCGGTGGCACGGCTGCCGTCTCTCAGCTGCTTGCTCAAGCGATCACCATCGTACAAAAGATTCGCGATGCAAGGGATAAGGTACACGGCGCGTCGAACCGGCTTGATGGATATAAGGACCAGCTTGAGAACTTGCTTAGCACGCTGAGGCTCGTTCAAGACGAAGCAGAGCTGCGGACGCCAGCGATCCAGGAGCAGATCCAGGTGATTATAGAGCTAGGGAAAGAGCTGCAGGACGAGCTGGATGCTCTCTCTACACGCCTGGGAAACAGCAAAGCTAGGCAGTATACGCATGCATTTACGAGTGGAGACCGCGACGAAAAACGCCTAGATGATCTCTTCGCTCGCTTGAGTCAGGCAAAGGCGGACCTCACCGCACGAATCCTCACGGCGCATGTTGGACTAAGCGGCAGTATGCGCGACGGGCTTACGGCAGCTTTAGCGATTGTTCAACGGGTCGATAGAAACGTGCAACTAATCCTTGGCCAGAGGCTTTCTATCGCCGCCCAGCTCGAAGGAAGGAGCTCCAACGGAAACAGTACTGTATATCCACACAAGCATCTTTATTCACGCTAACTCTGCAAGGTAATGGCACGGTACCTCTTACAGATGAGGATATACGAGCGCTGAACCTCGTGAATAAGGTGTCGTGGATCGGTAATGAGGCGTTTGACGACGCAGATATATTCAACACAGATCTTGTGGAGCGGCAGGCTAATGTGCCTATAGAAAGACTATACGAAGGCAACAAGGCCCATGGGACGAGCACTATCCTCCAGGGCAATGCTGACGGGGAAGGAATTGCAGCAATCCTACGGGCAAAAAGGGGGTTATAGAGCTGATAGGCTATGCGTGTACAAATTGCACTTATTTTACAATGATACCGTTCTGGAGAAAAATAACCTATTAGGATACAGTTCACGCAGTCATGCCTCTTATACACCTACTTATTGTTTCGGCGTCCTTGTCGAGCAGCAGCTTCACCACCGCCTCGTGGCCTCCAGATGAAGCCGCCTGGAGTACGTTGCCCCAAACATTGCACATTAGTTTTAATCGTAGTGGACCTGACCATTCCTTAATAAGCTGAGCCCGACAGTCTCATCCAATCGCACTAATTTACCTTCTTCGTCGGCCAAGAAGATGAGCCCATCGTGGTTCACGCAGCTGCGGTTGCTGCTACTAATAAGAAAGCTCGGCATCCAGTAAGTCGTTGGGATTATAAAAGATCTTCTAGATGGTCGCATATTCCAATCCGAGCAAAAACCCAGGTGGAGTTTTCTAGGCTGTTCGTTTCATTATCAGAGACCAATAGTATCGGGTTGGATATCGCAGCATGTAAAGTCTAGACTCCGACCTATTGAGCAGTATCAGAGAAATTCAAAGGCACCCGGTGAAATTTGCTTGCCCGAGTCTTGGTCCATATAGATTGTGAACACAATGTTTCGGATGTCGCCGCACCCTAAGAGCAGAATCCGCACTGTTTGTCCCTGGGGAAGATTCCGCGTTAAATGAACGGCTGAAGTGTTTCCGACAGGATAGAAGTAAGTCACAATATCCACGATCACTGGAGTCGCCATCGTGTAAGTTCGGAAGAGTTTGGTGCTCAGTAAGAGAGATCCAAATTGTGTGTCGTTTTCATAATTAAACTTGACCCTCGCCCCTCGGTGAATCAAAGTAGAGGCAATCACATGCCTATGACTGTTTTTTCGTACCACCTACTGCGGCCCAGACGCCCTGCGTTTTAGTGGGGTGATCAGCTTGTGAATAATGAATGGTACGCCACACGCCTCCCCCGCTCCGCGCGTCACGCCGCCACGCTCGTCGCGCTAGACCTCTGTCACAACCCCATTGAGCCTACCCCACTAACATGGACAGATCAAATATATCCTTATCTTACCAGAGTTCTTCTATCAACTAGATTTTCACACTGGCAGGGAGAACGGCCGAACCGCTCCTACTAGGACCTTGTCCAGCAGCGCCTAATTCTTTGCGTGGGGCTTAACCAGGCTCCACCGCTGGAACTAAACCGAAACCACCCGGAGAAAACCTGGGCGTCTGGGACGGTCAACAAGCTACACTAATCAAGCTAGGCATGCTTAAAATCTGGCCGCGATCCAAACTTGGGCTAGCATTATTCCTGGAAACAAGGGCCCATTTTGAGTCTCGCAGCGGACCATGTTTTGGGCCCCCGCGGTGGACCAGGTTCCGAGGGCAGGTCCCAGATTTTAACCTCTCCAGATCTACATGATCAGATGATGGCCTGTGCTTCAAACCTCTTGGCGACTGCTGCTTCGCCTACCTTCCCCTTCAGAAACACCATGCTAACATCTCTCTTCATCCACACCGAAAAATCGAGCGCCTCCAGCTTGTGTGTGTGTGTGTGTGTGTGTGTTTATTTACGCATGCAATTCTGGGTCATTACATTGCTAACATTATATCACTAAGCTATATATAGTTAGTATTTGCCCATAAGCGTCAGCCAATCAGCGCCAGTTTGCTGGCACAAATTGTCAGACTGTCGACCGTTTGTGCCAGTGAACCGATGCTGATTGGCTGGTGACTCTTAACATATCTTCTCAATCCTAATGTGTGTACGCACTCGAGGCTCATGGCGTAAGTGTGTGCAAGAAGAGTCGCCCGCTCCTAGTGCGCGTTAGCTGTACCTGCTCTACTGTAGCTTCGGCAGATCCTTTTCTGGTTCCCGCGGTGGACTCTTTCTGATCTCGGTCTCTCGCTTCCGTTCGGAGACCCTAGCCCGGTTCCGCTTTCCCATGGGTACGGTTTTGGAGCTCGCTACATGATCCCAGCAAGTCATGTGCTCCCTGGAAGCAGCAACTCACTCTCCCCTCCCACGTCATATATGCCCAAAATCCCAACGCCTCCGGCGCAACACTGTGGCTGGAGCGGGTCGGCCATCCTCCCTGCCTGTTGAGGCGACATTCAATACCGCACCACTCGTTACTGTTCCTTATCGTCTTTGAACCATGCTTACCAAGCCCTGCCGTTGCTTCAATGCACTAGCTCGGTAGCCTACTATCTTGCATGTCCACTGACAACGAGTCATTTCAAGGTTTCGTGTCTGCGTGTTCCCTTACTAATTATACAAACCGCCTCGACTTAGTCTCTATTCCTTGAACTTCCGCTTCCTTAGCCTCCACGGCCGTTCCTTCTTAGAAGCCAACGCTAGTTCGGCCATGTTCTAACCTTGAGATCCGATTGCGTACGCTCAGAAATGACGTTTATGAACTCATGCCCCTCGCTCACCGAAGTTTGCGCATCCACTAACTGCTATTGGACGGAAGTGTAGTGCTCTACGCACGCTCGAGTAATCGGATGATCCGGCCAAGTGTGACCTGGTAGCCTGTGCAGGCCCGTCCGTAGAGGGGCAAAGCATCTCCGTACTTATTCTGGTGATGCAACAGGTAGGCTAGCTGGTAGACACTCATCAATGTACTCCTTGCTCAATACCTTCTCCTTCAGTGCCAGCGTCTCTCGACGCATCTACTCCGCCTCTGCGGAGATTAGTACTTAATTAGTCTATGGACCTTCGCTTGAACAGGGAATAGAAGTTCGTTGTTACTCTAGCGCCGTCCGTCACACCTTAGCCCAAAACCAGATCCACCTCTTCTAGAGCCTGAGCCTCCCAGACTTCCTTAAACACTCTTCCCAAGGCCTTCCGATACGCTACGCCACCCTTCCATCCTACCAATAGCACGTTGAAGAACTCATAATATCCTACATAATTTCTCAGATATTGCTCCTCGGTTTTCTCCTCTAAATTATTATAAAGGAAGTCATCAGATCCACCGCGAATGTCTGTAAGGCGGCGTAAACAGTTCAAGTCACTTCCTTCATCTAGGGTATACTCTGGCCCAATGAACCCGAGATTAGCCTGGCCTTTCGAAATGGCTACGAGTTCGCACAGTACACTCTCTTCGGAGAGTATCTGCTTCCCGTTCAGACGAATAACTCCAGCTATTTCTCCTGACTTATCCACCAAGGTGATGGACATACAGGAGATTGGTACGTTTTCTTTTCGCCGGTCGAGAGGCCCACCAATACGGAAGTATGACCGAGCCGTTTTACAGTGCAGGTACAGGTAATCTTGGCTTTGCAGTGAGGTTACGGACCTCTGGATTGAGATTGGATACGAACATGGTGTGGAGACAGCTGAGTGTCGGTAGCATGGCCATGATGTGGATCCTTGGACAATGTTCCAAGTCGAAAGGCTCCAACCTTTCAAGTATAACTTTACATGTGAATTTCTGCTTGTGATCCGACTGAGGAAGTCCGGTTCGTGCTGATGCTGATTCCCGACAGTTCCGGTTCGGCGTTCTGGCACTCTTAGTTGGTAGTATTCATGGTAGGAATTGTCGATTGGCAAACGAGCTCCGTGAGGCTTTGTCATTTTTGACCAGGTTACCAAGGGGGAAACTTCTATCTCGTACGACCTGCCTGCAGTGGCTGGGTTGCATATTCCATATTCCCATAAGTCAAGATCTAGTGTGCCCTTCCAGCCCACCCACGACCAGCTTGGGGCCGAGTACCGTTCTTGATCAGCTACCCTGCGACGAAGCGGATCGGCTGGTTGCCATAGGATCGCGATGTCGAAGTAGAACTCGGGAAGAGCTTGTAAAAATCCACCCACAAACGCTGAGCTCGCCCGACTGAGAACACCCGAGAAAGCGGCCAATGCATCATAATCATAGCTCAAGTTCCTCGTGTTGTACTGCTCCACGTATTCCTTGAAGGTCCACAGATCTGGATATGTCAACTCCTTCCTCATGACCCTTTCAGTCAGGAAAGCGGTATGGGCACTATGGCAATTCCGAGCCTCATGGAACCCTTCTTGCCATTCGTGCTCTTGACATAGCCATACAACCCTGTTGTCTACGAAGACAAGCAACCGAGCGGAAAGAAGATATTCCTGATATGTCCATCCTCTTGTGAAGTACTCCTTCTTGGGTTGGCAACTTAATGACATTGTAGCGATGATAACCTGATATGATGGAGAGAATTCGAAAAGATCCTGGGGAGGATCAAAACGAGGCAGGCAGCCCGGTACGCCTCTCAGTCCGTGTTCAGCATGTTCGCCATCAGCGGCGACAATTGTAATAGAGGCATTCGAATATATGGACGACATTTGCTGGATGTGCTTGAGTTTGTTTTCGTAGTCATCTTGGACAATACACAGAGTGTCCACCCAGATGTAACGGTATCCGAGACGTGCAGTGAGTACCATAGCGTCCTTAATCGTCTGCGGAATTTTGTCCCGAATTTCTCGAAGCGACCCTACCTCTTGCAGTTTAGGGAAGTCATCCTGAGCCAACTGGTAGGTTTCTTTTCCTCCCCAAACGTAACTGAGAGCGAGGTATGGTGTTCGTGGCATTGTTACAACCAAACAATCCGCTGAGACGTCGATTAACGTGAGTATGGGGGAGTCTTTTGGCCTTGTATTGTCGGGATGCGCGCGGCAACCATGGCTTTCGTCGCAGACACGAATCCAGTCTTCCACATCATTTATGCAAATCCATTCAGGGTCAAGTCGCTTAGCCCCATTTGGAAAATTCCCAACAGGTTTCAAGATGGGGTGCTCGAGGTTGATGATAGAGCCTGGGCACTACTGGGTTTAGCTGATATAGATGAAAGCTATTAGAATGTATGAGGGCCAATCGGGACTTACGCTCATTGTCAAGAAATACTCCGAGACTATCCCCTTCCTGACGCCGCAGAGAACTTGGTTCTCTGGGTGTCCTCTGAACAAGCCATCTTCATCTTTCAGATATCCATAAAGCTTTTGGCAGAATCCGCAGTTGGTCCGCCCGCGCAGCTCATGCAGCGTCCCCATATACAAGACGTTTTCGCCTTCGGGATGGGTGTTGTAGGAGAACCTCCAACAGCCATGGCTCTTGAGCCATTTCGGTGGGAATGGTGTTGTTGGACGTTGAGGTCGAGGAACTTCCAAGGTCGTAGGAGTTGCTATTAGAACTCTTCTCGAGCTTTGCAGATTCACGCGTTTCCCAGGAGGCATACCTGCGTTTGCTCTGAAAGTCCTAACTGCGCTGAGAAGTTCAAAGAATGAAAATCTGTAAGAAGTTGGGGTTTGGGGACAGCAACAAGGCTGAGTGGCTGGTGCTGAGTATCACGTGTCTGCGTGAGCGTGATTAATAGGCGGATAGCGAACAGTAGTTCCGATGTCCGGTACTCTAGTCGCCACTATTAGCAAGGAGGGAACGACCCGCTCCGGCCACAGGGTTGTTTTGAGAAGGCAGATTCTGTACGTATTTGCTGGAGAGTTTAGTGAACCGGTGGCATATTTAAAGTTACGTTGCGTAGAGGCCTGCTCCCGCTTTCCCTCCTAGATTAATTTTAGCGCTAACTAAGAGATGCCCTCTTAAGCGAGAACTGCGAGGCTGAGCTGACCGCACAAAGAAAGCTGGCATGCGGTGTTCCAACCATGGCTGGCGCTTTCAGCTACGGGCTACTTATGCATATGTATTGACGTGGTCGCTGAGTCTACCGGTAAAACGGATACGGCGCTCGTGCCGATACGGTGCGCTGAGAGATGTCTGGCGCTAGTCTCCTTAAGCGAGGCTGCGGGGCTGAGCAGACATTCACCGGTCTGGAGGGGTCGGCACGTCCGCTATTGCGCGTTCGACGGCTTGATCCGTTCAGCTGATATGCCATGCTGCAAGATAACTTCTAGCTTTGTGATCTAATAGGTAGATTTAAAGATTGCTTTAATGTCACAGTACCATAAGCAATAAAGTTTTTCTAAGCCCCTATCATTATCACGCAGTTGGCTAATAGCATGAGCCAAACAGATCAAGCCATCGAACGCGCAATAGCGGACGTGCCGACCCCTCTAGACCGGTGAATGTCTGCTCAGTCTTGCGGCCTCGCTTAAGCAGGCAAATTTTGATTAGCTCCAGAATCTCTTGGAAGAGAGCGGGGGCTAAACTTGGTGCAACTAGGCCAGGGTGTCCGGAATTAATTCCCGTGGTAGGGTCCGCTCCAGGCGCTGTCGCTTCCGAGATCTAACTTATCACGGCATAGTGCAGCAGGATGCGAAACTTACGGTGCGTGCGACACCGCCTGGAAGTTGGTGGTGACTACGCACTGAGGTGCACAGTCACCTTCCAATCAGCCCACAGCCCCTCAGCAGTCCTCAGCCTGAGGGCCAGCATGGCTAACTTCAACTATTCTCACCACCTCATCCCTCACCTTCTGGGGAACTACTGTATCAAGATTTGCTAGTACTAAGGTCATTCTCAAACTACACTAAGATAACGAACTCGGTTCGCATTGCTCGTACGTTTATAATATTCCTTTTATTTTCGGTCCGTTAACTTCGATCACACAGGCACAGAAGCAGATCAACGACTGACCGCTATTTGTATGAGCTAAAAGAGCCACGGATGCGATGATTGCTATATTAGTCAGCAGGTCACAGAAGTTTCTAGGCTTCTTAAAGTAGTGCATTCTAAGACTTGATCCGATGTTCCGCGGCTATATCTAGTTCTTCATTCTATCGGACTTCTAAGATTGCTCAATCTATTTCTTTCCGCACAGCATACGGATTCCTATTTCCCCTATTCAATCTTTAACCTCCCAGACGGTCTAGAACAGTGTAAGAAGAGGCTGTTCATTCAAGCACAGAAATGCATTCTCACGAGCAATGTGAAGATCACAGAATGGGAAATGGGAGAACATGTACGCTTTGAGCATTACGATCATGTTCCCCTTGTCACGAGAGCGGTATTAGGAGGAGGCGGTAGTGCGGAGGTTCAATCGGTCTTTCCCCGAAATCCAGCTGGTGTAGATCATCCTGATCCCACCAAGCTGCTCGGGCGGAAACTTATCCATCGAGGAAGATTTAGCCGAGACCAAAAATCTCTAGAAATATTAGAGAATGAATTGAGAATCCTAAAGCGACTCCAGCACCGGCATATCGTAAAGATCATTGGCAGCTATACCGACAACCAATACGCTGCTCTAATCATGTCACCCGTCACCGATTGGGATTTGTCTGCCTTCCTCAAGAACGTTGCACCAAGTAGCCTCTATAGCCGCAGCACTATGCGTACCTTCTTTGGGTGTCTAGCTACTGTATTATCGTACCTTCACGCCAATCGAATCCGGCACCGGGACTTAAAACCACCGAATATCTTAGTACTTGGATCGAATGTCTTGATTACTGATTTCAGATTTTCGAAAGATTGTAACGATACCAGAAGCACAACCGAAGGGCCCCCGACCAGAACCACAGCGAAGTACAACGTCCCCAAGGTTGCGGATCACGGACGGCGGAGCTTCTCTGCCAATATATAGTCCCTAGGGTGCATTTTCTAGGAGATTTTCAGTGTCCTGAATAGATTCGAAGTAGAGAAGCTATCGGGTTGCATGCGAGACTACGGAACGGGCGAGGACCTATACGACAACAACAGTGCGGCGTACTAGGCTAATACTAACGCCGTTCGGGAATGGCTTTTAACTATACGCCGAGCCTGCACCGACTAGCGAGATAACGATCCGGCACGCTAGATTGAAACCATGCTTATTGAGGATCGCCTCGGTCGGCCCAAAGTAGAAGAATTTGCCCTGGAGATAGCAACATATAGGTCCTCCTCTGGTGGAATAGGCGAACTCTGCGGAATATGCTGCAGATTGGAGGACGAACAGTTTCGAGACGTGGAAATGGACGATGCCCCTTTATGCACAAGCAAAGATTCGCTTTTATTTGAGCCTGAGATTGGAGATGCTAAGATATTTCCTTCTATTGAAGCTGTCCCAATGACTTTGGGTACGATTGAGGACGTGCCGAGTGAAGATGAGTAGCGTGAAGAATTAACTTGTAAGAAGTATCCAGTGCATAATGTGCTATCTGTCGAATGGTTAACGTAGAGCAGCTCCAGTCTTGCATTCGGGAGCTGCTCCAATAACCGTGCCAATCTCTAAAACTTTGATGCAGGTTCATGTCTCCTGCTATGATCTGTAGCCTCTGCAGTCACTAACAAAAACAGCCTCGTTTCTTCATCCTAAGATCGAACAACGCACTCGATATTGAGACGAGCATTGCTTTGGGTGCTTGGACATGTGGCCAACGAACAAATCAGCGATTGAGTAAAGCCTTCGTGGAAACCCGCGCCCCAGTTTACCTAATCTTCTCCATCGTCGGAAGGTATGGTTATCTCCCTCTCAGATTCCTATTAGTGAAATATAACGGCCTCAGTCGGAAATTTTGTGGTGTTGCTACGATAACAAGCGCTGTCGACTTTGAACCCACGCTTCCACACTGGCAAGAGCTCGGGTGGAAAGGGTGAGCACCTTATGTCCTCTTTTGATACGTATGCGCTTACGAAGCTTGGCAGCAATTTTGAAATGGAGTGGAGGTCGTGGAGTAAGATCGGTTACGATGACGTTGAGCATTTGCATATGAAAGAAGGCAATGAGGGTAACCGTATCACCCGGGTCTGGAGTAGTACGGAGATCTGCTCTTCTTCAGGCGTTGAATTGATGCAGAGATTTCTAGTTAGAGAATTTCTTCAGGGATCAGAGGATATATAGGATGGTTTAATAGACGCAGCTTGAAACGTATAATACTTGGAGTTGTAGTGGTAGTTACCGTGGTGTCTGGAACTGGTTCCCGCAGCGGGGTCTGGTGCAAGTCGATCCCGCTCCCGAGATCCACATCAACTAACCAATTACGGCATAGCACGGCCGCGCACTAACTCGTGGCGTGTGTGAGACATCTCTCAGCAGTAACATTTACATGTACACTCTATTACTATTCTTCAAAAAGCCTAACGCCTCCGGTGCGTGCGTGTGTGTATGTATTCTATTATGGCCATGCACCCTGCGGGTATGGGCTGTTACGATACGCCAGCTATATACATTCTATTATCATCTACTTGCTCTAGTTCAGAAGCTAACTATAAGACCTACTTATCGTATAACTAATACTATACTTAATATAGGAAAGAAAGAAAACTAATATACTACTATATACTATAAGTAAGAAGAAGTTAATAGAAGCTAGCTTATTTTTTAGGGTCCTCAGCGACATTAAAAAATAAGCTTAAAAACACTACTGAAGCCGTACGGTAGTCCACTGTAGCCGCATAGCAGAATATTAATACAGGAGAGGAAGCAAGGGCATCGGAAACTAGCAAGGCATTCTTGGAAATAACGAGGGAGATCAGGACTAAGGGAATGCAGAATCAGGTAAATAGATACATGACCTACGCTGCCATGGCAGCTATAGGCTAGACACCAGCAGGCATATATAATCACAGAGTCCCAATGGCCCGTCCGCTCAAGCACAACGTGAGGTCGTCGTGAATATCCGAGACTCGTTTACCGTACAGAGCCTGCGTGCTATGAACCCCCGCAACCTGAAAGCCCATGTAGAGCTGGTGTTCAGAGTGAGCTATATCTGAAAACCGGTAATGAAGAGCACTGTGATGTGAAAATTGAGTTTCAACGCATCAATGGCGTTTCATATTCACTATCTCCCGGGTGTAATCCATTTTTAGATATATGAGCTTCGGCTTCCACTATGGTGGCTGCTTCAAGGCTTAGCCTGAACCGCGGGCTTTTTCTCTTTCCTTGGATATTCCCATACATCTAACGCCAAGATTCTTTGCATTTCATCTTCCCCAATATCCTTGACATTCAGATAGACCCAACGACTAGACCCGTTGTACCTCACCCTGATAAGATTCTTGCTCAAAATTTCACGAGCTGTGACTACTTGAAGCGGCGGGCCGGATGTTTCTTGTGCCCATGGCTCGAGTGGCAACCGTGGAAGGCTTGAGACGCCATACTGCCCCGCTCCAACAACACCCCGGTGCTGGGTTAAATATGTCTTCCTGGCGTTCCCGATTGGATCGGAGGCGAGCAATAGAGTAGCCGGATCGGCACCATAGTCTTTCAGTATACCATTGAGCACCATTGCCTTCATGACCTCGTGCGTGTAGGTGTATTTCAGTGCAGCCGTGACTACCTCCCTGGTCACTTGAAATGCTGGCCGTTGGCGGCGGAGGAGAATCTCAAGTATGGTGCTTCTATCTCCATGACTCTGTACGACTGCCAGAAAGACACTGTCAGTGACAGGAAGCTGTTGTCCCGTACTCAAAAGTAGTTCCAGAATCGCGATCCCGCAGCGCTTGTTTCGAGAAGCCTCGATGATCACCTTCTCGGTAATCGCCATTGGCCCGCTACGTCGATCAAGGAATAGTCTGAGAATCTCAGCGCCGCTCTCACTCTGCGCCTGTGCGACCAAGACATCCTCATTGAAGTCAATTGTAGCGAGGGTCTGGTGCATAAAGTAATTCAACACGGTGCAGCAGCCGTTCTTTGCGGCGACCTGGAGTATGTTCAGACCTTGCGCGTTGGTCCAACCGTAATCCACGAAGTCTTTTGCGTCGACGGCTCGAAGTGGTTCGATGAGGTCATTTGCTGAGCAAAGGAAGACCCCTGCCTTGCCGGTCGGAGGAGCAAGAATTGTTGCATCATCAAAGCGCTGCCATTTTCGACGCTTTTTTATGGGCCGAATTTTCACCCCTGGCACACGTTCGGCTCTGAGCCGATCCCTAAGTAGTCTGGCGTTTTTCTCCCATATGGCTAGTTCCGGCGGCGGTGATCCTTTCCGATCCACATTGGAGATATCCCCCATGAGTTGGTTGAGATACACCTGCGACAGGATTTCGTCAACGGGGCTCATCCACTCCTTTGAATGGAAGATGGTTTCGCTCTTTCCAAATAGAAAGAACAATAAGGCAATCTTGTATGCGCTCGAAAAGTCCTCCTTTCTGGCTGATTTGTAATGTCCGATCCAAAAACGGAAGCAATATTCGGCGATTTCTTCGGCATGGCCGAGTGCGGCCTGTGAATTCCAATTCACATGCGCCATAACTTCCTCTGTGGAAGGGCTCTTGCTTCCACAAAGCATGATCCAAAGACTGACCTCAGCGATGAGAGCATTGCTCGATGGGTAAGAAAACTCTGGTTCGTTTTCGAGAAACTCTCGAACTGACAGGTGGGCGAATCGGAAGGTGTTCTGGACTGTATCGAGGACCACGAAGTTATTGCATATGTCTAGAATAAGACCAACGGTGCAGTACTGGACCCTGCAACCTTTCTCTATGCCTATGGATGCGGCGGACAGTAGTCGCTCAGTACTGAGATAGGACTGCGCGCACAGAAGCCAGCTGAAGATGTTCTTACGAATCAATGCATGATGCTCTCCTGGTCTCTCTGTCGCTGCTGTCAGATTTTGTCGATATGAAGCATGCAGTCCTGGAGGGAGACGCCCTAGGCTAGCTTTGATGTCGGCGTCAACGCTAAACGTGCAAAGGTATTGGAGTTGTAAGCTGGCCCACCGAAACCTGTTGGGGATCAATACTGCTTGTCTTCATAATTTATATCCATGCAACTTACATGCCCTTTGCTTTTTTCTTGACTTCGCTGGTTACGACATCTCTCATTTCGTCTTTGGAGTCACTATGACGAAAAAGCTTTCCATCCCGGATAAGCTGATCAGTCTCCTTTTCCACGAATTGATCAATATCATTCCGATTCTTCCAATGATCAAGTACCACGTTCGGGTAATCTTCAAGCATCAATTTGATATCCAGATCATCCCGACTGGAGATGAAGATCTTGACGAGTGAAGTTGACTTTTGGAGAATTGTTTGCAGGGTTTTGAGGAAATCGGTTCGTTTTGTAGAATCGCATTCATCCATGGCATCAATGACAATGGTAGTCATCGGATAGAACTTGATAAGATCTATGATCAATTCGCAGCTTTCCTCGATATCGGGCTGCCACGTAGGGCCAGATGCGAAGCCAGTCGATTCCTCCTCCAGAAAGACTCTGATCACTGGGTCTAGTAGAGATTTTCCGAGTTCTGCAGCAGAAAGCTGTCTTGCTATGCTGGCGAGAATCGCTTGGGGATCAGATCGTGAAGCTTCTGCTGGATTCCGTGAGCAATAGAAAAAGATTGGCTGGGTATTGGTCCCAGCTCTGAAGCCTTGAATAAGATCTTTTATGACGATAGACCTGAATGCTTAAGTAAACGCGTCATTATTTTATCCAGACGAAGTGAGAACTTACATGATCTTGCTTTTACCCGTTCCTGGAGCCCCATGGAGCCAAAGGATAGTGGATGCACTTTCCTTCTTCCACTGCTTGAACTGGACATCCGAGAGCAGCCATTGCCCAGTACCAGGGAGCGTGTCCCTGATAGCTTGCTTGTGATGTTGAAGATATGGCTCCGGTGAAAGCCATTGTAATATTTGAATCCGTCGTCTAGCTGTAAAGCTTGAGTGCGCTAGCCATCGTGACCGGAATGGGACTTACTGTCAAGGTCATCCTGAAGTGACCTCAAACTCTGGTCAACTCTCTGCATTGGTGCATCAATGTTCTCCAGGAGGGCCTTAAGCTCAGTATGCCCACGCACTGAATCTGACAGCCTTTAGTGCACTGGAATCCACTCGTCGTCAAACATACCGGCCTTATCAGCGAGTGATTGGCATCGTTGTACGATCTCTTCGTTGAGTCGAACCTGGCCCAGAGTCGCGTCGAGCTGAGTTGTGCCAGCTAGCGTACCGAGAATGGATTTCCCTACATACTCTTATTATTGGCATCCGATGCTGTACTAACTAGAACCAACCATTCGTAATTCTCTTTGCATACCGTGTGGATTCGGAGAGAAACATCAAAATACTCGCGTAAAGCTGCACGAGGGCTCGTTTCAGCTCAACACCCGCGTCAGATTGTTGAGGAAGATACAAGTTCTCAACCACGGCACAGCGACAGATTATTTCCGCTACCAGCGCAAGTCCCTCGACGACAGCAGTACGGATATTGGAATCATTAACCGCGATCTGGAAAAGGTTAATTGATTTTGATTTCGTTACATACGCAACCTTACCTGCAAAATCAAGCGAATTGCGGCCCATGGCAGGGCAGCATGTGCCGGATCGTATTGAACCGCAACATCACCAACCTGCTTGAATGTATCAAGCCATCGGATGACTTTCTCGAACACGTCCCTCACGATGACGGTCTCTCCATTTTTGCGACGAAACGTCCATTGCTTCTTTACAGCAGTTTGCCTGGCTTGCTCGGCCTCATAGTGTAGCTCCTTCAGAATATTGAGTTTATCGGGGCGGTCGAAGTTGATCGCTTTCTTATCCGTTGAAGAAAGTTGATCGACTGCGCGAGCCCAGAGGTCATTGCTAGCGGACCCGAAATGTCAGATGAGAACATCGTTGTGTGATTCGAGAGTACTCACATGGCAGATCTTTCAATAGCAGGTCTGGTTATCCCTATTGGAGCTGCCATAGCCGGGCAAGGGAGGGGGTGGCGCTTCACCCGCCGCCTGCGCGCGGGCCGGGCCAGGGAGCGATGCAATCTACGATATAGCGCGAGGTCCCGGGAGCTGGAAAAGTTACCCTAACCCGAATACAATTCGCATCATAGAATTGGGTCGAGAATGGACGAAAAGTGAAGCTGGTTGAGAACTGTTGGCGAGCCTTTGACAACCCCGCAAAGTGCATGCGTAAGCGACGGGTGAAGACCCTGTCTCCAAATCACGTAGTCTAGTTTTCTCTTCTACATATATTATAACCTCGAGAAGTGCGAGAGAAGGACTTTATCGGCAATAAAACACCGGACAACATGGTCGCGGTAGAGGAGAGGCTCGAACGGTTGAGCAATGCGACGATAAGGGATTCTGAAGCCTGGGAACCCAAGAGAGGAGTGGTAGGGATTTAGCCGCGAGAGAATATGAAAGGGGTGCGAAGGACAAATCCAAAGCCAGGCGCGATATCGGGAGCGGAGATGCGACGGGCAAGGTTCCGAGGTAGGACTAGCTTCCTGCGGCCTCGGCGTCTCCACTTCAGCCAATGAAAAGTCAAGCGTAGGTCCGGAGTCGTGCTCTACCTCAGCTAATTACGCGAACAGAAAAGGGACCCATAGTGTAAAGGCTCACGTGCGAAATCAATTCGGCAGTGATGCTCGAGGAACGGTAACGATAGTGTTGGCCCGTCAGGCTCGAGGCGAGATAGTGATCACGTGCCATACGTCGCGTGGTCCCGTGATAGACCTAGCCGTAGTTAGTTAGATTAATTAACCTCCCCCCTGTGCGGCGAAAGACCACTCCAACTTCGTAGGTACGAGGAAGAGTTGCGAAGAGCCCACGCGCGAAGAAAATGGATTCTGTGGGTCCCAGAAGTTCCTCTCGAGATTCTTCTCCTGCAATTCAGGCTATTGCTCTCCGGGATCCATGTCCCATGGATTACACAGATTGACATCATTCTTACGCTGCAACCCTTCAGTCATCAGACACGACAAATAGGCCTGTTTCTGCATTCTGCCTTGCCTCAACGATACCAGCTTCCCAGATTTACTTATGCCCGCTACCAACCCTCCGTCCAGATGGAAGGAAACATGAGCTCGACAGGCGACAGGCTGCCACGGTTCATCGCTGCTATGCAGCGTGTCTATGCTTTTCCAACAGAGTCATCAAGTTGGACTCCCCCGCCTGCATCCGCAGGGCATCGTGGACGATACCTATGGACAGACGCATTCGTATGCTGCTTGCTAGTTTTCACGCATACACGAACTGACCTGGTTTAGGGAGTCTTGAACTTCCTTACCTTACATCGTATTACTACCCAACCGCTCTATCTTGACCACGCCAAGTCATTGGTGACCGTAGTACATTCAACGCTGGGAAAGACGCGCGATCTGTCTTCTTACCTTCCGGGAGCATCGTCCTCTAACCCCCTTGGTGGCGGACTTCGAATCGGGAAAGAAGATGCCACTGGCCCCGATGGAGACGGGCAGTATCATCATTATCTGACTCTCTGGATGTTTGCGCTGAATCGCCTCGCTATTTCTAGTGGAGAGAAAGAGTACAATGACCAAGCCATTTCTCTTGCGAAAGCCATCCACCCGCGTTTCGTCTACAACCGTAACAGCACTCGTCCGCGAATGTACTGGAAATTGTCAATGGATCTCAAGCAGCCGCTAGTTTTGTCTGAAGGAAATCTCGACCCGGTCGATGGCCTGATGGTCTTCAGTCTCCTCCAGAAAACAGACGGCACGCGTAGTACCCGGCTAGCTGAAGAAATCGACGACTATCGGCGCATTGTCGAGACGAAGTGGAAGAACTATTCCAGCTCTGACCCCCTGGATCTTGGAATGACCCTCTGGACCGCGCACTGGGAGGATGACGTCTGGGCTCAAGGTCTGCTTGATCGTGCTGAACGGGATATTGAGGACTTCTGGGAATCTGCGCACTTCCAGCGATCGACCAGTCGACGTCTAGCTTTTCGGGATTTCGGCCTTGCACTGGGGATTAAATGCGGACTAGCCCCCCGGGACCCGCAGAAGTGGTCGGACAGGGCAGATACTGTGTTGAGGGCTTGGGAAGATGCAGGCCTGGTGCCAGAACCCAAGCCTAGTCACACCGCTGGGATCAATGCGGAAGAGGATTTGCGCCCAATCACTCTGGTGATGTATTCGGCAGCTTTAATTCCTGGTGGTGAGTCTATTTCCTGGGCAACACAAGGTGCAGTGCTAATCAGTTTAGCATTCCAACGACGGGGCGAAGAGCAGTAAATGTGCTTGATGAGCAGATGGAGACCGCGGATTAAAGGGGGATAAAGGTGGAGGTGCCCTAACTATGAATTTTTCCCGACTTCCAGACTCTCTATGGTCTACATCGGACTTTTAGTATGTAGGAATAGGCCTCTCAGGCCTGTATGTTGTAAGGGCGGCACAATCCTTGAGACAATATGTAGCTACGAGTACCATATGGCAGTGCTAAGGGCTAGAAAAGCGACCGACGAGCCGAATACTATGGTACTATCACATATCAGCACCTTTCCTAAATCGTCCATTCGTGAATGATGCGGCAAGTGGTGAAGAGGCCAAACAACACATGGGCGATGCTATCGCGGCCATTGAGCAGTCGGCCAGCGCGGCGCGTTTCGCACTCCCGCACGTAAAGGAGGCCGAACGCAGTCAGCTTCATAGTGGCCAGGCGATTCCGGGACAATATTTTCTGGTCTGAGACGGTTGACTTTTCGCTTAGTCTGGTTTTCGTTATCTCATGAATCAGCCTCGCTAGTTTCGCGCTAAAAAAAAATCCTTTCAACTCGTATTATATAGGGTAGGTATATATAAGAGTCGGTTACGTACCGGGGCCGGCCCGACGTATATCCGCCAGGTCTTCAGCCAGAGAGGCCGGCAACGAGAACAGGCCAAACCGTGGGGAAATCACGAGTTGGGCTCTACTCGTGAGGTTAGCCTAAATGTAGGCCTGCTTAACTCCAACGCTAAACCTACGGTCGGGTTACATGGCATTTGAGTGTTGCTTTGACCTTTGTCCCAATGACAAATTCATCGCTCGACATTCGGAGGTCTGAAGCATGAATGTCTTCGAATTCGAAGTTGAAGCGAGGAGCAAGGGCGGCGAGAGTAAAGTATAAATCGGCCCAAGCAAGGCCGTATCATGCATCAGTCAAGAAGAGGCACAGAGTCTAGGGAATGGAATGTAAGAAGAAAGGTGAACATACTACATGCCCGCGCAAATCCTTGTTCCTCTCGAGAAGGGTGCATAGATCTTGCCAGACGTCTTACGCTTCTCTATGTCCGTCCAACGGCCAGGAATGAAGCTGTATGGTTCCGGGTGCAGATTCTCGTCAAGATGCATCAAGATGGTCGTCATACCGACAGGCGTTCCGGCTGGGATGCTCCAACCTCCGTAGTATAGGTCTCTGCCAGAATCAACACGGGCCATGCGTGACGCGATCGCCGGGCTCGGTCGCATGGCTTCCATTATGCAACTGCTCCAGGGTTTTCAAATCTACGGTACCACCCGAAGAGGAATTGACTGTCTTGAGCTCGGCCCGGAGACGTTGCAGAATCTCAGCATCGTTGAAGACCTCGGGACAAGTACTCCCTTCGTGAGTGTGCCCACTTCGGCCAATTAGATCAAAGTGGGTCTGTGTAAGCATGGACGTCTCGTTTCTACGGAGCGGGGTAGGTGGTCAGCAACTCTCGCACCTCCTTCTAGATCAGGCTGAAACTCTGCTCTGGTGGTTGCCTGATTAATCCTTGTTTGTTGGGCAAACGGAGTGGCACAGCATTCACCAAGAGCCATCTTCTTTCATTGCGGCGCGCACCCCGGCAAGGCAGTGTACGGTGAAAAAGGAAGGAGCTAAGCGTCGGTTGGAGAAGCCGCGCTTGTGCCACACTTGGGCATGTTGGCGAACCATTCGGGAAGAAACCAACAACCTCCAACCGCCTGTGATTGGACCGAACACGACTTCCGCGGCGGACAAGCCAATCACTGACCCGACTTTCGGGGCGTGGCTGCCGCAGTGCCACGCGAAACTTGTGTAAGATTGACCCTGGCAATATTGGAACTGACTCTGCCTTCGCAGCTGCAGAAGTGGAACCAGTGAATCCTCATCACATCTTCCCAACCCTCTAGAACACCAGGTATGTCTCTCCTTGACCCTGTCCTGTATCCCATTCACCATGGCTTCCAGCAACAATACGACTCCGAGAATCGTCGAGCTAGCTGCGCAGATCAGTAGTTCCGTCACCAAACTGCAAGAGAAGCTATCAGCTCAAGGCGCGGCAACCCCGTCCTTTGCTGAAACCGGCCCTGAATTGCTGCCCGATGACGTTTCCAGCCTCAAAGATGTTGTGCTCGATGCGACTGCTGAGCTACACGAGATTCTCCTGGATCCTCTGGTCTTGCTCTTCAAATTCGCTTCCGTAAGTCTTACTCGGACTTCGACGCGCTTTCTAATGAGCTAATAATTACAGATCGAGAATCTAGTCACCATGGACGGAGTATGCCGCTACAAAATCCCGGATATGATACCTGCTGGAGGGAAGATTACCTTTGACGAGATTTCTGAAAAAACAGGCCTTGCAAAATATGCTGTCAGACGTCTTGTCCGACACGCGATTACCATGCGCATGTTTGATGAACCAGAGCATGAAGTGATCGCACACAGCAAAATCTCCAAGTTCTTGACAATTCCGTACATCAATGGCTGGGTCGAGTTCGAGGCCAGGGACACCTGGCCTGCTAATACTAGAGTAAGTGCGTAAGGTTTTAGAATAACCTCGGAACGCGTAGAAATGAACTAACACATGTGGTCCATCGCAGATCATAGACGCTCTTCAGAAATGGCCCAATTCGCAGCTACCAAACGAGACTGTGAGTTTTGCCACTATCGTAGAGCCAATGATGCACTCTGTCTCCCAGAGCATCTCGAATCTAAATGGGCAAGGTAGAGCTCTTGCTGATTTGTACAGGGTTTTGTTCTTGCCAACGATGGCAAGACAGTCCCGGAGGTCGTCGCTTCGAACCCTGAGGTGGCGGCGCGCTTTGGAGCTGGGATGCAAGCCATCAACCACGTTCCAGGTTACGCGATCGAGAACATTACCACGGTCTATGATTGGGCATCCCTCGGAAACGCGACAATTGTCACTGGTATGGGATCTCGGGGCCAAGCTGCCTTTGAGTTGGCGAGGAACTTTACGAATCTCAAGTTCATTGTCCAAGACTCCAAGGACACCCTCGTAGGCGTAAACTCAACCATCCCTTCGGAATTGGCAGGTCGGGTTACGTTTGAGGAACACGAGCTCTTCGCGTCGCAGGATGCTAAGGCGGATGTCTACTTCTTCCGCATGGTCTTCCGAGGTTTAGGTGACGCTTTCGCGACCAAGGCTTTGCAGGCGCAAATTCCGGCTCTTCGACCTGGAGTGAAGATCCTAATTCAGGATGTGGTGATGCCGGAGCCGGAAGCCATTCCCTTGTGGAAGGACCGAGTTGCAAGGTATGTCGCCGCGTGTCGAAACGAATCATGAAACATGAAAGCGCCTGCTAACAGAACCTCACAGATCAGTGGATTTGGCTCTAGAGTGCTTCTCCAACGGTCGTGAACGATACCTAGACGAATGGAAAGCCTTACTTGCTGCGGCTGATGAACGATTCGTTCTTCATCAGGTATTCGTACCCAAGGACTCCTTGCTGGGTATCATAGAGGTTCACTGGAACGCCTGAAGGGATCTCTTTAAACGTCAGACAAGAAACCACAAGCTCCGGATGCGTCGGTCATTTTCACAGTAGGGTCATCGCAGACGCGATGGATCCTGTGGTCGTCGAACCCTTTTGAGTGTTTCTTTTCAAATTCATATTTCAATCATTACAGGCTCGTTGGGGATGCGGCGACAAATGTAGTAAATTACCTCTAGCTTTTACAGATTTCTCTCCCGAGCCGTCTCCTTCTTCAATCGTCCGAAGCGTCTCACACGGCAAATTTATGCACTTACAAATCACGTCGATTTTGCCTCGGCGCTTAGCCGACGAAGTTTCGTCTAAAACCCCAAGACTCCGTCAAATCGCAGAATTGCCTCAAAACCGGTAATCATTTGTAGATGAGAAGCCACCTTTTTCATACAACCCGCCAACCTAAAATGTATGTTCTCCATCGAGGCAAAATACACGTTGGTAGGCATTCCTGGTTAGATATTCCCATTTTAGAGGGGCCTGGAAACAGCAGGGAAATATATTAGCTGAATACTCAAGTATCACATTGAGTGACGCCTTGGAACAGATGTGCCTGTTATCCTCATTACATTCCGTACTACTCTAATGTGTGAGTATCTCCAACAATCATGTATACGTGGGCGGCGCTCAACTGCTATATGTAGGCATGCCGGTGTTTTCGTCTGGGTAGACCTGCGTCGCTATCTTCATGGAAGTTCGGCACCCGAACCAGCGACTTCCGTGGGCGATGTAGACCGCGATCGGGAAGTGAAGCTCTTCAAGCGCTTTCTCGGGGCGGGTGTCGTTGTTTCTTAGGGAAGCTGTTTCGCTACTGAAGAGCTGGGTTGGTGTCGCATTAGCTTCGCCGTGGAAGAGCAGGCTTTGAATGTGGGGCTTCCACGATTAAAGACATGCGTGAAATCCATTGAAGATGACGGTTGTGAGACTTGAAAGTTGCGGTAGTCCGTAAATCCTGATGATAGATAGCCATTGAAACCTTGCTCAATCTTGATTCCTTTTCGAATTTTGGATTTTCAAAACTAACGTGTATCATGAGAAACAAGCACCGCTTTCTGAATCACGGCACGGCTATCACACTGACTGGGTGGGACAGCCATCACGCCTTGGGTCAAATTATCTATTTGATCGCCTTCGGTTGACTTTGCGCGATTTTTCCAAAACGCCATCCAAACTTCCCAAAGATAGCTGTGAATACCGCCTCACCTGTGCTGAAGCGTAGTCCAAGGTATAATTAGTGCAGCCGCGGAGATGAAAAGCTGATCAAATCAAATCAGCGAAGCTGGCACGCTGATAAAGCCAATTCATTTCCACAAGGTCCATCTACTTGAACCAGTCAGGCCCGAACCTTCGAAGTGATAGCCATCGTGCTACGGATAGCAGCGTTGACCCTGGTAGAACGCTACACATTAAGTCCAAGCGTAAGATAAGGCAACAAATATAAGGTAACTTAATATTAAAAAGTTTAATAGTTATTTGATTTGGATTTGCATAGTGGGAGTCTCTTCAGAAGGTCCGCACGAAACACAGTAGGAGTTTGTACACAGTA
>JASJFT010000300.1:0-45545 GCA_030770425.1 Darksidea phi | reverse complement strand
TTTACTATATAAATTATTATCTAAAAAATATTTTTCTAATATATATACTATATAATATACTTAGTATATCTAAAGGATATTATAGAATATATAAGAGGACGTTAGTAACTTAGTTTTTTATATTACCTAGAAGTTATATACGCGTAGTCCTACTAGAGAACGAGGCTTACTCCTTCTATATCTCTATCTATAGTAAAGTAAGACTATAAAGGGGTACTCTAAGCTTAAAGATAATTACTATAAGCTCTAGATATTATATTACCCGTTTTAGTAGACTATAAAGAAGAGATATTCTAAGCTTAAAGGTAATTACTATAAGCTTTAGGTTATATACTATCTATTTTAGTAGATTATAAAAGAAAGATAGTCTATACTTAGTACCGGCGATTTTTCTAGATTCCTATCTTAACTAGTACCTCGTCTTCTAACTAGGGGCTAAGAAACTTATCTTATAATATAGCTTCTAGCTACTAGATTAGCTATTTAGATAGACCTAGCTTATTAGGATACTTATTATAGAATTTTTTTACCTTTTAGACTATATTTATAAAATTATTTACTAGATAATAGATTAAATTTAAATCGTAGCCTACCTATTCTATTTAATAGTAGAGCTTACTATAAATAATCTAGCTATTAAGAATATAGATTACTAACTACTTAAAATATCTATTTACTTCTACTACTAGTTTTTTAAAGAGTACTTAACTAAGTAATAGGTTTTATATAGTTTTATATAATCTATCTATATAGAAAATATTATATATCTTTATATAAGAGGATAACTAGACTATATAAAAATTATATCTTTAGTTAATAATAAAATAAAATCTATATATTTATTAGTTTAATTTTAGACTTAGTCTTAAGATAGTAAATCTCTTAGGTATAATATAGACTTAATCTCCTATATCGAAATCTAAGAGGTAGTATTTTTTATTAGCTTATTAACTTTAGACTTTTTAAACTATTATAATATTAGCTTAGATATAGTCGCGAATCTATTAGACTATATTAGCTTAGATTTTTATAAACTCTTAGACTATTTACGTAGTTATATTATCTAATAATTTAAAGAATTTATAAACGTATTCTTACTAGTCCTAGTAGTAATAAGTCTTATAGCTAAATTTAATCTTAAATAGAAAAAATCCTATTATATTATACGGAAGAATTATCTAGACCTAGTCTATACTAGGTAAGAGATTAGACTAGTTATTCTAATAGAAGTTTATAAAGGAGTATAATCGTTAGTCTAACTATTAATTAAAAACTTCTATATTACTATTAGTTTATAAGTAGTAGACTATAGATAATAACTAATTAATTCTTATAAGTTTATATAATTTTTTTATAAAGCTTAATATAAACTATAGATCTTAATCTAAGACTATAATATATAAGGGACTAAAGACTCGTTATATATATATAGTAGAAAGTAGCTATATCTTTAGTAATAATAGTCTTAAAGTAGAATAATAAGAAAGTATATTTTAATAATCTATATATTATTATAAATATATTATTATATTTCTTATAGTCCTTTAAAAAGCTTTTAAAGTTTATAGAAATATCTTTTTATACTCTTTTAGATATAGGAAGTAGTTTAAGAAGATCTAAAGTCTTATCTTAAAATTTATAACTCTATTAGTACTACTTATAATTTCTTATATAATATTTTATATTCTTATTTATTATACCTTAGTAGTATAAATTTCTTAAGAGTCTAATAGTTTTCTTTATATCTAGATAAGTAGTAATCTATATAGTATATACTACCTAGATAAGATAAGTCTTAAGAAATTCTACTTTAAATACTACTAACTTTTCTTTTTAAAGGAGGAGTCTAGATAGGGTTAAGAATAAATACTTATATTTTTAATAAGCTAACTTTTATTTTAGTTTAAGTATAGTATATATATAATTTTTATAAAGTATATAATTAAGAAGTAAATAAGAATAAGCTTTAGTTTTATACTTAGAATTCTAGGTATTAATAATAGCTATTAAGATAGCTATTATAGTAGAGATCTATTTAAAGGGGATAAAGATATAAGTTCTAATAACTTTATCTTTTTCTTTCTAAGTTTTTAATTTCTTTTATTTTTAAAAGAGGGTATTCGTAATAATATTAACGGTTCCGGGGTAATAATAAATAGTATAGTAGTAGTCTATAAGCTTCTCGGTCTAGTAAACCTATTATAGGGTTAATTTATACTTAGTTAAGAAATACTCTAGTACTTAATAATTAATAATAACTTAAAAGGGTTTATTTAGTTATAATTCTATAAACTAAGCTCTTTATTTATTTAATCCTTTTATAACTACGAGTATCTTTATATTATAAATCTTATAGTTTATTTTTATAAACTTTATTATCTTTATAAAGTAGACTATAGGTTACTAGATTCTATTATCTTAGAGTTATATAAAGATATCTACTAGAATATTATTACTTATATTAGTTTCTATATAGGTTTTATAGTAAGACGAGTAATATCTTATAATAATATCTAAATATAATAATATCTTACTTTTCTTAAATACGGCTTATTCTTTAGGTCTAAAGGTATAGAATTTTCCCTTTTATAATAGTTAGATAAGCGGACGGACTATATAATTATAGTCTTTTAGCTACTTATAATAATAATTATAGAAGCTTAGATAAACTTATAATCCTTTTAAAGTAATAGATTTTTTCTAGTCTTTAATAACTACTATTTTATTTAGGTCTATATAAATTCCTTTAGTATTAATAATAAAACTTAAAAACTTTACTTTAGTAACTATAAACTTACTCTTTTTAATATTAACTTATAATCTAGTCTTTTTAAGCTTATTTAGAATTTTACTTATATATTTCTCGTACTTAAGAGAATCTTTTAAGTAGATTAAAATATTATTTATATAGATAGTATAGATCTTATTAATTTTATTCTTAAGTACTTAATTAATATAATATTAGAAGATTACCGACTTATTATATAGTTTAAAAGATAGAATATAATATTTATAATTTCTATATTATATTTTAAAAGTTATAAAATCTTTTATATTAAGGTTTAATTTAATATAATAAAAGACTTAATATATATCTAGCTTAGTAAATACCTTTACTTTAGAAAGTTATATTAGTATTTTTTTAATTAAAAGGATAGTTATAACGTCCTTCTTTATAACTATATTAATTTTCTAGTAGTTAATATAGAACTTCTACCTTTCTTTTAACTTCTTAGTAAATAGAATAGATAAGATAAAGTTAATATTATTAATTATAATAAAGCCCTTTTTTAGATACTTTTCTAAGTAAGCTTTTAGTAGTTTTAAATATTTAAAAAATATATTATAAAGTAAACTTATATTAAGCTTACTTATATTATTTTTAAGAATAATTTTATAGTTAATATTCTTTCTTTTAAAGAGTAGCTTATCTAAGTCGATCTTAGAGAAGTAGTTTAAAGTAACTTCTATATAACCTTTATAAGGAAGCTTCTTTATTATTATATCTTATATATTTTATTTTACTAAGTCTTTTAATTATCTATTTCTAATTAATAAGTTAACTTTATATAAACTAGTAGCTTCTAGTATAACTTCTTTCTTATCTATAAGCTTCTATATATTAAAAGACTTAAGAAAATATATATTAAATTTATTACTAGTAATCTATTCTAATAGATTATTAGGAATAGATATTATTTTCTTTTTCTTTCTATTATTTTTTTAGTAACCTTATTAATTTTTTTTAGATTTAGTACCTCTTAAACTATTATTAGTATTATTATTTATATTTCTTTATATTTTCTTAGAAATAGTTTACTAGTTCTTTATTACTTATAATAAGGCTTTAGTAAACTTATAGATCTTCTCTTAGAAAATTATAAAAGCTTTAATAGAAATTTTTAAACTAAGTATTAGATTCTTTCTAAGTAAGTAGATCTTCTTCTATACTTTAATCTACTAATTAATTAAATTATTATAATATAAAGTATTATCTTAGTATTTTAATTCTAGCTTTAGATCTAGCTTTTCTATAATAATTAAATTATATTTTATTTATTTTAGAATATTATTTAGCTAATATAAAGTTTAGTTATAATAGTTAATTAAGGACTAGATTTACTTAAAGAATTTTTTTTTAAATATTATATTATAATACCCGAGTTTATAAAAGAGAAACTAAATAAATATATTCTTTTCCTAAATTAATAAATTAGTTTAGATAGCTATATTAACTAAATAATTATATTTTCTATTAAATCTATTAAAGGAGATTAGTTTTTTTAATTAATAGAAGACGGGCTTTAGCTTTTTCTTTACTACCTTTAAATATTTAGAGTAAACTAGTAGATATATATTAGTATTACTATCTACTAATTTTCTTAGCTATATAGCTAGACTATTTACTATAAGTTAAATAGAAAATGTAAATAATTTTAAATTAATAAGCTATAATATCTTAATAAGTTATTAATAATTAAGAGATTTAATTACTCCTATATAGGCTACTAGGAAGAAGCTCTTCTCTAGTAGTCTTTATTTTTTAATACTATAAAGAAGATATTAGAGTTATACTTTAAACTACTTTCTTCTTTATATAGAGAGTTTAAATAAACTTCTTCCTTAGAATTATTAGAAAAGATAGTATTAATTTCTACTTTTATAATTTCTACTTTTATAATATTCTACGTTACTTTATATATAATATAGTTAAAGTAGTTTTATTATTTATTTCTTTTCTTATAATTAAAGTAATAGTCTTACTTCTTATACTTCTTAAAAGAGTAGTTATAAAGTTTAGATATATCTTTAAAGTAAATAAACTTCTTTTTTAATTTATTAGAAAAGGGTCTACTTATAGTTAACTACTTTCTCTTAAAAATAACTAATTAGTTACTTTAGATGAGCTAGACCTTTTAGTACTAGTTATTTTTAAGTAGTACTCTATTAACTAAAGTTATATATTTATAAAACTTATTAAAAATAAAATTATTATTATTAAATAAATTTATCTTATTTTTTAGTTTAAAGTAAAGCTTATTTATAAATTCTTTATTCTACTAGTAATAAAATAAATAGGTCTCTATTACTAAATACTTAAAATTCTTAATAAAATTATTAACTTTACTAAATACGTTTATATATAATTAGTAGAATTTAACTTTTATCTTCTTCTTTATATAGAAATCTTTATAGTATTTTTTAATATATTTTAATAGGTCTATATTAAATATAAAGTCTACTTCTTCTTTTCTAAAGTTTAGTTATATTTAAATATAATCTTTTATTAGGTCTACTAGTCGGGATATAATATAAACTTAATAAATCTTAACTATTTACTAGAGGGTTTTTTATATATACTAGTTCTTATTAATAGTAAGTTTTTATTCTATATTATAGAACTAGTTCTTTAACTTAGGCTCTCCGTCGTTCTTAAATAAAATAGAATTAAAGTAGAATATAGTCTTTTAAGAGCTAAAGATTTATAAAGAATTACTTTAGTAGTTTCTTATAATATTCTTCTTTTAAATAAGAACCTATATTTTATTATCTAAAATAATAGTTATAAATCCTAGTAAGACTAATAAAGATCTTATAAGGTAGGTACTAAAGTAAAGAGTAAGAATATTTTCTATTTTCTCTATAATAAAAAGTAATATATCTAATTTTAATAAATACTTATAGTAGTTCTTATTAAATAGAAGAGTCTATATTAGATTAGAAAATATAATTAATTTAGTAGTTAGCTCTTTTTATAAGAAGTTTAACTAAAAAGTTAAATACTAAATTAAATCTTACTAAAACCTTCTTAAAAGTCTAGAGATTTAAAGAGGAGTATAATAGATAAAAGAAGTTCTTTAGAGGTTAATATTTAGACTATTTAGTTATACTATTATAAAGAGGAATCTTATCTCTTTTATATTTTATCTATTATTAGGGTTATACTATAATAATAGAGTCTTAAAAGTAAACTTAGAATTATACTAAAAAAGAACTATAAGTCTAATCTTAGTATAGGTAGCTATAAAAGAGGACTACTTAAGATCTTTTTTTAAATTCTATTACTTACTTATAGTTTTTTAGACTTATTAGAGCTCTTCTTATAGCTTTTTAACTTATCTTTTATAGTTATTTCTTTTTTTAACTAATTAGTTAAACTTATCGGTCGTAGTATTTATAAAGGTATTTCTATTAATTATATCTACTCTTATAGTATATACTAGTCTTTTAGCTATAATAAGATAAAGATTATTATTTATTAAAGTATTAATAATTAGATTAGATTCCTTCTAGGTAGCTAGTATATCCTAGACTATATTATAGTTTAGAAATTCTTTCTATTCTTTAATATTTATTAAATAGGGGATTTAAGGTCTATTTTCTTCTTAGAGTAATTTAATTCTTTTAATATATTTATTAATTTTCTTCTTAAGACTATTTTTACTTATACTCTTCTTTTAAGAGAAGAAAATAGTTTTAAGAATTTAAGAGTTAATATATATATCTTTATTAATAAATATCTTTAAGAGAATTAGTTTATAAATTTTAGTTAATTTTTATTAGTATACTTCTTTCTTTAGAAAGGACTTCTAACTTTTAACTTTATTTTAAACTCTACTTATAGTTCGTATATTTATTATTTAACTTATTACTTATATCTTACCTTTATCTTTCTTCTATAAGGAGATAGAGTAGAAGGGCTATTTATTAAATAGACTAGATCTTAAAGGGTCTACTTAATCCTTAGTATTTACTATCTTATTATTATATTAATTTAGTAATTTAGTTAATTATATAAAGATAAGTTAGTTATAAGATTTAGAATATAAGTCTAATTTTATATAATACTTTTATAAGTTTCTTCTTTCTAAAGAAGATACTAGGCGTTCTAGTAATCTTAGGGCTTAAAGTAATTAGTTTTAAGACTTATCTAAGAGAGCGTTATATACTATCTACCTTAAGTATTATAAACCTCTAGGAATTTTAGGAGATTAATATTTAGTTACTATTTCTAGTCGAAAATTAGAGATTTTAGAATAATATAAGACCCTAGGACTAAGTATAATTAACTAGAAATTATAATAGCTAAGATAGTCTTCTAATTAACTAATAGTAAAATCGGTATATTAAAGCTATTCTAAGATAGCGCTATAAGGATATAAGAATAAAAGGTTCTTATATTTAAATAGGGCTTAGTACGCTAAATAAGCTAACTATCTATTAGACTAATCCTTAGGATTACCTAATCTACTAACTAAAATAGAAAATAAGTAAAATAACTAGATTATCTAGAAAATAGGTCGTAATAATCTTAGTAACTATAAACTTACTCTTTTTAATATTAATCTATAGTTTAGTTTTTTTAAACTTATTTAGAATTTTACTTATATATTTCTTATATTTAAGAGAATCTTTTAAGTAGATTAAAATATTATTTATATAAATAATATAGATCTTATTAATTTTATTCTTAAGTACTTAATTAATATAATACTAAAAAGTTATTAATCTATTATATAGTCTAAAAGATAGAATATAATATTTATAATTTTTATATTATATTTTAAAAGTTATAAGATTTTCTATATTAAGGTCTAGTCTAATATAATAAAAGACTTAATATATATCTAGCTTAGTAAATACCTTTACTTTAAAAAGTTATATTAATATTTTTTTAATTAAAAGAATAGTTATAACGTTCTTCTTTATAACTATATTAATTTTCTAATAATTAATATAAAATCTTTATTTCTTTTCTACCTTCTTAGTAAATAGAATAAGTAAGATAAAGTTAATATTACTAATTATAATAAAGTCTTTCTTTAGATAGTCTTCTAAGTAAGCTTTTAATAACTTTAGATATTTAAGAAATATATTATAAAGTAAACTTATACTAAGCTTACTTATATTATTCTTAAGAATAATTTTATAGTTAATACTCTCTCTTCTAAAGGGTAGTTTATTTAAGTTAACTTTTAAGAAGTAGTCTAGAATAGCCCTTATATAACTTTTATAAGAGAGCTTCTTTACTATTATATCTTATATATTCTATTCTATTAAGTCTTTTAATTATCTATTTTTAATTAATAAGTTAACTTTATATAGATTAGTAATTTTTAATATAATTTCTTTCTTATCTATAAGCTTCTATATATTAGAAGACTTAAGAAAATATATATTAAATTTATTACTAATAATCTACTCTAATAGATTATTAGAAATAAGTATTACTTTTTTTTTTTATTATTTTTTTAATAATCTTATTAGCTTTTTTTAGATTTAATATCTCTTAAATTATTATTAATATTACTATCTATATTTCTTTATATTTCTTTAGAAGTAATTTACTAATTCTTTATTATTTATAATAAGACTTTAGTAGACTTATAAACCTTCTTTTAAAAGATTATAAAAATTTTAATAAAAATCTTTAAACTAAGTATTAGATTCTTTTTAAGTAAGTAGATCTTCTTCTATACTTTAATTTATTAATTAATTAAATTATTATAATATAAAGTATTATTTTAGTATTCTAGTTCTAGTTTTAAATCTAACTTCTTTATAGTAGTTAGATTATATTTTATCTACTTTAAAGTATTATCTAGCTAGTAGAAAGTCTAGTTATAATAGTTAATTAGAAAATAGATTTACTTAAAAAAAATTCTTTTAAATATTATATTATAATATCTAAGTTTATAGAAGAGGAACTAGATAAATATATTCTTTTTTTAGATTAATAGATTAATTTAAATAATTATATTAACTAAATAACTATATTTCCTATTAAATCTATTAAGAGGAATTAGTTTCTTTAGTTAATAGAAGACTAGCTTTAGCTTTTTCTTTACTATCTTTAAATATTTAGAGTAGACTAATAGGTATATACTAGTACTACTATTTACTAATTCTATTAGCTATATAGCTAGACTATTTACTATAAGTTAAATAAGAAGTATAAATAATTTTAAATTAATAAACTATAGTATTTTAATAAGTTTAATTACTTCTATATAGACTATTAGAAAGAAGTTCTTCTTTAATAGCTTTTATTTTTTAATATTATAAAGAAGATATTAGAGTTATATTTTAAACTACTTTTCTCTTTATATAGAGAGTTTAAATAAACTTCTTTCTTAGAATTATTAAAGAAAATAGTATTATCTTTTACTTCTATAATATTTTATATTACTTTTTATATAATATAGTCGAAGTAGTTTTATTACTTATTTCTTTTCCTATAATTAAAGTAATAGTCTTACTTTTTATATTCTTTAAAAGAGTAGTTATAAAGCTTAGATATATCTTTAAAGTAAATAAGCTTCTTTTTTAACTTATTAGAAAAGAGTCTATTTATAGTTAGCTACTTTTTCTTAAAAATAGCTAATTAATTACTTTAGATAAATTAAACCTTTTAGTACTAATTATTCTTAAATAATATTCTATTAACTAAAGTTATATATTTTATAAATTAGTAAAAACGAGGTTATATAATTATAAGATTAGTATATTATAGAATTTATATTAAAAGTAGACTATATACTAAGTATAAGGTACTAGTTATCTTAATATAATATATCTTACTATAAAATATAGTAAATAGAGTAATACTAAAGAATTAGATAATACTTAGTAGTATATAATATCTTATAGTAAATTATAGTAAAATAAGACTTAAACTAGATTAGATAGAAATTTTAAAGAGGACTACTAATATACCCCCCTAAGACTTATAAAGAAGAGAATTTCGTTAATACTTACTAAAGAATATATAATTAAGTTTAATAAGAAGAAAATATACTTTTTATTAGAGTATAATTTTATAGTAAAAATACTATAAAATAATATAAGAGTATTATAAAGTAGTTTAATTTAGAAGTAATTATACTATAATTTATAGTATAAAACTATTATTAATAGTAATTATATTTATTTAAGTAATAAAGTTCTTATATAAAGATAAGTAATAGGATTTAGTTAAACTATTAGTAAGTATATTAACCCTAGGGAGGTAGATAACGTCTAAGTTACTATTCTTAACCTCTTATTAGATATACTTATACTAAATATCGATATACTTTAATTACTTATAATAACTATTACTATAAATTAGTATAATTATAGAGAGATTATTAATATATAGTCTTATAGACTTAAGATTATCTTCTTTATAATTAAATTAAGTAAGAAGATTATATAGCTAGATAGCTTCCTTTACTATATATATTATAATAATAAACTTAGCTTTAGTAGAGGAAGTTATAATAATATATTATTTAAATAATTTATATAAGATAAGACTATTAACTAGTTTAAAAGTATAATTATATAATAATTTTCTATTATTAGTACTATCTACGTAAGTAGTATCTAAATAGATAGCTAAGCTATTCGTATTAAAGCTATTATATTAAATTCTAAGAGTACGATAGTCCTTAATATAATAAATAATATATAATAGTAAATTTAGTTACTAGAAGATAGAATTACTTATAAAGTAGACTATAAAGTATATATATTATACTATATAGTAGTATATACTTATAAAGTATAAAAGATAAGTAATAAGAAATTAGTATTATTTAATAGTATTTTAAAAGACGTCTATATTTTATAAATACTCTTTAAGGTACTTTAAAGGTAGAGGAATCTTTATAAATAGCTTATTATTTATATAATAGTCTATAATAAGTTTATTAAAATATAAGTCTATTAAAATAAAGAGTATATATTTATTTCTATCTTTAATAATTTTAATATATAAGTAGAAGAATAGTAGTCTAAGGTCTTAGGTCTTATAATACTTAAAAATAATATCCTTAAGGGTAGCTATATCCTTCTTAATATAGATAGTTAGAATAAGATTATTAATATATATAATAATAATATCTTAAGTATTTTTATTAATAAAGATATATAAATTAAAGACTAAAGATATATATCTAAGATCTAGAAGTAAGATTTTAAGATTAAGATATTATAGTAAAATAGATTCTTTAAGTCTATAAATTCTACGTAGTAGTTAAATAGTAGTACTACTATTTATAATGTTTAAGGGGAGTTATAGAAGAATAATATACTTATTATCTAAATAAATATTAAAATAGATAGTAATAATATTGATTTATTTATACTTTAGATTCTAAAGGGTAATAAGTATAAAGAGGGTATATAGAGTTATTATATATATAATATATAAGTAGATAAATTAGAAATATTCTAACTATATCTAAAAATTACTATAGATAATAAGGTATACTTTATATTTAAGAAGTTTACTATTAATATTATCTTTATACTTATATACCTACTAACTAGATATTACTTTATACTAATTTAGTTTAGTAGATATTATAGATTACTAAATATTATTCTATTTAAGAGAATTGAACTTTTTATTTATAATAAGCTAAAATTAATCTTTATAAAAGTACGACTTAAATTTATAATAGTTCTTTAGTTTAGGTAGAAGACTTAATAATAATATACCTATTAGTACTTTTATAATAGTAAAGATAAAAGTCTACTTAAATATTAGAATTATAAAGTAGAAATAATAATACTTATTTTCGTTCGTTAGTATATAATTTAGTTTATCTCTATATAGCTTTAAGAGATTATTAAAGACTTATTCTAATAATATATTAGATATAATAGTATTCTTATCTTAGTCCTCCTCTTATATAGTAGTATTAGTAAAGTTACCCCCTAGATCGGGTTATAATCCTACTACTTCTTAAAGTTATTTCTACTAGTTATTATCTATAGACTTAATAGTATTAGTAACTATATTAGAAAGTTAGGTAGAGGAGGATAGTTTATTAGAACTAGATATAATAATTTTAATATTATAATTATAGAAATCCTAGTAAACTATAACTAAATAAATAATATCTTTTATCTTAAGAATATATATCTTATATATATTCTTAATAATTATACTAACTAGATAGCCCTTTTAATTATATAGTATTAGTTTCTCGTTATATATACGCTTTATCTTAAGTATATAAATATAACTAATATAACTAAAAGTATAAATAAGGATAAGATTTAGTATTAAATTAGAAATATTATTTTCTAATTAATATATCTTATAAGATATTTTCTTAATAGAAATATTAAAAGTTAATAGGAAGTTTTAATTCTATACTTAATATTATACTATATATAATTATAAATTCTAAAGAATACTAATAATAATATATATTATATATATACTAATAGAAGTAATACTATTAGTATATTCTATAATACTATTTCTTAAGATATTATATAGTAAAGAATACTTAAGTTTAATACCCTTACTTTTAGTATATTATTTAAGATAATTATTTATAAATTTTCTAGTATTATTAAGGTAAATAATATTAATATAAAGACTAATTTCTATCTCTTAAATATCGTATTACTTAATTAGTTCTTTAATAAGTAAGATTCTAGAATCTAAGTAAGATATTTAGTAGTATTAGGAAAAGCTATTAGTAATAAATATCTAATAATACTCTTTATTACGTTCTTCGGGTATAATAGGTCCTATAATATTAATATAGACCTTATCTAAAATATAAGAGAGGTATTCTTATAGTATATAAGAGAAGATTTATAATAATTTTATTATACTATAAGACTTATAGTTAAATAGCTTTATATTAAAAATCTCTATATTATTAACCTTTTTAATTAAATATTTTAGTATTACTAGGTCTAAATAATTTAATATTATATACTACTTATATAAAGGGCGTACTATATAAGAGGTAGTATAAGAGAAATAATTACTATAAAGAATAGTATATATAATAATATATATAACCTCCTCTTTATTATAAATAATTAAGAAATTAGAAATTCTATCTATCTTAGATAGATAGATAAACCTAGAGTTATTAAACTTTATAAGTATATTAGTACTACTATTATAAAAGTAGTCCTTCTATTTAAAGAAAGCTTATAAGATAATATTTATTATAAAGCCTTCTTTAAAGACTATATTATTTAAGACTATAATTTAAACTATACTATTACTCTTAGTAATATTAAATTACATAGTACTAAGTTCTTAGACTTATAATATATTATTAATATCTTTAATTATAAATACGGATTTATTTAACTAGATAATAAACTTAGATTTATTATTATAAATACTTTAATTAATAGTAGTATTATAATAATAATAATATTTATAAATCGAATTATAAGTAGTATACTAAAGTATTAATAAGAAGATATTTATATAAAAGAAGGTAGTACTATATAGAATATCTAGTACTTTAGAAGAGGATTACTCTTATAGTAATAATAAATAACTAATTATTATATAGATATTTACTATATTTATTATTATTTTTATAATATTAACTTTTATCTCTTTAGTCTTCTTTCTTTTCTCTATTTCTATTTTCTTCTTAGGGTATAGCTTAAAGTAGTAATTAGATTCTTTATAATAAGGTTTCTTATAATAAAAGTATAAGTTATACTTTTAACTTTTCTATATACTAGTTAATTTAGTAGTATTTATTTTATTAGTTATATTTATATTATTAACTATAGTATAAGTAGAAGTATACTTTATATAATATTTATTAATATATTCCTCTTTTTCTTTCTTAGTCCTAATAATAAAAGTCTTAATAGAATCTATAAGCTATAATTTATCGTATTCTATTAAAGCTTATTTAAGTTTATTAACTATCTATTTTCTATTATAACGAAGATCGTTATATTAGTCCTTTATTTAAGTTAATACTATATAGTCTAGCTTAGTTAGGTATATAATATTAAAGAGAAAATTATTTAAATCTTCGTCGTATATAAGAGTACTATTAGGATATAAAATATTATAAAGTATAATAATAATATTTACTATACTAAGATCTATAACTATATTCTAAAAGATACTAGTCTATTTATAAACTAATAAATAATAATTAAATAAGATTTTTTAAAGGATCTTAATAGTTTTATAGATATTATCTAAGCTTATACCTTTATTATTAAAGCTAAGTATATTATATATCTTATATATAGTATCTTTTATATATAGAGATATATAATAGTTAGTATATATATTCTTAAAAATAATACTTTATAACTTAGTATCCTTTAAGTTCTAATTACGGACTACCTTCTTTAATTTAAATTATTATTTAGTAATTATTTTATTTTAGAATCTAATATATTTATTATATTATTCGGTATTCTTATAGACCTATTATATCTATTCTTTATATTAAGTCTTTAATATATTAAAGTAAGCTATAATTTACTTATATATAGAAGTTAGAAAGCTAGAAACTATAATTAGTACTATAGATAGTATAGGGATAATAGATTTATTAAGTTTTATTTTAATAAAGTTATCTAGATTATAAGTAGACTAGGTAAGTAAATTATTAAGGATATTCTTTATCTAATACTCTATAATATAGTTATTAAGTTATTTATTCTAGTTCTTCTAGTTCTTACTATATATATAGAGGGTAATATCTAGAGTATATATAGTCTAATTAACTAAAATAGCTTAACTAAAGTTTATTATAAATATACTATACTTTATAGTATAAAATTATAGTAAATTAGTATAAATAGTAAAGGTACTATACCTAAGAGTATAGGATCTTAAGTAGTAATAGTACTAGAACGATTATATATAGTTTAAGAGATAGTATTAAAAGCTAATCTATCTTCTTATAATAAATCTAATAGTTTAATATAAAGCTTAATACTATACGAATTTATAAAAAGGCTTATAACCTATAGATTAATAAGGGTAGAAATTATACGATTATAAGATTAATATATTATAGAACCTATATTAGAAGTAGACTATATAGTAAGTACGAGGTACTAGTCGTCTTAATATACGATATCTTATTATAAAATATAGTAAACGAGGTAATACTAAAAGATTAGGTAATACTTAGTAGTATATAATATCTTATAGTAAAATATAGTAAATAAGACTTAAACTAGATTAGTTAGAAATTCTAAAGAGAACTACTAATATCTTTAAAATCTAAATCTAAACGAGTATACATCGTACGTAAGCGATCTAGTTATACTAGATTTAAAGAGGTATTAGATACTCCTAGTACTAGTATCTAATAGTAGAGGTAGAAGTATATTAGACCCTCTTCGATCTAAATATACTATATAATTAGGAAGGAAATCGAACCCTTAACCTTTAGTAGAATAAGGATAACTTACTATTAGACTAAAGTACCTAATAATTAGAACGATAAAGAACTAGAAGGAGGTTTACTAGGCCTCTAGTTTTATACGAAACTTCTTCTTTCTTTATAAGAATTCTAAGGTATCTCTAGATAATTAAATCTTAATTCGAAGAGATTTTCTAGTACGCTTTACCCGTAGGCGCTTCTCTACCTAGAGTCGACTTAGATAAACTACTTTTTAAAAGAGAGAATATTAATTATAAAATTATTCTTAAGAATAATATAAATAAGCTTAGTATAAATCTATTTTATAATATATCTCTTAAATATCTAAAGCTATTAAAAGCTTACTTAGAAGAGTATCTAAAAAAGGACTTTATTATAACTAGTAATATTAACTTCGTCTTATCTATTCTATTTACTAAGAAACTAGAAGAGAAATAGAGATTCTATATTAACTACTAAAAACTTAATATAGTTATAAAGAAGAATATTATAACTATTCTCTTAATTAAAGAAATATTAATATAACTCTCTAAAGTAAAGGTATTTATTAAGCTAGATATATATTAAATCTTCTATTATATTAGACTAGACTCTAATATAAAAGATCTTATAACTTTTAAAATATAATATAGAAATTATAAATATTATATTCTACCTTTTAGTACTATATTAATTAAGTACTTAAGAATAAAATTAATAAGATTTATATTATTTATATAAATAATATTTTAATCTACTTAAAAGACTCTTTTAAATATAAGAAATATATAAGTAAAATTCTAGATAAACTTAAGAAGACTAGATTATAAATTAATATTAAAAAGAGTAAGTTTATAATTACTAAGATAAAGTTCTTAAATTTTATTATTAGTACTAAAGAAATCTATATAGACCCTAATAAAATAGTAATTATTAAAGACTAGAAGGAATCTATAATTTTAAAAGGACTATAAGCTTATTTAGACTTTTATAATTACTACTATAAGTAGCTAAAAGACTATAGTCGCGTAGTTCGCCCGCTTATCTAATTACTATAAAAGAGAAAATTTTATATCTTTAAACCTAAAGAGCGAACTATATTTAAGAAAAGTAAGGTATTATTATATTTAAATATTATTATAAGATATTACTTATCCTACTATAAGACCTATTATTAAATAAGGTTTAGATTTAATAGGTTATTTAGTCTTATTTAGGATTTATACTTAAGATAGAAAAGAAGATATTAGAATAAAGAGGTAATAGTTTAATTACATTAATATATAAGATTAATCTAAATTTAAATTAACTATAAGAAGAGAAAAACTATCTAGAAGATTTATAGTTATTATATATTAATTTAGTTTTCTTAAATCTATAACTCTATATCTATAGATCTACTAAGCTATTATATAATTCTTAGATCTATTCTTACTAAGATATAGATCTATTATATAACTTCCTAGTAAAGCTATTTATACTAATTATTATTTATACTATAATTATAGTCGTTATATTTTATATTAGAGCTAGTAATAGATTTAATCTTAGATAACTCTTCTTACTACTATTTTATAATATATATTTAGTTTATAATATTATCTCCTTTCTTTAAACCTTCGACTTAAAGGTTATTTCGGTTCTAGTATTCGGCTATATTAGTATTAGGACTCTATCTTAAGAGGTTATTATTATCTATTATAATATTATATAAAACTTAAGAACGTATTACTCTTATTAATAAAATTCTTTATTATAGTTCTAAAATATTTCCCTATAATTATTATTTATAGTTAAAAGTACTATATATTATCTTATTTAAAGATAGTAGATATTATAAGACGTATATTTATATTAATATATAAGATTTTTATTATATATCTAGTATTTTATTATTAAAAGGTTTATTTATATTAAGTAGTAAAACTTATATATTAGAAGTTATTACTATTAATAAGATCTATTAACTATATAGAAGAGAAACTTTAATAGTAGCTAGAGGAGATTTAAAAAACTTAGAATAAGCTTCTTAATAAGTTAGTAGAGACTTAAATATAAGTATATTATTTAGAGAAGTAGAGGATAGTCCTTTATAAGAAGTCGGTAGTATAATTTTAGATACTAAAAGTTAAGCTAAATAAAGAGAAGATAGAGCTTTAATAATTAAGGTAGTAAAAGAATCTAAAGATCTTTCTAATTATTTTAAATATTACTTATAATATTATAGATAATATTATTTTTCTTAATTTATTAAATATCTCTTACTACGTCGGAGGTACTACTAATCTTCTTAACTTATTATAAGGTAAACTTATCTTATCTTTAAGTTTCTTTTAAAATTATAGTTTTAGTATTCTATAAGCTTCTTAGAATAATTACGATTATTTTTAGATTCTTAGATTTATTTCTATAGATTTCTTTTTTTATCTATTCCTTACTATTAGATTAGATAATAGTTTTTCCTATTTCTAATATCTTTATCTAGGATTTCTTTTACTTTTTATTCTTTAAGATCTTCTTCGTATATATCTACTTTATATACTATTAATTTAGTATTCTATAATACTTTTTCTAGTAAGCTAATATAGAATATAGAATAGATTTTTATTTATAGAGGTAGTCTTAGTTAGTAGTTTATAGGTAAAACTTATTTCTTAATCTTATAAGGTCCGATCTTAGTATAATCTAATTTACTATTAGGTTACTTACTCTTAATATTTTTTTATAATAACTATATCTTTTCTCCCTTTTTAAAAGTAGGTACTTTCTTTTATTTTTTATTATAGTACTTACTTATTTTATTTTAAAAGAATTCTATATCTTTCTTAAGCTATTAGTATATTCGTAGAATAATTTTTATTATTTCTTCTTTATTCTAGCTATAAGACTAAAGTTATCTAGATTCTTTATATATTTTTAATTTAATTCTATAGTTTATAAAGAAAGGTATTATCTTTATTATATTATATTACGAACTATTATATATAAATTATACTATAGATAAAAGTATAATCTAATTATTCTAATAGTAGTTTAGAAAATATCTAAGGTATTATTCTACTATTTAGTTTATTTATTCTATTAGTCTATCTATTTATAGATAGTATATAGTTAATATATTATACTTAGTTTTTAATTTAGTTATAAGAGTTTACTAAAACTTTATTATAAACTTAATATCTTTATTTAAAATTATTTATTTAGTATTCTATATTTATTAAATACGTATCTTAGTAAAATATAGATAAGTTATTCTACTATATTTTCCTTATTTATATATAGGATAAAGTAAGTATATTTTATAAACTTATCTACTACTATTAGTATAGTATTATAGAATACTTCTATTATTAGTTTCTTAGAATATAGTAATTATGTAATAAAGTCTATAGTTATAATCTTCTATAATTCTTCTATATTTTCTATTAATTATAGTATTCTATAGGGTATATACCTCGTATATTTATTATAATAATAGTCTATATATTTTAAAAGTATCTAGGTAACTAGTTATCTTATATATAGAAAATAGTATATTCTTATTAATTATTTAAGAGTTTTTTCTACTTCTTAGTATTTATATACTAGTACCTTATAGTATTATTTAATAAATTCTTTTTATATTATCTTAGGAATATAGGCTTTTTAGAATATATAAATAATTCTATCTTTTTTTTAAATTACTTCTTAAATTTTATTTTATTTATCTATTACTTTTATAGTAGCTATATAGATTTATTAAGTCTATTTATTTTCTTTTAGTTTAAGTATTATTTCTTATATTTCTACTAACTTCGGGTAGTTATAAGTAATTATTCTATCTAACTATAGCTTAAGGATTACTATACTAGACTTCTTCGTTCCTTAATAATTAGGTCTCCTACTAAGCGCGTCTACTTATTTATTTTTTAATCCTTTAGTATATACGATTCTAATATTATAGGTTATAAGAATTTATACCTATTATATCTATCTTCTAATTAGAGATTTATTTATTAAGAATTCTATTAGATTCTTATAATCTATATAGATTATAATAGAGTATTTAGATCTCTATAAATTAGATCTTTATTTCTTTAAAACTTTAATAATTACTAGTAACTCTTTATTATAGATATTATAGTTAAGTTTAACTAGTAATATCTTTTATAAGAAATAGTATACTAGTTATAGATTATCTTTATTATCTTTCTATAGTAGTACTACTCCTATTATATAGTCTAATATATCTATTTTAATAATTAAGAGTTCTTTAGAGTTATATATCTTAATTATAGATTCTCTTATAAATTATTCTTTAATCTTTTTAAAAGCTTATTAGTACTCTTCCTTCTATTTAAAGGGTTAATCTTTCCTTATAAGTTATATAAGTAGTACCGTTATTATACTCTATTATAATATTAGTTTTTAATAGAAGTTATAGAATTCTAAGAATAATTATAGCTTCTTAAATTTTTTAAATATAGACTATTCTTTAATTTTCTCGATTTATTTTAGATCTACTTTAATTTCTTCTAATCTAATAATAAATCTTAGAAACTCTATTTCTTATATATAGAATTTATATTTTTATAGATAAAGATATAATTATATCTTCTTAAATACTTATAGAATCTTTTTTATATATTCTTTATATTCTTTTTCTATTTTAGAATAGATTAGAATATTATTAAGGTATATTATTATAAACTAGTTAAGATAGTTTTATAAAATATTATTAATCTATTCTTAGAATATTATAGGTATATTAGTAAGTCTAAAAGATATTACTTAATACTTATATAGTCCTTTCTTTATTCTAAAGACTATCTTCTATTCTTTATCTTTTTTAATTCTAATCTAGTAGTATATATTCCGGATATCTAGTTATATAAACTATTTAGCTTTTCTTAGTTAGTTCTATATTTCTAATATTAGAGATAAAGGGTATTAGTTCTTAATCGTAATATTATTAAGTATTTAGTAATTAATATATAATTATAGTTCTATATTACCCTTCTTAGATACGAAGAGAACTAGATATTCTATAAGTAAATTCGAATATTAAATATATCTCTTTATAAGGTTTTCTTTAAGATATTTTACTATAATAGTCTCTTTATTCTCTATTAATTTATAGATTAGTCTAAATCCTAGAGTCTTTTCTTTCTAAAGTAGGATTATATAGTCCTAGGGCTAGTACTAGGGTAGACTTTTCTTAAACTTTTAGAATAATTCTTCCTATTCTTTATAACGTTCTAGAATACTATAATCTTCTTCTTTAATTATATTAGCTCTTTATAAAAATATTACTTACTAGTTTATCTACTTAATATAAAAGTTAGCTTTTTATAGCTATAGTATCCCTAAGATTATACCTTAGTTCTCTAATATTTTAATAATATCGAGTATCTTATTTTTCTTCTTCTAGTTATATAGGCTAAGCTTATCTTTAGTTTTATATATTATAAGTTTATTAAAGAATTCTCCTTTAATAGTATATATAATACTTAGGTATTATTTCTTCTATTAAGAAATCTTTCTTTATTAGATAAAGTCCTTACTAATAAAGTTTTATATAGCTCTACTATTAATTAAGATTATAATTATTTTTCCTTAGTAGGTTTCTTAGATATAGATATAATTCTATTCTTTAGTTTTCTAAATTCTTATCTTCTTTAGCTAATATTTCGTATTAATCTTAGTCTAAATATACTTTAGATATTTATTTTTTAAGTATTTATACTATAGTCTTTCTAGAATATAATTTAATAGTAGAAGTAGTTCTAGTATAATTCGTATATATTCTTTTTATTACTAATTTTTAAATCGTTACTATCTATATACTACTTCTAGTATAACTACTTAGATAATCCTTTTATTATAGTCTTTTACTAGATAGTAGTTATTTTTTTACTTTACTCTCTTATAGAGTCTATACTTCTTTTATATATATAAGATCTATATAATCTTAAAGTATACTAGATATCTTATTTTATATTATAGGTTATTCTTTAGATTAACCTTATATCTCTAATTATTATATTTTATAAAGATTATTTATATAGGAATCTATCTTTTAATTACTATATACTATATTTATTCTTTATTAACTATCTTTATAATATACCGTATTTCTTTCTAAGTCTTTTAGTTAGATATAAGATTTATTATAATAAAGTTTTATTTAACCTATTATTTAAAGTTTTTAAATAGTTAGTATATTAAATAAGACCTAGACTATTCTTTATAGATCTTTTATATTATTAGAGGTATTATAGTTTTCTTTATAAACTATAAGACTCGAGTATAAGTTATATTAAGTTCTAATACTAGTCCTATTTCTTCTTTTAATAGTCGAATTATTTATAGGTATCTAGTATTCTTATATATTATAACTAGATTTTTATCTTCTAGTTTTAAGAACTTATTACTATTATTAACTATTTATAATAGTATATTTAAAGTATTATTAAAGTCTTTATACTTTATAAATAAGTCTTTCTTAAGTACTTCTTCTTATACTTTTAATAAGAATAAAACTCTTCTTTAAGACTTCTAAGTTATAGCTATCTATTATTTTTATAGCTAATAGCTAGTATTTAACTTAGCTTTATAATATATCTTATACTAATTACGTATATAAGTTATCTAATATATAGTATTATATTTCTATATTATAATTACTCTATTTCTTTTATCTTATTAAGTATATTAGAATTTTTCTTTTCTTAAATCTAGTCTATAGTCTTTTATTAAGTATTCTTACTTCTTATATTTAAACTATACTTATTTTTTATAGAGCTCTTATTTCTTAGAATTCTATCTTCTCTTTTTAAACTCTAAGCTAGCCTCTAGGACTATTATCTCTAGTTTATAGTATTTTTCTTCTTTTTTTTTTTATAGAATTCGACCTTCTCTTTTCTTTTTAGGTTCTAGAGATAGAGGTTATCGTCGATCTTAATAGCTTATTTAATTAGTTCTTTTATAGTCTAGAGTCGTTCTATCCGAATTATTTTATAATAGATATAATCTTTTAGTCCTTTATAGTATTATAATATAAGGGCTATCTTCCCCTATTAGATCTTTATAGTAAGTTATTTAAACTTAGATATATAAATTATAGTAAATTTTATCTATCTAAAATATATAATTTTTTATTCTATTAATCTTTCTAAATTAATATCTTTAAAGGTAATATATAACTTATTTTTAAAGTACTTATAACTTAAGAAGATAGCCTTTATTTTATTACTTTACTAAACTTTTAATAGTTATAGTTATTTATTTAAATATATTTTAAACTAGGTAATAGTCTTTTCTATAAACTAGGTAGCTATAAACGATACTTTATTACTCTTAATAAATAGTTTTATTTAGTTAAGGTTAAGATAAATTACTATATTAACTAGAAATCCTCTAAGCTTTAATCTCGTTCTATTAAATTTTTCTAGATTTTTAAGTTTTAAGAGTTTATTTATATACCTCTAAAGTTAAATAGTTAATTTTATAAGCTAAGTTTCTAGTATATCTTCTCTTTTCTTAAATATATATTAGTTCTTAATAATTCTTTTAAAATTTTCTATAGTTATATTTTCTTCTAGGAAGCTAAACTCCTAATAGCTTTCTACCTCTAAAGGTTCGACCTAAGTTAGTAGTTACGCTACTTCGCTTTATTAGGTTTCTTCTTCTACTATTATAATTAGCTATTTCTATCTACTAGATAGTTAAGGTATTAAATAGGGTCTAGACCTAATAGGTTATTTAGTCTCGTTTAGAGTTTATACTTAAGATAGAAAAGAAAAAGTTAGAATAAAGGAATAATAGTTTAATTATATTAATATATAAGATTAATCTAGATTTAAATTAACTATAAGAAGAGAAAAACTATCTAGAAGATTTATAGTTATTATATATTAATTTAGTTTTCTTAGATTTATAGCTCTATATCTATAGATCTACTAAGCTATTATATAACTCTTATATTAGTAGTCCTCTTTAGGATTTCTAACTAATCTAGTTTAAGTCTTATTTATTATATTTTACTATAAGATATTACGTACCGCTAAGTATTATCTAATCCCTTAGTATTACTTTATTTACTATATTTTATAATAAGATATTATATACTAAGATAACTAGCGCCTTATATTTACTATATAGTCTACTTCTAATATAGATTCTATAATATACTAATCTTATAACTATATAATTTCTACCCTTACTAATCTATAGGTTATAAGCCTTTTTACGAATCTATATACTATTAAGCTCTATACTAAACTATTAGATCCGTTATAAGAAGATAGGTTAACTTTTAATACTATCTTTTAAATTATATACGACCGTTTTAATACTATTACTACTTAAGATTCTATACTCTTAGGTATAGTACCTTTACTATTTATACTAATTTATTATAATTTTATATTATAAAGTATAGTATATTTACGATAAACTCTAGTTAAGCTATCTTAATTAATTAGATTATATATACTTTAGATATTACCCTCTATATATATAGTAAGAACTAAAAGAACTAGAATAAATAACTTAATAACTATATTATAAAGTATTAAATAAAGGATATTCTTAACGACTTACTTATCTAATCTATTTATAATCTAGACGACTTTATTAAGATAGAACTCGATAAATCTATTATTCCTATACTATTTATAATACTAATTATAGTTTCTAGCTTTCTAATTTCTATATATAAATAAATTATAACTTACTTTAATATATTAAAGACTTAATATAAGGAATAGATACGATAAACCTATAAAAGTACTAAATAATATAATAAATATATTAAACTCTAGAATAAAATAATTACTAAATAATAATTTAAATTAGAGAAGGTAGTTTATAACTAGGACTTAAAGAATACTAAGTTATAAAGTATTATTTTTAAGAATATATATACTAATTATTATATATCTTTATATATAAAAGATACTATATATAAGATATATAGTATACTTAGCTCTAATAATAAAGGTATAAGCTTAGATAATATTTATAAGATTATTAAGACCCTTTAGAAAATCTTATCTAATCGTTATTTATTAATTTATAAATAAACTAATATCTTTTAAAATATAGCTATAGATCTTAATATAGTAGATATTACTATTATACTCTATAATATTCTATACCCCGATAGTACTCTTATATACGACGAAGATTTAGATAATCTTCTCTTTAATATTATATATCTAACTAAGCTAGGCTATATAGTACTAGCTTAGATAAAGAACTAATATAATAATCTTTACTATAGTAAGAAATAAATAATTAATAAACTTAAATAAACTCTAATAGAGTACGGCGAATTATAGTCTATAAACCCTATTAAAACTTTTACTATTAAGACTAAGAAAGAGGAAGAAGAATATATTAATAAGTATTATATAAAGTATACTCCTATTTATATTATAACTAATAATATAAATATAACTAATAAAATAGATATTATTAAATTAACTAGTATATAGAAAAGTTAAAAGTATAATTTATATTCTTATTATAAGAAACCTTACTATAAAGAATCTAACTACTACTTTAAGCTATACTCTAAGAAAAAAGTAGAAATAAAGAAGAAAAGAAAGACTAAAAAGATAAAAGCTAATATTATAAAAATAATAATAAATATAATAAATATCTATATAATAGTTAGTCGTCTATTATTACTATAAAAGTAATTTTCTTCTAAAATACTAAATACTCTATATAGTACTATCTTCTTCTATATAAATATTTTCTTATTAATACTTTAATATATTACTTATAATATAATCTATAAATACTATTATTACTATAATACTACTATTAACTAGAGTATTTATAATAATAAATCTAAATTTATTATCTAGTTAAATAAATCTATATTTATAATTAAAGATATTAATAGTATATTATAAGCCTAAGAACTTAGTATTATATAATTTAATATTACTAAAAGTAATAGTATAGCCTAGATTATAATCTTAAATAATATAGTTTTTAAAGAAGACTTTATAATAAATATTATCTTATAAGCTTCTTTTAAATAAAAGGATTACTTTTATAATAGTAATACTAATATACTTATAAAGTCTAATAGCTCTAAGTTTATCTATCTATCTAAGATAAATAGAATTTCTAATTTCTTAGTTATTTATAATAAAGAGGAGGTTATATATACTATTACGTATACTATTCTTTATAATAATTATTTCTCTTATATTATCTCTTATATAATACGTCTTTTATATAAGTAGTATATAATATTAGATTATTTAGACCTAGTAATATTAAAATATTTAGCTAAAAAGATTAATAGTATAAAGATTTCTAATATAAAGCCGTTCGACTATAAGTCTTATAATATAGTAAAATTATTATAAATCTTCTTTTATATACTATAAGAACGTTTCTTCTATATCCTAGATAAGGTCTATATTAATATTATAAAATCTATTATACCTAAAGAATATAACGAAGAGTACTATTAGATATTTATTACTAATAGCTTTTTCTAATATTATTAAATATCTTACTTAGATTCTAGAGTCTTACTTACTAAAGAATTAATTAAGTAGTATAATATCTAAGAGATAGAAACTAGTCTTCGTATTAATACTATCTATCTTAATAATATTAGGGAATTTATAAGTAATCGTCTTAAATAATATATTAAAAGTAAAAATATTAAACTTAAGTATTTTTTATTATATAATATCTTAAAAAACGATATTACGGAGTATACTAATAGTATTACCTCTACTAGTATATATATAATATATATTACTATTAGTATTCTTTAGAATTTATAGTTATATATAATATAATATTAAATATAAAATTAGAACTTTCTATTAATCTCTAGTATTCTTATTAAAAAAATACCTTATAAGATATATTAATTAGAAAATAATATTTTTAAATTAATACTAAATCTCGTTCTTATTTATATCTTTAGTTATATTAATTATATTTATATATCTAAGATAAAGTATATATATAATAAAAAACTAGTACTATATAATTAAAAGGACTATCTAGTTAGTATAATTATTAAGAATATATATAAGATATATATCTCTAAAATAAAAGATATTATTTATTTAACTATAATCTACTAGGATTCTTATAATTATAATATTAAAATTATTATATCTAATTTTAATAAGCTATCCTCCTCTATCTAACTCCCTAATATAGTTATTAATACTATTAAGCCTATAGATAATAATTAGTAGAAATAACTTTAAGAAGTAGTAGGATTATAACCTAATTTAGGAGGTAACCCTACTAATACTATTATATAAGAGGAGGACTAAAATAAGAATACTATTATATCTAATATATTATTAGAATAAGTCTTTAATAGCCTTCTAAATCTATATAGAGATAGATTAAATTATATACTAGTATATAGTCCTAAAAATAAGTAATATTATTTTTATTTTACGTCTCTAATATTTAAATAAGTTTTCGTCTCTACTATTATAAAGATACCTATAAATATATTACTATTAAGTCTTCTATCTAAATTAAAGAATTATTATAAATTTAAGTTATATCCTTATAAGAATTAATTTTAGCTTATTATAAATAAAAAGTTTAATTTTCTTAAATAAAATAATATCTAGCGTCTTATAATATTTACTAAACTAAATTAATATAAAGTAATATCTAATTAGTAGATATATAAATATAAAGATAATACTAATAGTAAACTTTTTAAATATAAAGTATATCTTATTATCTATAGTAATTGTTAAGTATAGTTAGAATATTTCTAATCTATTTACTTATATATTATATATATAATAACTCTATATACTCTTTTTATACTTATTATCCTCTAAAATCTAGAGTATAAATAAATTAATATTATTACTATCTATCTTAATACTTATTTAGATAATAAGTATATTATTCTTTTATAACTCCCCCTAGATATTATAGATAATAGTACTATTATTTAATTATTACGTAGGATTTATAAACTTAAAGAATCTATCTTATTATAATATCTTAATCTTAAAATCTTACTTTTAGACCTTAGATATACGTCTTTAACCTCTAACTTATATATTTTTATTAATAAAAATATCTAAGATATTATTATTATATATATTAATAATTTTATTCTAGTTATTTATATTAAGAAGAATATAACTATTCTTAAGAATATTATTTTTAAGTACTATAAGACTTAAGACCTTAGACTACTATCCTACTACTCAAGTATTAAAATTATAAGAGATAGAAATAAATATATACTCTTTATCTTAATAGGTTTATATTTTAATAAACTTATTATAAATTATTATATAAATAATAAGTTATTTATAAAAATTTCTTTACCTTTAAAATATCTTAAAGAGTATTTATAAGATATAGACGTCTCTTAGAATACTATTAAATAATATTAATCTTTTATTACTTATCTCTTATATTTTATAAATATATACCGCCCTAATATAATATAATATATATACTTTATAGTCTACTTTATAAGTAATTCTATTCTCTAGTAATTAAACTTACTATTATATATTATTTATTATATTAAGGACTACTATACCCTTAAAATCTAATATAATAGCTTTAATATAAATAGCTTAGCTATCTATTTAGACGTCGCTTATATAGATAGCGCTAACGATAGAAAATTATTATATAGCTATACTTTTAAGCTAGCTAGTAGTCTTATTTTATATAAATTACTTAAATAGTATATTATTATAACTTTCTTTACTAAAGCTAAGTTTATTATCGTAATATATATAATAAAGGAAGCTACTTAGTTATATAACCTTCTTACTTAGTTTAATTATAAAGAAGATAACCTTAAGCTTATAAGACTATATATCGATAATCTTTTTATAATTATACTAATTTATAGTAATAGTTACTATAAGTAATTAAAGTATATTAATATTTAGTATAAATATATCTAATAGGAGGTTAAGAATAATAACTTAGACGTCGTCTACCTTCTTAGGATTAATATACTCGTTAATAATTTAACTAAACTCTATTACTTACTTTTATATAAGAACTTTATTACCTAAATAAGTATAATTACTATTAATAGTAGTTTTATACTATAAATTATAGTATAATTACTCTAAAATTAGACTATTTTATAATACTTTTATATTATTTTATAGTATTTTTACTATAAAATTATACTCTAGTAGAGAGTATATTTCTTTCTTATTAAAACTTAATTATATACTCTTTAGTAAGTATTAACGAAATTCTCTCCTTTATAAGTCTTAGAGGGGTATATTAATAGTCCCCTTTAAGATTTCTAACTAATTTAGTTTAAGTCTTATTTACTATATTTTACTATAAGATATTACGTACTACTAAGCGTTATCTAATCTTTTAGTATTACCTCGTTTACTATATTTTATAATAAGATATTATATACTAAGGTAACTAGTATCTTATACTTACTATATAGTCTGCTCCTAATATAGATTCTATAATATATTAATCTTATAATCGTATAATTTCTATTCTTACTAATCTATATCTTAGATCTATTCTTATTAAGATATAGATCTATTATATAACTTCCTAATAAAGCTATTTATACTAATTATAATTTATACTATAATTATAATCGTTATATTCTATATTAAAGCTAGTAATAGGTTTAATCTTAGGTAGCTCTTCTTATTACTATTCTATAATATATATTTAGTTTATAATATCTATATAGAAATAGATATAAGTAATAATATTCTAGTAGATATCTTTATATAGCTTTAAGAAAATAGAATCTAATAATCTATAATCTACTTTATAAAGATAATAAAGTTTATAAAAATAAACTATAAGATTTATAATAAAGAGATACTCGTAGTTATAAGAGAATTAAATAAATAAAGAACTTAGCTTATAGAATTATAATTAAATAAATCCTTTTAAGTTATTACTAATTATTAAGTACTAGAGTACTTCTTAACTAAGTATAAATTAACCTTATAATAGATTTACTAAGTAAAGAAGCTTATAAACTACTACTATACTATTTATTATTACTCTAGAACTATTAATATTATTATAAATATTCTTTTTTAAAAATAATAGAAGTTAAAAACTTAGAAGAAGAAAGATAAAGCTATTAGGACTTATTAGTAGTCCCCTTTAGAATTCCTATCTAATCTAGTTTAAGTTTTATTTTACTATAATTTACTATAAGGTATTATATACTACTAAGCGTTATCTAATCCTCTAATATTATTCTATTTACTATATTTTATAGTAAGATATATTATATTAAGATAACTAGTATCTTATACTTAGTATATAGTCTACTTCTAATATAGATTCTATAATATATTAATCTTATAACTATATAATCTTATTCTTATTAATTTATAGGTTATAAGCCTTTTATAAATCCGTATACTATTAAGCTTTATATTAAACTATTAGGTTCTTTATAAGAAGATAAATTAGCTTTTAGTACTATTTATTAAGTTATACTTAGTTATTTCTAGTACTATTATTATTTAAGATTCTATACTCTTAGGTATAGTATCTTTATAATCTATACTAATTTACTATAATTTTATACTATAGAGTATAATATATTTATAATAAACTCTAATTAAGCTATCTTAGTTAACTAGACTATATATACTCTAGGTATTACCCTCTATATATATAGTAAGAACTAGAAGGACTAGAAGAAATAACTTAATAACTATATTATAGAGTATTAGATAAAGAATATCCTTAATAGCTTACTTATCTAATCTACTTATAACCTAAACGACTTTATTAAAACTAAACTTAATAAATCTATTATCTTTATATTATCTACTATATTAATTATAGTTTTTAACTTCCTAACTCTTATATATAAGTAAATTATAGCTTACTTTAATATATTAAAAACTTAATATAAGAAATACGTATAATAAACCTATAAGAGTACTAAATAATATAATAAATATATTAGACCCTAGAATAAAATAGTTACTAAATAATAATTTAAATTAGAGAAGGTAGTCCGTAACTAGGATTTAAAGAATATTAAGTTATAAAGTATTATTTTTAAGAATATATATACTAATTATTATATATCTTTATATATAAAAGATACTATATATAAGATATATAGTATACTTAGCTCTAATAATAAAGATATAAGCCTAGATAATATTTATAAGATTATTAAAACCTTTTAAAGAATCTTATTTAATTACTACTTATTAGTCTATAAATAAACTAGTACCTTTTAAAATATAGCTACGAACCTTAGTATAGTAGATATTACTATTATACTCTATAATATTCTATACCCTAATAGTACTCTTATATATAATAAAGATTTAGATAACCTCCTCTCTAATATTATATACTTAACTAAGCTAGATTATATAGTACTAGCTTAGATAGAGGACTAATATAATAATCTTTACTATAATAAAAAATAGATAGTTAATAGATTTAAATAAGCTCTAATAGAGTATAGTAAATTATAGTCTATAGATTTTATTAAGACTTTTACTATTAGGGCTAGAAAAGAAGAAGAGAAATATATTAATAAGTATTATATAAAGTATACTTCTACTAATATTATAACTAATAGTATAAATATAACTAATAAAATAGATACTATTAAATTAATTAATATATAGAAAAGTTAGAAGTATAATCTATACTTTTACTATAAGAAGTTCTACTATAAAGAATCTAACTATTATTTTAAACTATACCCCGAGAAGAAAGTAAAAATAAAGAAGAGAAGGAAGATTAAGAAGGTAAAAACTAATATTATAAAAATAATAATAGATATAATAAACGTTTATATAATAGTTAATTATCTATTATTATTATAAGAGTAATCTTCTTCTAAGGTATTAGATATCTTATATAGTACTATTTCCTTCTATATAAACGTTTCTCTATTAATACTTTAATATACTACTCGTAATATAATCTATAAATATTATTACTATTATAATACTACTACTAACTAGAGTATTTATAATAATAAATCTAAGTTTATTATTTAATTAGATAAACCTATATCTATAATTAAAGATATTAATAGTATATTATAAGTCTAAGAACTAGATATTATATAATTTAATATTACTAAGAGTAATAGTATAGTCTAGACTATAATCTTAAATAATATAGTCTTTAAAGAAGATTTTATAATAAATATTATCTTATAAGCTTCTTTTAAATAAAAGAACTAATTTTATAATAATAGTACTAACGTACTTATAAAGTCTAATAGCTCTAAGTTTACCTATCTATCTAAGATAGATAAGATTCCTAATTTTCTAGTTATTTATAATAAAGAGGAGATCGTATATACTATTATATATATTATTTTTTATAGTAACTATTTCTTTTATATTATCTCTTATATAATACGCCCTCTATATAAGTAATATATAATACTAGATTATTTAAATCTAATAATACTAAAGTATCTAGTTAAAAAGATTAATAATATAGAAATTTTTAATATAAAACTATTTAATTATAAGTCTTATAGTATAGTAAAATTATTATAAATCTTCTCTTATATACTATAAAAATATCTCTCTTATATTCTAGATAAGGTCTATATTAATATTATAAAACCTATTATATCTAAAGAATATAATAGAGAGTACTATTAAATACTTATTACTAATAACTTTTTCTAATATTATTAAATATTTTACTTAGATTCTAGAGTCTTACTTACTAAAGAATTAATTAAGTAGTATAATACTTAAGAGATAGAAATAGATCTCTATATTAGTACTATCTATCTTAATAATACTAGGGAATTTATAAGTAATTAACTTAAATAATATACTAAAAATAAGAGTACTAAACTTAAGTACTCTCTACTATATAATATCTTAAGAAATAATATTATAGAATATACTAATAGTATTACTTCTATAAGTATATATATAATATATATTATTACTAATATTCTTTAGAATTTATAACTATATATAGTATAATATTAAGTATAGAATTAAAACTTTCTATTAACCTCTAGTATTTCTATTAAAAAAATACCTTATAAGATATATTAATTAGAAAATAATATTTCTAATCTAGTACTAAATCTTACTCTTATTTATACCTTTAGCTATATTAATTATATTTATATATCTAAGGTAAAGTATATATATAGTAAGAAACTAGTACCTTATAACTAGAAGGACTACCTAGTTAATATAATTACTAAGAATATATATAAGATATATATTCTTAAGATAAAAGATATTATTTATTTAGCTATAATCTACTAGAATTTTTATAATTATAATATTAAAATTACTATACTTAGTTTTAATAAGCTCTCTCTTTCTATCTAATTATCTCTAGTTACTAAGATTTTATCTCTTAATATAGTTACTAATACTATTAAACCTATAGATAATAATTAGTAGAAATAACTTTAAGAAGTAGTAGAATTATAATCTAATCTAAGAGATAACCCTACTAATACTACTATATAAAAGGAGGACTAAGATAAAAATACTATTATACTTAATATATTATTAGAATAAGTCTTTAACGACCCCCTAAATCTATATAAAGATAGACTAAATTACGTACTAGTATATAGTTCTAGAAATAAGTATTATTATCTTTACTTTATATTTCTAATATTTAAGTAAATTTTTATCTCTACTATTATAAAGATACCTATAGGTATACTACTATTAAGTCTTTTACCTAAATTAAAAAATTATTATAAATTTAAATTATACTCTTATAAGGATTAATTTTAGCTTATTATAAATAAGAAGTTTAATTCTCTTAAATAAAATAATATTTAGCGCTCTATAATATCTATAGAACTAAACTAGTATAAAGTAATATCTAGCTAGTAGATATATAAGTATAAGAATAATACTAATAGTAAACTTCTTAAATATAAAGTATATTTTATTATTTATAGTAATTTTTAAATATAATTAGAATATTTCTAATTTATTTACTTATATATTATATGTATAATAACTCTATATATTCTTTTTATACTTATTACCCTCTAGAATCTAGAGTATAAATAAATTAATATTATTACTATCTATCTTAATACTTATTTAGATAATAAGTATATCGTCCTTCTATAACTCCCCCTAGACGTTATAAATAGTAGTACTACTATTTAACTATTATATAGAATTTATAGACTTAAAGAATCTATCTTATTATAATATCTCGACCTTAAAATCTTACTTCTAGACTTTAGATATATATCTTTAGCCTCTAATCTATATATATTTATTAATAAAAATATCTAAGGTATTATTATTATATATATTAATAATCTTATTATTACTATTTATATTAAGAAGAATATAGCTATTCTTAAGAATACTATTTTTAAGTACTATAAGGCTCGAGACTTTAGACTACTATCCTTCTACCTAGATATTAAAATTATTAAGAATAAGAATAAATATATACTCTCTATTTTAATAGACTTATATTTTAATAAGCTTATTATAAATTATTATATAGATAATAAATTATCTACGAAAGTTTCTCTATCTCTAAAGTACTTTAAAAAGTATTTATAAAATATAGATATTTCTTAAAATATTATTAAATAATACTAGTCTCTTATTACTTATCTTTTATATCTTATAAATATATATTACTCTAATATAGTATAGTATATATATTTTATAGTCCGCTTTATAAGTAATTCTATCTTTTAGTAACTTAACCTACTATTATATATTATTTATTACGTTAAGAACTACTATATTCTTAAAATCTAATATAATAGCTTTAATATAAATAGTCTAGCTATCTATTTAGACGCCGCTTATATAGATAGTACTAGTAATAGAAAATTATTATATAGCTATATCTTTAAGCTAGCCGATAGTCTTATCTTATATAAATTATTTAAATAGTATATTATTATAACTTTCTCTACTAAAGCTAAGTTTATTACTATAATATACGTAGTAAAGAAAGCTATCTAGCTATATAACCTTTTTACTTAGTTTAGTTATAAAGAAGATAATCTTAAGTCTATAAGACTATATATTAATAACCTCTCTATAATTATACTAATTTATAGTAATAGTTACTATAAATAATTAAAGTATATTAATATTTAGTATAAGTATATCTAATAAAAGATTAAGAATAGTAACTTAGACGTTATTTATCTCCCTAGAATTAATATACTTACTAATAGTTTAATTAAACCCTATTACTTACCTCTATATAAGAACTTTATTATTTAAATAGATATAATTACTATTAATAGTAGTTTTATACTATAAATTATAGTATAATTACTTTAAAATTAGACTATTCTTATAATACTTTTATATTATTTTATAGTATTTTTACTATAAAATTATACTCTAGTAAAGAGTATATTTTCTTCTTATTAAACTTAATTATACGCCTTCTAGTAAGTATTAGCGAAATTCTCTCCTTTATAAGTTTTAGGGGGGTATATTAATAGCCTTCTTTAAAATTCCTATCTAATTTAGTTTAAGTCTTATTTTACTACGATTTACTATAAGATATTATATACTACTAAGTATTATTTAATCCTCTAGTATTACTCTATTTACTATATTTTATAATAATATATATTATATTAAGACGACTAGTACCTCGTACTTAGTATATAGTCTACTTTTAAGATAGATTCTATAATATACTAATCTTATAACCGTATAACCTCGTTCTTACTAATCTATAGGACTTATATCTTTATCCCCTTTAGATAGACCTTTATTATAATAGTTATCTTAATAACTACTACTAATATCTAGAATCCTAAGTATAAAACTAAAGCTTATCTTTATCTACTTCTTAATTATATACTTTATAAAAATTATATATATACTATACTTAAACTAAAGTAAGAATTAGTCTATTAAGAATATAAATATCTATTCTTAATCCTATCTAGGCTTCTTCTTTAAAAGAAGAAGTTAATAGTATTTAAAGTAGGGTTTCTTAAGATCTATCTTATTTAAATAATATATACTACGTAGATTACTACTTATTTAGGTATAAAGAAAACTATTAGGCTTCTAAGAGATCTATATTACTAGAGTATAATAAATAAGAATATAAAATATTATATAAGAAACTATAAATAGTATTAATAAAGTTATAAGTCTTAAGATAAGATCCTAAATCTTCTTAAACTACTTCCTATATCTAAAAGAATATAAGAAGATATCTTTATAAACTTTAAAAGTTTTTTAAAGAATTATAAGAAATATAATAATATATTTATAGTAATATATAGATTATTAAAATATACTTTCTTATTATTTTACTTTAAAACTATTATTACTAAAGATATAGCTACTCTCTACTATATATATATATAGTAAGTCTTTAATCCCCTATATACTATAGTCTTAAATTAAGATCTATAGTTTATATTAGATTTTATAAAAGAATTATATAAATTTATAAAAATTAACTAATTATTATTTATAACCTATTATCTATAGACTAATAATAATATAAAAGTTTTTAATTAATAGCTAAACTAAAGATTACGCCTCTTTATAAACTTCTATTAGAATAATTAATCTAATCTTCTATCTAGTATAGACTAGGTCTAGGTAATTCTTCTATATAATATAATAGAATTTTTTCTATTTAAGATTAAATTTAGTTATAAGACTTATTATTACTAGGACTAGTAAGAATATATTTATAAATCTTCTAAATTATTAGATAATATAACTACGTAGATAGTCTAAGAGTTCGTAAAAATTTAAGCTAACGTAGTCTAATAGATTCGCGATTACGTCTAAGTTAATATTATAGTAATTTAGAAAGTCTAAAGCTAATAAACTAATAAAAAATACTACCTTCTAGATTTTAACGTAGAAGATTAAGTCTATATTATACTTAAGAGATTTACTATCTTAAGACTAAGTTTAAAATTAAACTAGTAAATATATAAATCTTATCTTATTATTAACTAAAGATATAGCTTCTACGTAGTCTAATTACTCCTTTATATAAAGATATATAATATTTTTTATATAAATAAATTATATAAAACTATATAAGATCTATTATTTAGTTAAGTACTCTTTAAAGAACTAGTTATAGAAGTAAATAGATATTCTAAGTAATTAGTAGTCTATATTCTTAATAGCTAGATTATTTATAGTAAGCTCTACTATTAAATAAAATAAGTAGACTACGACTTAAATCTAATCTATTACTTAATAAGTAATTTTATAAATATAGTCTAAAAAGTAAAAGAGTTTTATAATAAGTACTTTAATAAGCTAGATCTATTTAAATAGCTAGTCTAGTAGCTAAAAGCTATATTATAAGATAAGTTTCTTAGCCTCTAGTTAGAAGATAAGGTATTAGTTAAGATAAAAACCTAGAAAAATCGCTAGTATTAAGTATAGCCCCCTACTCTTTATAATCTACTAAAATAGATAGTATAATACCTAGAGCTTAGGATAATTACCTCTAGGCTTAGAGTATCTTTCTTCTATAACTTACTAAAATAAATAATATAATATCTAAAGTCTATAGTAATTACCTCTAAGCTTAGAGTACCTTTCTATAATCTTACTTTACTATAGGTAGAAACGTAGAAGAAGTAAGTCTTATTCTTTAATAGGGCTACGCGTATATAACTTCTAAATAATATAGAAAATTAAGTTACTAATATTCTTTTATATATTCTATAACGTCCTTTAGATATACTAAGTATATTATATAGTATATATATTAGAAAAATATTTTTTAGATAATAATTTATATAGTAAAATAAGTAGATATATATAAGACTATATAATATTAATATACTCTAAGAATAATCTAAAGGGTATTAGTTAAATCGTTTTTTAAGTAGAGAGTAATAGATATAAGTACTTATCTACCTCCTTTATTCCCCCTTCTCCCTTCTAAAAAGTATTTTTTCTTAATTATTCGTTTACTAAGACCTTTAAGAATAAGATCTTATTCTAAAAAAAAGATAATATTATAACCTATTCCCTAGATAACCTAGTTATTTTACTTATTTTCTATTTTAGTTAGTAGATTAGGTAATCCTAAGGATTAATCTAATAGATAGTTAGCTTATTTAGTACGCTAAGCTCTATTTAGGTATAAGAACCCTCTATTCTTATACCCTTATAGTACTATCTTAGGATAGCTTTAATATACTAATTCTACTATTAGTTAATTAAAAGGCTATCTTAGCTATTATAACTCCTAGTTAATTATACTTAATTCTAGAATCTTATATCTAGAGTTTAAGTAGAATATCTAGTAATATTAAAAAAAACTATTAGTAATAAATATCTAGTAACGCTCTCTATTATATTCTTTAGATATAATAAATTCTATAATATTAATATAGACCTTATCTAGAATATAAAAGAGACGTTCTTATAGTATATAAGAAAAGATTTATAAAGATTTTACTATACTATAAGACTTATAATTAAATAGCTTTATATTAGAAATCTCTATACTATTAATCTTTTTAACTAAGTACTTTAGTATTACTAGGTTTAAATAATCTAGTATTATATACTACTTATATAGAGGGCGTACTATATAAAAGGTAATATAAAAGAAATAGTTATTATAAAGAATAGTATATATAATAGTATATACGACCTCCTCTTTATTATAGATAACTAGAAAATTAGAGATTCTATTTATCTTAGATAGATAGATAAACTTAGAACTATTAGGCTTTATAAATACGTTAGTACTACTATTATAAAAGTAGTCCTTTTATTTAAAGGGAGTTTATAAGATAATATTTATTATAAAGTCTTCTTTAAAGACTATATTATTTAAGATTATAGTCTAGACTATACTATTACTCTTAGTAATATTAAATTATATAGTATCTAGTTCTTAAACTTATAATATACCGTTAATATCTTTAATTATAAGTATAGGTTTATCTAACTAGATAATAAACTTAGATTTATTATTATAAATACTTTAGTTAGTAGTAGTATTATAGTAGTAATAGTATTTATAGATTATATTACGAGTAATAAATTAAAGTATTAATAGAAAAATATTTATATAGAAGGAGATAGTACTATATAAGATATCTAATATCTTAGAAGAAGATTACTCTTATAATAATAATAGATAACTAACTATTATATAGATATTTACTATATCTATTATTATTTTTATAATATTAACTTTTATCTTCTTAGTCTTTCTTCTCTTTTTTATTTTTACTTTCTTCTTAGGGTATAGCTTAAAGTAGTAATTAAGTCCTCTATAATAAGGCTTCTTATAATAAAAGTATAAATTATACTTTTAACTTTTTAATATACTAGTTAATTTAGTAGTATCTATTTTATTAGTTATATTTATACTATTAGCTATAGTATTAGTAGAAGTATACTTCGTATAATACTTATTAATACGTTTCTCTTCCTCTTTCTTAGCCCTAATAGTAAAAGTCTTAATAGGGTCTATAGACTATAATTTACTATACTCTATTAGTACTTCTTTAAGTTTATTAACTATCTACTTTCTACTATAGTAAAGATTATTATATTAGTCCTCTATTTAAGCTAATATAATATAACCTAACTTAGTTAAATATATAATATTAGAAAGAAGATTATTTAAATCTTTATTATATATAAGAATATTATTAGGATATAGAATATTATAGAGTATAATAGTAATATCTACTATACTAAGGTCCGTAGCTATATTTCGAAAGGTACTAGTCTATTTATAGATTAATAAGTAGTAGTTAAATAAATTTTTTTAAAGAATCTTAATAATTTTATAAATATTATCTAGGCTTATATCTTTATTATTAGAGCTAAATATATTATATATCTTATACGTAATACCTTTTATATATAGAAATATATAATAGTTAGTATATATATTCTTAAAAATAATACTTTATAACTTAGTATTCTTTAAATCCTAGTTATAAACTATCTTCTCTAATTTAAATTATTATTTAGTAATTATTTTATTCTAAAGTCTAATATATTTATTATATTATTTAGTACTCTTATAGATCTATTATATCTATTCCTTATATTAAGTCTTTAATATATTAAAGTAAGCTATAATTTACTTATATATAGAAGTTAGAAAGTTAAAAACTATAATTAATACTATAGATAGTATAGAAATAATAGGTTTATTAAGTTTAGTTTTAATAAAGTTATTTAGATTATATATAGGCTAGATAAGTAAGCTATTAAGAATATTCTTTATCTAATACTCTACGGTATAATTATTAAGTTATTTATTCTAGTCTTTTTAGTTCTTATTATATATATAAAGGGTAATACCTAAAGTATATATAGTCTAGTTAACTAAAATAGCTTAATTAGAGTTTATTATAAACGTACTATACTCTATAGTATAAAATTATAGTAAATTAGTATAGATTATAAAGATATTATACCTAAGAGTATAGAATCTTAAGTAATAATAGTACTAGGGCGGCTAAATACGACTTAATAGATAGTATTAAAAGCTAATCTATCTTCTTATAATAGATCTAATAGTTTAGTATAAAGCTTAATAGTATACGAATTCGTAAAAGACTTATAATCTATAGATTAGTAAGGATAAGATTATACGATTATAAGATTAGTATATTATAAAACTTATATTAGAAGTAGACTATATATTAAATATAAGATACTAGTTATCTTAGTATAATATATCTTACTATAAAATATAGTAAATAAAGTAATACTAGAGGATTAGATAATACTTAGTAGTATATAATACCTTATAGTAAATTATAGTAAAATAAGACTTAAACTAGATTAGATAGGAATTCTAAAGAGGACTATTAATATATTTATAGAGCTTACTAAAAGTAGAATTACTATTATTAAATAGATTTATCTTATTTTTTAGATCGAAGTAGAGCTTATTTACGAATTCTTTATTTTATTAATAGTAAAGTAGGTAAACCTTTATTACTAGATACTTAAAATTCTTAATAAAGTTATTAACTTTACTAAATTTATTTATATATAATTAATAGAATTTAACTTTTATCTTCTTTTTTATATAGAAATCTTTATAGTAACTTTTAATATATTTTAATAGGTCTATATTAGATACGAAGTCTACTTCTTTCTCTTTAGAATTTAGCTATATCTAAATATAGTCTTTTACTAGATTTATTAATTAGGATATAATATAGACTTAATAAATCTTAACTATTTACTAGAAGGTTTCTTATATATATTAATTCTTATTAATAGTAAGTTTTTATTCTATATTATAGAGCTAGTTCTTTAACTTAAACTCTCTATTATTTTTAAATAAGATAGAGTTAAGATAGAATATAATCTTTTAGAAGTTAAGAATTTATAAGAAGTTACTTTAGTAGTTTTTTATAATATTCTTCTTTTAAATAAGAATTTATATTCTATTACCTAAGATAATAATTATAAACTTTAGTAAAACTAATAGAAATTTTATAGAGTAGATATTAAGATAAAGAATAAAAGTATTTTCTATTTTCTTTATAATAAAGAATAGTATATTTAAATCTAACTAATACTTATAGAGATTTTTATAAGAAGGACTAGATAGTAGAGAACTATATAGTACTAGTAGTAGAAATAGAATTAGGTTAACCTTTTACTTCTCTATTATTAAGATTAACCTAAGAGTTAAATATTAGATTAAGTTCTATTAGAATCTTCTAGATAGTCTAGATATCTATAGAATTTTATAAGAACTAAAGTCTATATTATTTAAAAATACTATAGTAGAAGGATATCTTATTTCTCTAGTAATCTATTATTAGAATTATACTATAATAATAAAGTCTTAAAAGTAGATATAAGACGAGTATTATACTAAGAGAGGACTACTAGTCTAGTCTTAGTATAAGCTATTATAGAGAAGAATTACTTAAGATTCTTCTCTAAGCTCTACTATTAATTTATAATTTTCTAATATTATTAAAGCTTCTTCTTTAGCTTAGTAACTAGATTATTAAGATATTTTTAATATTATAAGTACTTATTAAATAGAGATTTTATATAAGTATTTTTTATAATAATATCTATTCTAAGTATAACTATTAGTCTCTAGGTATTACAACCTATTTCCTAGATAACCTAGTTATTTTACTTATTTTCTATTTTGGTTAATAGATTAGATAATCTTAAGAATTAGTCTAATAGTTAGTTAGCTTATTTAGCGCGCTAAGCTCTATTCGGGTATAAGAACCCTCTATTCTTATACCCTTATAGTACTATCTTAGGATAGCTTTAATATACTAATTCTATTATTAGTTAATTAGAAGACTATCTTAGCTATTATAACTTTTAGTTAATTATACTTAGTTTTAGGGTCTTATATTATCCTAAGATCTCTAATTTTTAATCGAAGATAATAGTTAAATATTAATCCCCTAAAATTTCTAGAGGTTTATAGTACTTAGGGTAGATAGTATATAATACTTTCTTAGATAAGTCTTAAAATTAATTACTTTAAGCTTCGAGATTACTAGAGTACTTAGTATCTCTTTTAAAGAGAAGAAATCTATAAAAGTATTATATAGAGTTAAGTCTATATTTTAAACCCTATAATTAACTTATTTTTATACGATTAACTAAATTACTAAATTAGTATAATAATAAAATAGTAGATATTAAGAACTAAGTAGACCCTTTAAGATCTAGTCTACTTAATAAATAGTCCTTCTACTTTATCTCCTTATAAAAGAAAGATAAAGATAAGATATAAGTAATAAATTAAATAATAAATATATAAGTCGTAAATAGAACTTAAAATAAAATTAGAAGCTAGAAGCCCTTCTTTAAGAAAGAAGTATACTAATAAAAGCTAATTAATATTTATAAACTAACCCTCTTAAAGATATTTATTAATAAAGATATATATATCGATCTTTAAATTTTTAAAATTATCTTCTTCTCTTAAGAGAAGAGTATAAGTAAAGATAACTTTAAAAAGAAGATTAATAAGTATACTAAGAGAATTAAATTACTCTAAGAAGAAAATAGACCTTAAATCCTCTACTTAACGAATATTAAAGAATAAAAAGAACTTCTAGACTATAATATAGTCTAGAATATACTAGCTATTTAGAAGGAATTTAACCTAATTACTAATATTTTAATAAATAATAATCTTTATCTTATTATAGCTAAAAGACTAATAAATACTATAAGAATAGGTATAATTAATAGAAACGTCTTTATAAACGCTACGACTAATAAGTTTAACTAATTAGTTAAGAAAAGAAATAATTATAAAAAATAAGTTAAAAAGTTATAAGAAGAGCTCTAATAAATCTAAAGAACTATAAATAGATAATAGAGTTTAGAGAAAGATCTTAAGTAGTTCTCTTCTATAGCTATTTATATTAAGGTTAAACTTATAGTCCTTTCTTAGTATAATTCTAAATTTACTTTTAAGACTCTATTATTATAATATAATCCTAATAGTAGATAAGATATAGAAGAAATAAGACTCTTCTTTATAATAGTATAACTAAATAGTCTAAATATTAGTTCTTAAAGAATCTTTTTTATTTATTATATTTTACTTCTAATTCTTAGGCTCTTAAGAAGATTTTAGTAGGATTTAGTCTAGTATTTAACCTTTTAGTTAAGCTTCTTATAAAAAAAGCTAATTATTAAACTAATTATATTTTTAAATCTAATATAGACTTCTTTATTTAATAAAAACTATTATAAGTATCTATTAGATTTAAATATACTACTCTTTACTATAAAGAAAATAAAAAATACTTTTACTCTTTACTTTAATACCTATTCTATAAGATCTCTATTAGTCTTACTAGGGTTCGTAACTATTATTTTAGATAATAAAATATAGGTCCTTATTTAGAAGAAAGATATTATAAAAAATTATTAAAGTAAATTCTTATAAATCTCTAACTCTTAGAAGACTACGTTTTACTCTAACCCTATTTTATTTAAAAATAATAAAGAACTTAAGTTAAAAAACTAGCTCTATAATATAGAATAGAAACTTATTATTAATAAGAATTAATATATATAAGAAACCCCCTAGTAGATAGTTAAGATTTATTAAGCTTATATTATATTCTAATTAGTAGACCTAGTAAAAGACTATATTTAGATATAGCTAAATTTTAAAAAAGAGAAAGTAGACTTTATATTTAATATAGATTTATTAAAATATATTAAGAAATATTATAAAGATTCCTATATAAAGAAGAAGATAAAAGTTAAATTTTACTAATTATATATAAATATATTTAGTAAAGTTAGTAACTTTATTAAGAATTTTAAGTATTTAGTAATAGAGGTCTATCTATTTTACTACTAGTAGAATAAAGAATTTATAAATAAGCTTTACTTTAAGCTAAAAAATAAGATAAATTTATTTAATAATAATAATTCTACCTTTAATAAGCTTTATAAATATACGACTTTAGTTAATAGAATACTACTTAAGAATAATTAATACTAAAAGATCTAGCTTATCTAAAGTAACTAATTAGCTATCTTTAAGAAAAAGTAGTCGATTATAAGTAAGTTCTTCTCTAATAAGTTAAAAAAGAAGCTTATTTACTTTAAAGATATATTTAAGCTCTATAATTACTCTTTTAAGAAGTATAAGAAGTAAGACTATTACTTTAATTATAAGAAAAGAAATAAGTAATAAGACTATCTCGACTATATTATATATAAAGTAATATAAAATATTATAAAAGTAGAAGTTAATACTATCTTTTTTAATAATTTTAAGAAAGAAGCTTATTTAGACTTCTTATATAAAGAGGAAAGTAGTTTAAAATATAACTCTAATATCTTCTTTATAATATTAAAAAATAAAAACTATTAAAAGAGAACTCTTCTCTAGTAGTCTATATAGAAGTAATTAAACTCCTTAATTATTAATAGCTTATTAAGATACTATAATTTATTAATTTAAAATTATTTATACTTTTTATTTAACTTATAGTAAATAGTCTAGCTATATAACTAAGAGGATTAGTAGATAATAGTACTAATATATATCTACTAGTTTACTCTAAATATTTAAAGATAATAAAGAAAAAGCTAAAGTTCGTCTTTTATTAATTAAAGAAACTAATCCCTCTTAATAGGTTTAATAGAAAATATAGTTATTTAGTTAATATAACTATTTAAGCTAATCTATTAATTTAGGAAAAGAATATATTTATTTAGTTTTTTTTCTATAAGCTTAAATACTATAATATAATATTTAGAAGAAAATTCTTTAAGTAAACTTAGTTCTTAATTAACTATTATAACTAGACTTTATACTAGTTAAATAATATTCTAAAATAAATAAAATATAATCTAACTACTATAAGGAAGTCGAATCTAAAGCTAGAGCTAAAATACTAAAATAATACTTTACGTTATAATAATCTAATTAATTAATAAATTAAAGTATAGAAGAAGATCTACTTACTTAAAAAGAATTTAATATTTAGTTTAAAAATTCTTATTAAAGTTCTTATAATTTTCTAAGAGAAGATCTATAAGTTTATTAAAGTTCTACTATAAGTAATAAAGAATTAGTAAACTACTTCTAAGAAAATATAGAAGAATATAAATAATAATACTAATAATAGTTTAAGAGATACTAAATCTAAGAAAAATTAATAAAATTACTAAAAAAATAATAGAAAGAAAAAAAAAGTAATATTTATCTCTAATAATCTACTAGAGTAGGCTATTAGTAATAAATTTAACGTATATTTTCTTAAGCTTTTTAATATATAGAAGCTTATAGATAAGAAAGAAATTATACTAAAAGCTATTAATCTATATAAAGTTAACTTATTAATTAGAGATAAATAATTAAAAAACTTAATAGAATAGAATATATAAGATATAATAGTAGAGAAGCTTTCTTATAAAGATTATATAGGGGCTATCCTAGACTACTTCTTAAAAGTTAACTTAGATAAACTATTCTCTAAAAGGAAGAATATTAACTATAAAATTATTCTTAAGAATAATATAAATAAGCTTAATATAAATCTACTTTATAATATATTTCTTAAATACCTAAAGCTACTAAAAGCTTATTTAGAAGAATATCTAAAAAAGAGTTTTATTATAACTAATAATACTAATTTTATCTTATTTATCTTATTTACTAAGAAGTTAAAAGAAGAGTAGAGATTCTATATTAATTACTAGAAAATTAGTATAGTTATAAAAAAGAATATTATAGCTATTCTTTTAATTAAAGAAATATTAATATAACTCTTTAAAGTAAAGATATTTACTAAGCTAGATATATATTAAGCCTTTTATTATATTAAATTAAACCCTAATATAGAAAATCTTATAACTTTTAAAATATAATATAAAAATTATAAATATTATATTCTATCTTTTAGACTATATA
>JASJFT010000030.1:73256-322758 GCA_030770425.1 Darksidea phi | reverse complement strand
CTAAATTAAAGAAGCTTTCTAAGCTAGAGGAGGAGGTAATTATTAGCTATATACTCGACCTAGATTCGCGAGGATTTGCCCCTACTCTAGAGGCTATACGAGATATAGCGAATAAGCTACTTACTAAGCGCGGCGCTAGCTAGGTAGGTAAGTAGTAGTCTAGGAACTTCGTCTAACGAACTAATAGTATTAAAATACGATTTAATTAATCCTATAATTAATAGTAAGCTCTCTACGAGGATCCTAATATTATTCGAATCTAGTTTAACCTAGTAGCGCGTACTAGAGCTACCTAAGATATTATTAATTAGAATATCTATAATATTAACGAAGCTAGCTTTCTAATAGGTAAGATATTAGTATAATTAGTCGTTACTAGCTTAGAGAGACGTAGGTAGACTAAAGCTATCTAGCTAGGTAATTATAAGTAGATTACTATTATATAGAGAATTAACGCTACTAGATAGACTATTCTATCCTTAGTTATCTTCGTTAGCTAGTACTACCTCTCTACCTAGTACGAGGGCGACGATATACTAGGCGATTAAGCTATTAATATTAGTAATAATAGCTAGACGAATAATAATCTAGGAGTTACCTAGTTAAAGTACTTTATTAAATATATAGTAGATTATAAAGTAGATATATACTAGCTACTAGTTATTAATAGCTATAAGAGCTATATCTTAAATAAATTCTAGGACCTCTATAAGAAGAATAATATCTATACTCTTTATATACTAGCTTATTCGTTATACCTCCTATAGCTACTTAATATAGGCTATTTCTTACCGTTAAAGCGCGTATATAGAGACTAGATTAATAGTCTAATTTACGATTATATTTACTATATTATAAAACTTAAATTCCTATCTACCTTCTACGTAGCCTATAATAAGACTATTATAGAGAAGAATATCTACGCGAGCTTTTAAGGTACTAGTTTAGTTCTATATAATTTAGAAGTAGTAATCTCGAAACTCGATATTAAACTAAGAACGTCGTCGCTAATAACCCTACTAGAAGCTATATAGAAGGCTAGAATATTAAATAATACGCGCGAAGTAGAGGCTTAATTAATATTAATTTATAAGCGTATACGTAGGTATAAGAGCTCGTTACCTACTTCTATTATTCTAGTTATTAATTAGCTAAGTAAAGGTACTAAGGTATTAGCTTATAAAGCTATATTTATACGCGAATAAATTATAAGCCTAGAGAAGATAATTAAGACTATTATAACGCGTAGAAAGTATAAAAAGAAGAGGATCTAGAAGTAGAATATCCTAATTAAGGTAGAGGGGGAGGCTATTATTATTTAAAAGACTACTAAGTAGTAGTAAGAGAACGAAAGACGTTAAGTTATTATATAATTAGGTATAAGCTAATAGACTTTAGCGTACTATACGCGTTATAGAGAACCTAGGTATAACTTATAAACGTATAAGATATCTACTATAGATACTACTTAATCTATTACTAGTACTATTTTAATAGAATTCTAATACGTTATTAAACTACGTAGCTTTTTAGGTATAGAAAGTTAGTAGGGTTTATTACTCGCTTATATTCGTTACTCGCTTATAAAATACGTTATCTCTTATCCTTAGCTAGCTTTCTTATATTAATATCTACTAACTATATATCTTTACTAATAATCGTTCGCCTAGTCCTTTAGAAGGATCTTTAGTAAGAGGTAGAGTATAATAGACTATTTAAGTATAGCGCTCTAAACCCCTCTAATATTACGGCGGAGTATCCCCGGCGCTATAAGCGGGAGGTACTATTAATAGGACTTCTTAATTATAATAACTATTAGTATAAAACTAACTATACGTTAGATATATTCGAGAAAACGAGTAGTAATAGGATTCTCGTATAGCTATTAGTAGTTACCTATATTATATTCCTATCCGAAGCCCTATATAACGAGGATAGACGTTTTGTCTAGAAGTAGCTATACCGTCTACGTAGGCTAGAGGAGAGGCTTATATAGGGAAGATAGTTAAGAAAGAAGAAATCGGCCTTCTTAATAGGCTGTTAAGGGAGCGAATATCTAACGTAGAAGATAGAGCTAGTATCTATAGTAGATACGATACGAACGATAGCGTAGGGGCGGAGGAAGACGGGGATACCTAGCTAGGGAGGCTACCGGTAAATAGAGGACTAAGAAGTAGCGTAGGGGGTTTGGCGTTATCGGCGCGTTTAACTATCTATATATATTATTAGTAAATTAGGAGCTATTATTATCGTATAGTTGCTACCTGTACTGTTGCGTAAGATATAGAAACATTGAAATACAATAAGGTGATTAGAATTACGAAAAACACAGCCAGCCCAGGAGCCAACGTGACGTCACGCCGGGTAGTGGCCCAAGCTCCTGGGGGAGGGGATACTATAATCTATATACTATAGTCCAGTATAAAGACCCCGGAGCAGTCTCCACTTCTGCGATACGGCAGACGGCCGTCGGCGCCCGCTGGTACCAAGTAGGCGTCCTGGAAACCTCGTGTGCTGGCGGCGCTCCTTACCGGCTGCCTAGTCGGCATTTTCCGGTTTGTCCCGACTCTGCGCGTGCCGTGGCCGTCGTATAGAGTTTCGTTCCAAGAACTGTAACACCTGATCAAGACGACGCCCAATCCGCAGGAAGCCCGACGGTCAAGCATATACTACACCTCTGGCCCCCACCTGGCCGGCGCCAACCTGTCGCAGGTCCTGTGGACGAAGGACCTCTGGGCCTCCTATGGCGTATCGTCCCAGATTGTCTCATACGAAGTGTATCTGAACCGGCCGTCCGGACACGGCCTAACACTGCTCCGCAAACCCCATGACGGCCTTTCAAGCAAAGGAGACGCCGAAGTCCTGTATGAGGCCAAGCTCGCGGAAGACGTGCTGGAAGAGGACCCCGCGAGTGGCGACCCACGGCGCATACCCACTTTCCACGGCTATAGTGCGTCGGGAGATGTGACGGCGCAGTTCGTATACGTCAACTATGGGACATGTTAAGATTTCGAGGACCTGCTCGCCGCCAATGTGAGCTTGAAGGGGAAAATTGCCATCGCGCAGTACGACAAGGTCTGGCGTAGGATGAAGGTGATGCGGGCGGAGCAGCTGGGGATGGTGGGCGTGGTTATGTATACTGATCCTGGGTCCGACTATTTCAGAGAGGCGGATGGGTACGAGCCGTATCCGTATGGGTACGCACGACAGCCTAGTAGTGTACAACGCGGCTCTGTGCTGAGCATAAGTATAGCAGATTATGGTACCGGCCGCGAGAAGGGACTGACGTGTTTTAGACTGGCAGCCTGGCGATCTGTCGACGCCTGGATATCCTTCGCTGCCTGGATGTGAGCGAGTCGCGCGGGAGGACATGGTGGGGTTGCCTAAGATTCCCTCGCTGCCTATCTCATACGAGGACGCTGTGCCCCTGCTGCGGGCTCTGAACGGCTACGGTCCGCTGGCGCCATCGCTCGGCGGGAACTAGGAGCTTGGAGGCCTGGGGTACAAAGATGTGCAGTACAATGTCGGGCCATCCCCTCCCGAGATTGTCCTGCGCGTTGTGAACGACCAGACGTATAAGGTCACTCCAATCTACAACCTCATCGGCGTCATCAACGGTACCGAAGCCGACGAGGTGGTCATACTGGGCAACCACCACGACTCATGGACCTTGGGCGGGGCTGGCGATCCACATAGCGCCTCCTCCGCGCTGAACGAGATCGTGCGTAGCCTTAGCAAAGCGCTTACGAAAGGATGGAAGCCGCGCCGCACTCTGGTATTTGCTCGGTAGGACGCAGAAGAGTACGGTATGACTAGATCCACAGAGTGGGTTGAGCAGTACTTGCCCTGGCTCTCGGGCGCCGGAGTCGCGTACTTAAATTCGGATCCTAGGGTGACGGGCTCGGAGCTGCGCGTCAGTACGGCGCCGCTACTGGACAATGTCATTCGCAAGAGCGCATACAATGTGCTTTCGTCGAACCAGACGACGCCGGGTCAGACCGTGGGTGATGTTTGGAGCAATAGTGTTGGTATCTTGGGGGCTGGCAGCGACTACTCGGCTTTCCTCGACCATGCGGGCGTATCGTCAGTCGAGTTAGGGTTCCGCCTCCCTGATGATGCGCCGACGTACCATTACCATCCTAACTATGATAGCATCACGTACATGGAGAAAATCATTAATTCCGACTTCACATATCACACGGCTCTGGCGCAGTTTTGGGGCCTCATTGCTGCGGAGCTGGCTGAGGCACCCGTCCTCCCTTTCAACGCTACGAACTACGCTCTTGCGCTGAGGACTTACATCGAGGACATCGAGAAACTATACCAGAGGGCTCGTGTCCGTCCGCTTGGCGAGCATCGGTTTAAGCATTTGAGTATTGCCGTGGACCGCTTCTATGAAGTCGCAACACGTTTCGACAGGCATACGTTGGCTTTGGCCGCATCGTTAGTCCACCAGGGGAGTCCTTGGCGCACATTCTGGCAGTTTTGGCGATGGAAGGCCCTGTATTCGGAGACGAAGCGCGTAAATAGGAAGCTGCGTGCTCTAGAGAAACAGTTTCTCTATGGGGGGGACTAGATGGCCGACCCTGGTTTAAGCATACCATTTTTACACCAGGGTTTTGGGAAAGGTACCAGGGGGTAACGTTGCCTGGCCTTCGGGAAAGCATCACTACGGGGGATAAGGGGGGGATTGCGCAGTAGGAGCACATCGTCATCGAGGCTTTTGATAGAGCCAGTAATCTGCTGGAGGGATAAGTTACATACGAGGAACGAGAAGGGACAGATAGTCAAATAATAAGCATTTTCTAGCTTTGGCAGCTGATGTAAGTACATGCGTGACTGAACAACAATCATATCAGGCCCCATTCAATACGCTCGGCCGCACTATCCGCCTTGGACGGCGGGAGGCCCATGGCTATAAATACCACCGACTCGTCCTCGCCTTCTACCTGGACCGTCACATTCGCCACCGTCTGGAAGCCGACATGCTGGTAGAATAGGGATCCGACGGGACTTACGAAAAGCCCGATCCACAAATTATTCTCCCTAGCCGTCGCTATACCCCATTTCATCAGGGCGGCGACCGCCCCACGGCGCTGGTATTCAGGCTGGGTGCCTATGTACTAGAGATACAGGTTGGGTCCCCAAACGCCCGTCCTGTAGACCCTACGGAAGGCCGACAGCGTCTTCTTCCACGCTGCTATACGCTTGGGGTCTACGTCGCGGCGCGTACATATTTCGTTTAAGTTCGGCCCGCCACTGGAGAGCACTACGGCAAGCTGGTCAGGCATGCCATGTAATTTATTAGGGGAAAAAAAAGGGGGAGGGAAACAGAAAAGATAGAAATCTAAGGCTGTTACCGGCTTGGTCTGGCGCTGCGGGAGCCTGCTCCGGCTTCTTGTGAGCCAGCGTTGGAATGGCGGAGACCTCCTAGAGCGCAACGGCAATTATGATGTCGGCCTCTGCGTCGACCTTCTCGGTCACCATGCAGTGCCACCGCTGCTCATCGTTGCGGATGTATTTGAGATAGTCGGCGCGCGTGCAATTGTATGCGTCGTCGGGATATGTGTCGCGGGCTGGGTATTTGTATTTGTTGGAGGGCTCCTGGTACGACGATGCGGCGACGACGTGGGCGATGGCGTCGAGATCGCAAAGGCGGCCGGTCCGCAGGCGGAGCGTCATGGCGAGGCACTCGGTTTTGAAAAGGGCCAGGAGCACAAGTGCAATGAGCAACGAGGCCGGCATGCTGTCGTCGCGGATGGTACAAAGGATGCCATGTCGCCTGCACCCAATGCGGCGCTCGATGCCTGATCGTCGATGGTCGACGGGTGGGATAACAAGACCGGTGAGAGAAGCGGGGAACACCTTGGCCCCTCACCAGGACCGCACATGCACGCATCCATCACTCGCAGGGCAGGCGATGCACGAATCATGATAATCAATCGTATTTGTTGCAGCGCCTGTATCTGCGGCATTTGCAGCTGCTTCCACCGCCTTCGCAATTTACCCCTCACAAACAGCTCGGCCAGGCAGAAAGTCTAGCCAAAGCTATTGGAGTGCTCAAGCAGACGAACACTGAAATCCTAGCTGTTCTCAGGAGTGATTCTGAGGTACTGGAGCGGGTTCAGCATGGATTTCACACTATGATTCGGTCACGAAGTCATGATGGGTTTCAATCAATCGAGATTACGTGTTTCTTTGAGGAGTTACCCTTACCGGGATTGGCACTGCTGTAAGTTAAGCAGTATTCGTATTGTTATTAGTAAACTTAATTCTCTCTTAGGTCGTTCCGTCCCACTCCGCCACCCTACCTGGTTACGTCCCAATAGGAATACGGAGCAATCATATGGATATGACAAAATTTGAGAATATAGACGAACCTGGATTTATCGCTGTTACTGGCGAGATTCGTCGATGGTGCAAAGAAGTGTCTTCAGTCACAGCCGAGAGCGCTGTACTCTCACCGTTACTTATCGCTGCTGCATCACCAAGCATCGACGCCCTCGAACATGTTCTCCGTATCACCCCAGACGTTAATATTACAGATGGATCGCTCAAACGGAATGCACTCCATATAGCTGCAATATCCAATCAACCCAGGAACGTTTCTCTACTACTTCAAGCCGGGGTGAACATACGTGCGACCGCGGATGGAGGGGTTACTCCAATATTCTTAGCCTGTATGGTAGGCCATGCAGAGGTGGTGAGAATCCTCATAGAAGAAGGCAATGAAGATCCCAATGTGAGGGATTCAAGCCAAGACACTCTTTTGCACGCAGCAGCGGTAAATGGCCGGCTGGAGGTCACCCGTATGCTATTAAAGCATGGAGCGGACCCGTGGGCAGTGGAAGGTAGTGGGTGGACGCCTCTAAACGTTGCTGTCGTTAAGAAGCACGCAGAGTTGGTCCAGGTTCTTACTCAAGCTATGGCAGAGTCGGGTCAACACATGTAGCGGACGTGAACTCGCACGAGAAGCATAACCATCTTGCCTCAAACAGCTGCATATAAGTGTAATCGTGACGTGTTAGGATCTTTGGCGGCAACGCTAGCTTAACTAAAGGCTTCGACCGGTGATGGTGGCTGACCAAGTGGACGAAGAGCACTTCAAGGAGCCGAGAACGATAGCGGATAATGAGGAAGGCTGCGGAGCTTTGGTCCGCCCGCCTACTAGACTTTGCACAGCCACAGGTCTAATAGCCACAACCTTGTTCCGTTAGGTTGCGTTACGATTATATTATAATTCAGCGCTAGCTATAATTGATAACTATTCCGATCGGAGGTATTAACTAGGATAGTAACTCTATATAAATCGAGCGGCCCTCGTAGTCCTATAGCTAACTTATATTACCTAGCCAAAATCTTTCACAGGGCGTCCAAGGAAACATAATTCTGATTTCCGAAGGCTGGTATTACGGACCTGAGGAGAAGATACCCCTTTGTAACAATCCTTCTTTTCACTATAAAAGTAAGTATAACTATAGCGAAGGCACTTCGTAGGGTCAAGAGATGAAGATGAGTAGTGTTGCAGGTTGAAAAATAACTACGTAGGTAGGTGGATAGATCAATGCAACTGTAAAGGATGGAGAACAGGGGTTGGGGATAGGAAGATGAACTGATAAAGAAGTTTTTATAAGGCATTGAGAAGGCCAACCGTTCTGAATCCACGGTAGAGTCCAGAGTTGGGAGGTCATGCCAGGTATACAAAGGCAGGTCACCATACGGATTCAAAAAGGCCATAAAACTCGACCATTATTTCACTTCAGTTAATCCCTAATAAATTGTTTCTCCGGTTATACTTATTGATTGAAAGAAATCAATTACTTGATTTAAATTCTCTTCAAAATCTTTTGTCTTTATACGTAAACTATATTGCTGCGTAAGTTAACTTTTCTTTGACGCTCCAGCTAAAGTAGCCTTGCCACAATATGATTAGTCTAGCGCTCTACTAATAAGGCTTATTCCAGCTACTTCTAGTAGCTTATTTGAGGCGCATCTCCTATCAAGTTCATTCAGCATGTTTCAGCGAATCCTTCGCGCGAAGATGCACCCCTTCCGCCTCTTCCTGGCCAATCGCCTGCAGACTCGCCCGTTCCACCCATCAATACGTAAGCTACCTCTCGCCGCCCTTATAGAAAAGATATTAAAGACTCCAGGCTCAAATATCAATAAATATGACGATCTCCTCATTCACACTAAGATCGAGAGACTGGGAGCGGACGTCGCTGACATTAGGACGGACATCAAAAACTTTGAAACCGGGCCTGAGCATACTAGCAAAGAAGAGTTGGATAGGTATGCGCTCAACCGAGAGAAGCAACTCTCTCGGTATGCACTCAAGCAAGAGAATCAACACTCTCAGTCTACGCTTATAGAGGAGCAAATCTCTCGGAATTCGGCCAACCTAGAATGGCATTTGTCCCAGAATTCGGCAAACCTAGAGGAGTTCTTGTCTAATTGCTGCAACTGGACTATGCTCTATGTAAGACTCACTCCATATATTATATACCAGTTTCTAATAAGATTAGTTTCTAGGTCTTGGGGCATTATCGGTGGGTGGCTTATGGATCAGTCAGAGATAAAGATGCGTGCTTTTCTCCGACAGTTGGATCAAACGTTGGAGGGAGGATAGACTGCGTCTCCCCTGCAAAGTAGGCCGCGAATCGCCTCAATGTGTGTCGCATTGAATAGGCGGTCTAGGCGCCGGCATCTGCTTGAATCATCCCAGACTGTCTGGACGATGAGACCGACATATGGCCGGCGCCTAGGCCATAGGTCAAATGGCAATACATCTACGCTCCAACTACTATCCCGATTCCAGTACTTGAGGTCGTCCATTACTGCATCGAGCTCCACAGCGTGCTCTCCACCTATCCCTATCTCCCGAATCTCTAATGATGTAGTCGTTACTACGCTCTTGGTGATGTAATATTTTTATTTTTATTTTTAAGCGCAGTGATTCATTTGACCGATTGCCGCATTGTTCGAAAAATTCATAGGGGCGTTAACAAACGAAATCACATTTATTGACTAACCAGGGCAAGTGCTGAACCTTAGAGGTGCTAAAGGTATTCGCCCGTAATCTTTTGTAACATATTATCATTGGTTTATTATAGTTCTATTAACTATTAAGATATTGGCCTGAAATAAGATAGCTGTTCTTACTACCGTCTCTGTTAATTCGAACTAGATCTAGACCACGAAGCGCAATTGGAAGTATTGAACTTTTCTTACTAGACGCTCTATATAGAAGCTGCTTAACTGAGATGACAAGAACCAGCGTGTATACTTCCTTCTAACAATCCTGTTGTAAACTAGTTTCGGCATCTCAAACTCAGTACTTCAAGTCTTCTGCACCATTACTAAAGGTAAATAGTGTAGACGACCAATACACGTAATATAGAACATCATGAGAGAACAACCACTGCTGCTGAAAACCATCAGGAAACGAACGGAAACGCATATCTTTGTGTCTTTCCAAACCCCATCCGATATAGTTGTTCGAAGGACTAGATGCATGTACACGAGTCGCCCCTAGCCATAATAGCGAACCTCACTTCTACTCCATCTGATCCTATTTTGGGAACTCCTTCCATAACTAAAAAGGGTTTCGGGTGACGTAGCGACTGTTTGGCCTAAAGTTGTGCTCGTCCGCGTCCCGTTTCGGGCGAGGCTAGCACTTGTCTTTAGGCGTTACGTTCTTTAGTGCGCTTGGTGATACACCATGGGTAGGGGCAACCGATTGTTCCCGCAGAAGCTGGTTTGGTGATGCACCATGGTTTGGTACAGCCGACTGGTGCCGCCCCCGGCGTTCTAGCCTTGACTGCCTCTGCGGCAACCCGTTTGGTGAAACCTATGGTTTGAAGACCCTATTGCAGGCTACAGCATCCGGCTATTAGCTGAGTGCTGTAGAAGAGTTGCTTAGTGAGAATACAATGGACCTGCAAAAGAGACTTTACCACGGCCACAACAGTAGAAAGTGCACATGGACTCATTATCGATATGTCGAAAAACGTTCTCGGGTTGTTGAATTATGGACGAAGAGACTTGTAACGATCTGCTGAGCTTGAAGAAAATGAGTTGCTAGCTTTAGTGCCAAACCATCCTGTTCCTTCTATATCTCCAAAGTGTTCTTTGCACAAGTCTCATCGGCTTGGTATGCTCTTATCAATACGCAAATCAGGTAACGGCGCCGGACTTCGGCGAACTCGGGTCTCGTACTCATGTAAGTTCAATTAGGCCGTTCACTAAACATGCAACTGCTTGAAGCTCAGCATGATTTCCTAGGCCATATTGTAGCGATACTCTGGGCACGTACAGTGTACATGCAAATCTCAAGCTATAACAAGCTGTTGGAGTGTATTGCATTCAAATTTGAACTACCAGAAGCAACCTATTCGCTTTACTAAATGTATAAAAGTGCTCTGTAAATGGATAACTACGCCATAAGGACTGAAATCCAGAGTGCGACGTCAAAATCGGCAAACATTTCCTCGGATACGGGAACCGCATGCACGACTTCAGCCGAATCGACATTCTCGCTTTTCGACGGGACATCAAATCGCATTCGAGTGGAAGTCTGATGCTATCTTAATGAGACTTGGCTCCATTGTCCGTCTGTTGACCTGGTACCAGTGGATGTATTGTTTCATTCTTTCATTGCATTTTGGCGGTGAAAGGATATATCAAGGTCAAGAAAACTGCGCGCCATATGTGCGGTAGAGATATTGGTCACGATCATCAAGCATTGTCTTGATACTTTTGACCGGTACGCTTTTTCAAGCGGCGAGTATGGGTGACCTTTTTGAATTCCAAACGAACATTCTAGTGGAGACCCAGGTTTGCTCTGATTAACGCAAAACTCTCCGAACTTTTAATACCACGTTCTTTGTCCGCCCCTAAACTTAAGTACCTCAACACCGTGAGCATTGACGTGCGCAGTGCACAACGATGAGTCAGCATTGTATTATCTAAGGCTGCCGTAATCGTTGTTTAAAGGATTTGAGGGGCCGAATTAAAAGTCAAGGTAGTAGCGAAGCGTGAAACTAGGAGGTAGAAACGAACTACACGTCGCACGATCGAAGACGATATCCATGAGTGCATATAAGACCAAAGTAGATATTAAGGATTCAAGAAACTAAAAAGAACCGAAGCTTAGCGAGTAGGTTCGCTATATCGTAGCCGTCGGTGTGGCTTCCACACCACATTGCGACCATGGAGGACACAGACCTCTGCCCGTCTCTCTTGAAATCCAAATATGAGACTCTGATGATCTCAGTATCTACGATGCCCTTTGATCCTAACGTATACTATTCTAAAACGGCATGCGATCGCCCGGAAGAGTCGTTAGCCCTAACGGGTTGTCAGCCGGATCAAGCTCGTCAGACTTTGCTAAAGAGGTTAGAGGATCAGACTTACATCCATCTATGTCCTCTTTGACAACCCTCGACTTGGTACAATTCATTGCCTCCTCAGCAGTCTGTGTTTTTAGTTCTTTGCAGGTGTCACCATTGCAGAGAGCGTTCATGGCACGCTGAAGAGAATCGCCTTTCCAGCCGAAGACGTAGTCTCCGTGTTGCGAAAATCCGTGCCTTCCTTTCATTAGAATTGCAATCCGAATACAAGCCACGCTAGGAGATAAAAACTTACTGGTCGCCAGTACTCCAGACGAACGGCTGCGAGCCATCTTCCGGCCACAACTCCGGATTGTTAAACGGCCGAGTCTATGAAAGACACCGAATTAGCAAAGAGACTTTATCCACTGCCCTGGTGAGATTGAAATAAACCAAGGTAGCTAGCAGGCCGCTATTACACGACTTGACACTCCAAGTAAAAGTCTATGGCTCGCAAGAAAGGAGTAAAGAGAAATTGATAAAACTTACGTCCCACATAACTTCGTACATCACCTGAGGTATCACGACTGGATGGCTCGCTGGACAGCTGCCAGTCGGACCGACATCGTTGGGTTTTGAGCCTATTGCATAGGTAACGTGGCTCTTGTGGTCCGGGCTATCCAGGTTCTTACCATCCCAGCAGGTGGGAAAGGTAATGACTGTACGTATGCCGCCGACACAGAAACCCTTGGGAAGCGTCTGGGTGTCCGGAGGTCCGCAATTGATGTTGCTATTGTCCCCCGACGCCGGCATACATCGATGGCACACCTTACGATCCGGGCCTGGAGAGTTGGCCGTGGCGTCTCCAACAAGCATACGAAATCCAGGCTTGAAGGCTGTGACCGTGGATTTATTAGAATTGAATGGGATATAATACACGGTGATACCGCCGTTACCCCGCAGGCCCTCGCTCACGAACTGAGGCACGCGCTTGAACGTTCCGTTGCGAGCTCGGAAATACAGCACCGCGGTCCAGTAGTTGGAAAAGTCCTCTGAAAATGTGCAGCTGGTACATGTGGAGGCTGTGGGGAGATCGTGTGTCGCCGGGTCCATAGAGGGATTAAAAGAATTACCTCCAACGATTTGATGAAGATGCGGCGACGGTACAGAACCGGGATTGACCAAAGGGTCTATACGATCAACGACGAGCTGAGAGCACTCGAAGCGCATCATGGGAAATGACCCTTGACCAAAGGCATGCTTCACGGCAAGTGCCAGGACGAGAGTTTTCCACTGCATATTGGACGGAATGGCTACTACTGGCAGGAAAACGGAAAGAATGAATACGACCAAGATAACTTCGATAACCTGGACCGTTGTTCCTAAATACATCGTCCTCTAAATACATTGTCTTACCACCATTTCTCAGGGTAGAGCCGCTGTTATATGCCGTGGGCGCTAATTTAATATCAAACTTATTAAGTTGACTAGGTGGGGGCTCGGGAGTTGACAGTGTGGGGATTAACCGAACCATGTGCGACCTGAACTTCGACCATCATTAATAGGCAACCCTTCTTGGTTCGAGTACGAGAAGTCGAATTTGACTCGAAGTCACCGATGTTTTATCGCAAAGCAGATTCTCAGAAGGCGCGATTGTGCCACGTGCTTGACGTGTACTACAGACCAGGTCTCAGGCAGTCAATGGATTGTGCTGTTCGGCTTGCAGCTAGAAGCGGGGCTAAAAGCTTTCAGATAATACACACCTCTGCTTCTGTTACGTAGACTGGTATAACCTGGCGTGGTAGGGCTTGATGAACTAATGTTAGGCACTTTCGGCCACTAAAGATATCAGTGGAAAGGAAGCTAATAATTTTTTTTATAGCTAATCTTTAAGCAAGAATTAGAAGATGTCTACTGTCAGACATCTTAAAGAAGGAAACATTTGCTCCAGATGTATACCTCTTCTAGGACGATAACATAGGCGCATTTGTACTGAGCCGCGACATTCTCCGTGGAGGCAACGCAAGCCGTATAACACACCATTATGAGGGCCAGCCACTTAGGACTACCGGTCAATTCGGTCTAAAATATTGGAATGCACGGAGCGAAAACGGGTCGAAGAGGAGTGGTTTGGTGGATCTCTCGCATTCTGATTGCGGCTAGCGTGCTCCGTTCGGTCCATTCTTCCGTCTTTCCTTCTTTCGGTTTGATGGACATCCTCTATAGTCGTTCCAGCAGGGTTTATGATTTCGCAGCGAAGAACGATCATGCAAACGCGAGATTTGCTGCCTTAAAAGAAAACTTACCATAGGGCAACCTTGCGCATAGTCTGGACCGCAATTGGATATACCTGGCGAGCTTGCTGCGGCAGGCTGAGCACCGTGCACGGGAGCGGGGCACATTGGTACATCGCGCGGACCACTTGCGGCATCAAGAAGCCCCAATTTTCTTCACACAAGCTTTAAAATGTGTTTTGTTCTCGAGGCTACTCGGAGGCTGACGGGAGTACTAGTAACGCGTCTTATCTTAGAGTTGAGAGCAGCGTGACCGTTAGAACGGCGATCAAAAGCTTGAGGTTCAGTTGAAGTTCGCTCACTGGTGGAACGCATCTCTCGGAAACGTTGCTTCATAGGTTAGTCAATACGTTGTGCTGCTCGGCCTGCAGCTTTCGCGTACAACATATGCGCACACTTTCGTTGCATAAGAACAAACCGACGTCATTTCGTTGCACAAGAACAAGCCGACGTCACGCGCCGTCACAACGTGCCCGTCACAACACGCCCCGCTACAACACACCCCGCTACAACACGCCCGCCACAACACGCCCACCTATCTCTCATCTCACGCGCAGCGCTGTACCGTCTCGCTATGGAGTTAAACCCTGAGGAAAAGAGAGCCCTGCTTAACAGCGATGAGGAATGGCGCCTCGAAAGGTGCCCACGCCATGAAGCTACGCCATCTCCAGAGACGGTGCAGATATGTCAGCTGTGTGCAGCATTTTTATTTCTATGTCCTCTTCACGATGAGCTTCCCTCTGCCGAGACTAAAGAACGGTGCGAGGAGTGTAAGAAGAAGTTTTGGACGCCCGACCTCTGTCCTAGGCACTCGCGCAAGCCCTCTAAAGAGACGCGTAAGGAGTGCGTCCTATGCGAAAAGTACCTCTGCAAAGGCTGCCATGCTGCTCCAAGAAGATATCTTGAGACCCGAACGCAATGCGACAGCTGTGCAAGTCGTTATCAGGAACGAGGCCAGAGAAAGGAGGAAACGACTAGCCCGTCGCAACAACCGGGTATGCAGTACTGTAAAACCGGCCAGCACTGTCAATCCATCTCTCACTTCACCGACGAGGGTGACCAGGATTCCGGTCAAGGTAAGAAGAGGAAGCTCGAATACACAAACTGTCTAGGGCGCCGGACAAAATCCAAAAACCGTCGCAAAGCTCGCCGAGAGCCAGCTCTTCAGGACCTGGAGCATCAGTCCATCGAGACTTCGGAGCCCGAGCACTCAGAAGCACACACTCCCAATAGCTCTTCCCAGCAGCTTCCTACAAGTGCTATCCCACTACGCGAACCAGTGCTCGACGTTTCGCAAGATGGCCCGCACGAGTATCTCTACTATGGTAATAGGCTTCTGGTCGAAGTCGTTGCCTCTATAATCGAATTTAGGGCTACGCCTGCGGCGGAAAAGGTGTCCAGCTGGGCAACCGGAATTGACTCGCTGTTCGACACGTTGCCGCAGCTCAAATCTGAATGTGCCATGGACGAGACGCCACAAACACTCCCACTGAACGAACAAGGTGTCCGGCCGGGTCATACAGCCTGGCTATCCGCAACGTGTAAAGCTTTCGAAAACTTTATTAAATCTGGGGGCAAGCTTCCGGATTGTGTATCGACCTTGAGAATTACAAATTCTTTCAACGACATCGACATTGCTCCTGGCCGGTTCCTAGAGTACTTTACCATGGGTGCAAATCCGGAAATCCAGTATCAGAACTGGAATCGAACGCGTACTGGCAAGTCCTCTTCGCCGACCCAGCCAATGTCGGGTTCTGAGTTCCTCGAGCGTTTCAAGCAACGGCAGGAAGCTAAAGTCCGTGAAGATTGCAGTGATTTTCGTAACTTTCTAAGCATTTCCGGAGCAGCGCTCGATGCCGAGGTGCCAGAACCACACTTTGTTAGATCTCTCAATTATACACTCTTGGTAAGCCTGCGACGGCACCTGCACGCCAAGACACAGACTGTGCGGGGAAACAGAACTGCTTTAGGGAAGGAAGTCAAAAAAGCTCGGCTTCGAGATATCGATATGGAGTCATGCTTTCGCTTTGTCCTTTACGGGGAGCGGTACTCGTACTCAGGCTGGCACCTGGACGTCCTCAACGGAACATGGGTCACCATGGCGACGGGGATGCGAGCGTGGTTCATATATACGGGACCATGGACAGAGAAAGAAAAAGCCGAATTCGCACGCGATGGCCCCTCTTGGAGCCCCCCATCCGATACGGTACAGGTCATTCTTCTACGCCCCGGCGATACCCTGATCATGCGGCCCGGATACCCTGTCATCCATGCGGTCCTCACATTGGATGATTCGTTAGCTGCTGGAGGTATGCTCTGGGCCGGTGACTCAGTGCACCGCATCATGGCCAATATGAGGTACATTGTCGAAAACACCCAAGCCACGAACGAAGACATTCCACGACAATTACCAGAGTATCTCGACGCGCTACAGCAGCGGATTCAGAAATATAAGACCCCCAAACCGCGATATAAGAAGGGGAAAGCTCAAAATGCCCAGCTCGCACAATTTTTACACGACGTCATGCGGCTCCCTTCCTTCTCAGACCATGATCAGCAGAGCCTGAGCGACCTAGTTGCGTTTCTCAAGGGTCGCGATCTTCTCTCATGTAAATGCTTAGGCGCGTGCGTGACAGGTGTTGAGAAACGAACCGTACGGGAAATCATAGGCTCACGCCTGAACGATGATAAGCGAGACCCGCACACTCTCCAGCTCGGGTTATTAGAGTACGGGGTTAGTTGGAAAGGCAGAGACAAGTCCGACCCATGGCAGCCCTACCATAGCCTGCGGGCGAGCAAGAAGGCGATACAGAACTTCCATAACAAGTATCCAGACAAGCTAGGTCCCCACGAAACGTTCCACGACTACGATGACAATGGTAACAAAGCCAACAAGGACACATCTGAAAGTAACGATGAGGGGGACCCTGAGAAGTATCTATGTCCATGTTGGAGGGGGTCGGCCGTTCATGTCCGCGGATGTACAACATGGTGTCATCATGAGGAGTTCTATGCTAACCCGCCAGCTTGTGCGGAGTAGCACCAGCTTGCTCACTCGCTGCATGATCGACGTCCGCTCGACTGTTGTTTATCATTGCCAATCGAAGAATTCCAGAGCCTTGTTGTTCAGATGCATCTCAGAATATAGTATACTATAGAGTAGACAACTTACTTGCATAAACCACTTTTTAGATATATTGTAGTATTAGCTAGAGTAGAATAATGAAACAATATCTTAGTTTCTAAAAACTACCTAGGTCTTCTACCTTTTCCTTTAGAGTACTTGATAATCTCTTAATAATAGTACAACATCATCACCCTTTCGGGGCAGGGGAGCTCCTGCAACTGGGTTCGCAAGGTCCGGCCTAGGAAACCTTGAAATTGATTCTCTGTCGATACCAATCTCAAATCAAGTGACCAATAAAGACACAAAATATCCGACCGTACGTCGCGCGAGGATGCGACCAGGACAAAGCTGGATTCTACCGCCGAATGGACAGTAGGCCTTGGAATACTGGAGCATCGGATTGACATAAAAACGTTCAGAGTTGAATGCGAGGGAATTGTCACCCCAAACATCCCTGTCTAGATGCAACTCACGGACAGTTACCTGCAGGAGAATTTTTGTTAGTAAAGATGGTATGTGATTGAGTATCGTAATAGCTTACCAAGACCATGCTGTTGGCTTCTAACATCTTCCCTCCTACTACCGTCGGTGCTACTACCTCATGTATCAAATCACTGGTTGCACAAAGTCTGAGAACCTCACTGATGAGCGAATCTAACTTTGGACATTTCTCCGAAACGTATATTACGTCAATTTGAGTACCACGGACTGCCGGTAACAATTTCGTGCGCATGGATTCGGGTAACTTTGGGTTGTATACCAGATAGGCGGTGGCCCAAAATGCAAGTTTATATACGTTCCCAAGAGCACTTTCGCATGTTAATTATAAATGTTTCATGCACGCTAAAACCCTATGAAAACGGTACTTACGCCCAAAAATGCAGCATGAACATACTTGCCATGTCTTCATCACTACACCCTATGGTGCGCAGCATTCTCTCCGTGGCCTTGACATAGTAGCTTGCATCGTTCCTCTCTTCAAGTGATGTGCCAAAATACCGGGTAAAGTGGGCTATGATATTGTCTCGTGCAGAGAGCATATCGCGACTCATGAAATTTGGCATGCCAAAGAGAAACTTCCAGTTTGTCCGCTCCCAAAGCATAAAGGAGTCGAGTATGTCCGGATTGTTCCTGTACATGTCCGTCCCGAAGAACACGTCTCCAGTGTCTCGGATAAATATCTTTTCGCACATATCCAGTACTGATACTGTTATCTTTTCCCTAGCGATTTCTGGCCGGACAAATGTTCCTTCGCATACCCTAAGGTAAGTGCTTGGGATATGCTAGGGATCATTTTGTCTTGTAGTAGCATGTCGAACTCCTGGTTCCCTGGCAGCAGTTGTCTCTTGTGATATTTCAATGAGGCGTCTACTGAGTTGGGAGCTTTGACATCAATATGGGAGGGAAGACTGGTAAGCATCTTATCGACTCCATCGCTAGAAATGCCGATCGAGGTCATCATTTGTTTAACAAAAGCATCTCTGGATAACTTGATTAAAATCACTTACCATAAACGCAAATTATGTAGTATCCAGTAGTACCAACCTAAACATGCGGGTCAGTAATTATCTTATTTGGAGAACGCGTGGCGCTAACAAATTGCAATAAGGGTAGTCCCTACATCATTTTAGCATCTATCACAACCAGGATGGTGTATTTGCCTTACAGTCGTCTGCGCCGATATGCTTCCGGACAAAAACCTTCATATAATATCTTGTGCCAGCGAAGGCGTACATGAGTGCCATGAGAAACGCACCGGCGATGATCAGTTTCGGACCATCCGAGTGAGGATTTTCGATGTTCGGAAGAACGTGGTCGGGTGGGTTCGCCGCAGGCTGCGCGGCCAACTGCTCGGGAGTCATAGTAGCGAGAGGGTTTCCAGACATGATCGTATGATCGCTGATGTTTGATTAAGAAACGAAGTAGGTGGTGGCGCGGTAACGTCTTTACAAATAAGGCGTGAAAGAGCTGCGGCGGAGCCGTTGGGGTCCAGAGTTTCATAATTGCATTGCTAAGAGCCGTCGCCACGGTGTGACCAGGGGGTTCGCGCTTACCTGCATATATGAATGAGGCACGGAAACTCGAACATCGGGCGCGCCATAATTAACTATCAGGCTAGCTCACACACCAGATCAGATCACCTGACTGTTCCTGGCTGCTACGCCTCATTCTGTTCTATATAAGCCGCTCTCATACAGAGCTCTTACAATCAACCGCAGTTCTCACTTCTTTCCCTCACAGTGATTCACTGTGATAACTCACTGTGATATTCACCGTTTCCCGCTGTTTCCTAGTTCCGACGCACCAGTGGGCCAAGAAAAGCCCCGCACTAGTTCAGTTTGTACTGGACCTCACTTGCCCATATTCTACGGCTCTTCACTTCAGTCTACATTTTGAAACAACTCCACTTCACTTCACCACGATGCCTTCTGAGACTGTCCTCATCACGGGTTGTAGCGATGGTGGAATCGGGTCTGCCTTGGCGCTCACCTTCCAGCAGCGAGGTTTCCACGTCTTCGCGACTGCTCGGGATATTACCAAGATGTCGAAGCTTAAAGACCTCCCGAACGTTACCATGTTGACCCTTGACATCACCGACTCAAAAATGATCAAAGCGGCGGTCGATTCTGTGGCAAAAGAAACTGGAGGAACCCTCGATTACCTCGTCAACAACGCTGGACATAACCACTTCATGCCTATCCTGGACGAGGATATCGAGGAGGCTAAGGACCTATTCAACACCAACGTTTGGGGTCCATTAGCGGTTACCCAAGCATTCTCTCCTTTGGTTCTCCAAGCCAAAGGCAGTTTTGTGTTCGTCACATCCATAGCGGGCTACGGAAATACTCCCTAGATGGGTACGTCCTCATGAATACTTGACGGTTCGGCTGAATGATTAGGTTTAGATGCTGAGGGATTCTAGGAACCTACTCAGCTTCCAAGCGGTCAATCGAGATAATTGCGGACCATCTACGCCTTGAGGTGCAACCTTTTGGTGTGAATGTCATGATGATTGTAACTGGAGCGGTTATCTCAAAAGGACAGACATATTTCGGCGACTTCGCGCTGCCGGAGGGCTCTCTGTACAAGCGCATCGAAGGTACTATTGCCGCACGGGCTCGTGGGGATGATGGAGTCTCAAGAATGCCGACTGCGAATTATGCAACAGCTGTGGTGGATGAGATTACCAAGCGGACAAGCGGAAAATTCTGGTATGGTGATTACGCAGAGACAGTTAAATCGGCAATGTCACCTACAGTACCTCAGGAGCTTTTGGTAAGTCCGCGTTAACTGATGGTGAATTTTGCAGACGATGCTAACCTTTTTAGGATGCGGGTGCCATTCAAGGAACCGGGGTGGATGCCTGGAATTAAGAATTTAGCGAAAAGAGAAAGGCCTGGGCCTGGGAAATCAAAGTAAGTGAGAAACGATCTTAGGTAGTAAAATGAAAATCACATGTGAATGCATCCATCCCTTAGTCCGCGTTTGTAGATCTGAGGATTTCTCATCCCGCATTTACCACAAGCACAGCAATGCACACCCTCTCGAGCCGGAAGGGCGAAGAATAAGGTCCCACAACCTAATCTCCAACCAGTAAGATAACGCCACATATGGTAATCCCCGAGCGGTGAGTGTTGCAGGGTGTGTATGCATGTATGCCTACTTTCCGTTGCGTACTTTCCGTTGCCCGCGCGGCCGCTGGCCTAATGGGGAGTTATACCTACTGCACACGAACAAGGGATGCTGTAGAGCTCGGGATATATTGACACGGGTCTTTTGGATACAAGTGGTTAATTAACACTGGGCGCTGAATACGAGTACCTTTGATCGTTTTCGAGGTTTCAAAGGTGGATATGAGAAGGCCCGCACATGTGATCAAGTGGGCTTTAGAGCTGCGGTGTACAGATTGACCGGAGTACAAGCAAGAAGATTTCTTGGTTTCGCAGGGCTACAAACGCAACTGCTGGCGAGTGGAGGATAAGGAAGTTAAAAATAAGCCGCCTGACCGGGTACGTTTGGCGCAGAGCAGCGTATTGGAGGGTGAAGGAGCGTACATATACAAGGGGGTCATGAACGGGCTGCTAGTGCGGTTTTCCCGGCATGCATAGATATATGAGCTATACAAGGGGGTATCATGAACGGGCGAGACCGAGGGTTTTCCTCTGCGGGGGCTAAATTCAATTGTACTATCAGAGAAAGACGATGTGCTCCAATTAGGCGCGGGCTTGGAATGGGATGAAGTGTACAAATACCTCGATTCAATCAACCGAACGGCTGTCGGAGCGCGCGAATCCTCGGTCGGAGTGGGAGGATTTGTTTCTGGTGGTATGTTGGAATTGGCTGGTAAACTATCCGTGCGCTAACTAGCCAACTTTATAGGCGGCCTATCTTTCTTTTCGCCTGAGCGCGGCTTTGCATGCGACAATGTGGTTAACTTCGAAATCGTTCTGGCATCTGGAGAGATCGTTAATGCCAATGCCGAATCCCACACCGAGCTTTTCCGCGCCCTCAAAGGTGGCCAATCTAAATTCGGTGTCCTCACTCGATTCGATGTTCTCACTCTGGTGGAAAACACTATGTGGGGCGGGGCTATCTATTACCCTCTGGATGCTACGGAAGATGCACAGTTAGCGGCTTTCTTGGATCTCAAGAGGGCAAATACGACCCTCTCGCCGCAATTGAGATGATTTTCTTATACACGTTGAACAATTCCTTTGTTTCGAATAACATGGTCTACGTACGGCCGATTGTGAACGGGCCCGGCCTAAAGCGTTTTGCGGATATCCAACCGCACCTCCAGAACACGATGAGGATTGATACGACCAAGAACTTTGGAGAGGAACTGCAGAGCGGACAGCCCAAGAATCAATAGTATGTTCATATCCATTTTCTTGATGATTACGTTCTACAACTGACACGGTAATGCAGCGGCATATTTGCGTGCACTACGTTCTTTATCACGCCTACTACTATGAAGAAGATCAATACAGCCTGGAGAGCTGCATCCGAGGACTTATCAGACATCGACAATCTCATGTCAGTTTTGACATACCAACAATTTCCACCGCAACGCTCAGCGAACGCAATGGGCTTCGACCCCGATGTGAACTTGCACGAAAAGCTCGTCGTGCTCATCATCTCGACGTACTGGGCCCAGCCTGATGCTGATGCTTATACGAAAGTAAAGGCTGTGAGGAAAGACGTCATCGACCAGATTGAGGAGTTTACTATGCAAGAAAATGCATATCATCCATTCAAGTATGTCAACTATGCTGGATTCTGGCAGGATCCTTACAAGAGTTATGGCCCTGAAGCGCATGAGAGATTAAATGAGGTTTCGAAGAAATATGACCCTACTGGAATATTCCAAAAACAGGCGGTTGATTTAAGCTTTGAAACTTCTTATGAATAGTGGTAACTAGGGGTATATAGAATTCTATAATAGTATCCTAGAACTTACCTATTTTGTTTGGATTTGCATAGAGGGAGTCTCTTTTGTAAGGTCCGCACGAAACACAATGGGAGTTTGTACAAAGTATAGGTGCTATACCCACACCTTATACACGATAATAGAGCTGTAGAGCTGTATACACTACTATGAGGTGATGTTTCGAACATCGAACATTGAGGCTAGGACTTACCTATAGCTAAATCATAGTTGCTAAACTCTTATAATATATCCGCAGCAGCAGCCTCCACGTCCCCGGCTGGGTCGGTCAGTGCGGACGCCGCAGTGGCTGGCACCGCTACTTTCTACGGCCGAAACCTCGCCGGAGGCACCTGCTCCTTCTCCGGCTACACCATTCCCTTTGGTTTCTTCGGCACCGCGTTTGGCGGCAACTGGGGCGCTTCTCAGTACGGTGCCTGCGTGTCTGTGACGGGTCCGAATGGCAACTCGATTAAGGGTATGGTAAGCCCAGTCCAAGGCCCCTCCGAAGACCCGAAAGAAACGTGCTGATGTATGCGTCATAGGTTGTTGACCGATGTCCCGAATGCACGACCTCACACCTCGACCTCTTCCAAAACGCCTTGGCTGACCTTACCGACATCTCAAAGGGCGTAATCGACATCTCCTACTCCGTCGTCCCCTATGACATTACCTCGCTCATTATCCTCAAGAATAAGGAAGGGACGTCTTCATATTAGTTCAGCATGCAAGCCGTGAATTCGAACGTTGCTGTGTCGAAGCTTGAGGTATCGACCGATGGTGAGTCAACGTAGAAGTCGACTGCACATCGGCCCTACAATTTCTTTGAAACCAGCAGAGGGACTGGAACGGATACGATCGATGTCCGTGTTAGTAGTATGAAAGGTGAGACGATCGTGGTGAAGAGTGTTAATGTGGTTGCGAGCGCCACGAAGACTGCGAGGAGCAACTTTTCTTAGGCAGAGCGGGAGGGTTGGGGGCTTTCATTTCTTGGACGACATATCTTGATGATTTGACCGACAACACTTTATGTGTAACTTCTAAAATGCTCCGTTTCTTGTATGTGTTAGCCATACCTTCTCTTCAACTAAATACTCTGACAGAACACTGCGATGTTCACTATCATCCTCCTCTGCCTCTGCTCTAGTTGCGACCGTGGAAAGGGTGTCCAGGACTCCTTCAAGGACTAATTCTGACACACTGCTTCGAACATATTCTCTCCTCCAGACACGTCCAATAAGCCTTCGCCTACCCTAAATTTCTCTCAACCCCCGTGACAGCTCCACCAGACCTCTCAGTTGCCCAATGCCTAAATTTACCGGCCAACGGAAGCTCTCTCATTGAGCTTTAGCACAATGATGGTGTTCTGCCACTGAACTATACCGACGATGAAGAGAGAGGCAAAGGGAGTGGAGTGCTCTTTGAATTGGCCGGTGGGACGAATCGAACGTCCGCCTGTCTGCACAACGACGTGTTCTCGTTCTACTACTAAACTACACCGACGGAGGACGGAGCGGAGGAGGCGTATTGAGAGTAGGTATTCGAAGGAGGGTCACCTAGCGGGGTATCTATCGTTGCCCGAGGGTAGCACCGGGGGTAGCACTTGGGGCGAAGAAGCGTGCACGGACGGGTTCGTACCAGCCGGCTCGGCTCCGCTTGCATCTTTGCACCATCGCACCTTGACTAGCCACGCCTCCCCCTTACAGATCTATGAGACGTATGCGGAACTCCTTCCGGAGCTCTTCCTGGGTCGTTGGAAGACTTTTAGCGACCAAGAAGTTGGGCGCTCGTGACCGCGCGAGACCATAGAGCGCCGAGAGTATCCACAAACAAGCACTAGATTTATCGACCGCATTTACATACGCCTTCCGCTGCGTTCCGTACTCTTCCAATGCTTGTACGCGATGGAACATCATTCTACAGAACACAGTCACGTCGAAACGTATTACCCGGCCATGCCGCATGCAAGACGACCCCGCGGCCCGTCACGGCCTGCATCATCATGAGCTTCTCAACATTTGCGGCCTTCGCGGGTCATCGTCCAGAAGAATTCAGGTCCTTCAACCAACGAGACCTGGCCAGGCTGCGGGGATGAAGCCAAAATCGGTCATCTCCCCAGGACGAGAGAAGGTGGAAGGATGATCAACCCGGCTCGTCCGACCTCAGAAACGGGCGGGGTCATCACAGCTCGCTACACATCGACGAGTGAGCCTAGCGCCAGTGTGCATTGCACAGCAAGGTTTTCGAACAGTATCCGAGCCCCCCAAGTTACTCGAAAGGTTTCAAATTTCTTCGACCTTCCTAAAGCGGATGAGCAAAGTAGAAGCACTGAGCGCACGGCGTTAGGGTTCGTGACCGTTCCAGATGGAATGTACGCTGTTTCTAATTGTGTGCGAGGTTTGAAACGCAGTCCTGCGTGTCGCGCTTATAGCTGCCCCTCGCAGAAGCACCGGATTTGGGGGCCGGCCTGATACCCCTCAGTTCCTCCTGGGGCAGCAAACCGCTCATAAAGCAGAAGCGTTTCTTCGGCTCATCGGCATATGTATCCTCAAATCCACCTGCTCTAGCTTCTCAGCCTAGTACCGGAGAGCTGGGGCATACGCTTCACCATGGTAAGTTATTCACTAGCGCCATATGCGCGGCAACAGGGTTTTACGCGCTCTTAAGGCTATATAAGCAATTCTCTAATTTTCGCGATTCTAGTCGGCGTCAAAGAATTTTCTGAAGGTACTAGTTCATGGGATAGACCCAAAGATTGAGTAAGGCCGATCCTTCACTCCGCACAGCTCCCTCCACGAGGCTGACAAAAGAACAGCATCATTGCTGTGCACGGTCTGAACCCGAAAAATAAAGAGGACCATGCAGCAAAGACGTGGACGCACGGAGAGAAGCTTTGGTTACAGGACTTTCTGGCGCCGAAGCGTCCGGAAGCACGAATTCTTCTCTTCGGATACAATTCAGATATCCTCCGCAACACGAACACAATGCAGGTCGATGATCATGCTGCAAACCTACTGAATAGGCTAGAGCACAAAAGGAGGGATGACCCCGAACGGCCGATAGTGTTTGTAGCCCACAGTTTAGGCGGGCTTGTCGTGAAGCAGGTATGAAGCCTTCCGTGCTTTTCATGTCTATGCGGCTTTCTGAAGAAATTTTTCTCTAATATTTTCATCTCTAGGCACTAGTTGAGGCAAAGAAAAACAAGCGTTATGACCCGATACGTACAGCTACACATGGGATTGCTTTTTTCGCGACCCCTCATCGGGGAGGTAACCTCGCTTCTCTGGGAAAGATACTCAGCGATATCGTCAACAAGAGCACTCGTAATCCGCCTAGTAAGCTAATAGATGCCCTACAAGAAGGCTCGGAGTTCCTTGATAGACTAGACGCCAACTTCCGGCACCAGCTGGAAGACTACTCTTTCGTTAGCTTCTTCGAAACCCAATACTATGGCCCTCTTAACGTTGTGAGTATCAACAATCAAACAACCTCTTCAAACCCGAGAATCTGACCCTTCCTAGATTGTTGACCGAAAGTCTGCCCAGCTCGGTCTTCCCGGAACTCGCGAGCAAATCTTGGGAATGGACAGAGATCACAACGATATCTGTAAATTTGCCGCTGAAGACGGCGACTATGAGCAAGTGGAAGGAGAGATTTTGCGGCTTATCGATGGTGCAATAGCGTCCGCCATACAGCGAGGATTGCTCAAGACCCCTTCAGAGCAGGATACCCGCCGTTCATCCCCGTCACCGTTCTTCAACAGCCCACTCCTCTCATGGGGACGACAGTCCTCATCTTCTTCTTCCTCTCCAGCCGTGAACCCGAACTGGTTTGCAAGTTCGCTAGGCCTTGCAAGGATCGACAGCCAAGCGGAAAGCCAAATATTTGAAGTTCCTCACAACAAAAGTCGCAATTTTGTCGGGCGGCAAGACGTCTTGCAAAGACTGGTTGATAAACTCACATCAGACGAAGAACATCATCGAATAGCCTTGTATGGGCTCGGCGGAGTTGGGTGCGTGCTCCATCGGATCTGATGAACGTCTAGAAATCGTGGCTAATCCACGCAGCAAAACCGACATTGCGATCCAAGCCGCATATGCTATCAAGGAGACTTTCACGGATATATCCGTGTATTGGATCCAAGCGAGCAGCTTTGAAAATACCCATCAATCGATCATGAAAATCGCTCGGGCTCTTGAGATTCCAGGGGTAGAAGCACCCAATGCCGATGTTTTCGAATTGCTCAAGCACACCTTGGAGAAACGGGAACGTGGCCGATGGGTCATGATAATTGACCACGCAGATGATTCGCAGAGCCTTACGTTGCCCCAAGGTGGTAAGAAGCTGCACAAACGCATACCGGACTGCCTTCACGGCTCAGTTCTTCTCACCACTCGCAACAAGAAGGTTGCAGCCTTGTTTGCCGACAAGGCCGACCAAAATGGCCTGGAAGAGGTTCCCCCTTTAAGTCAAAAGGAGTCCCAAGAGTTGATGCAGCAATTGCTGGACACAAAACAGTATCAGGATGGCGGAGTCGACGAGCTGACCAAGCTCTTGAATCATTTCCCACTCGCGATCGTGCAAGCGGCATCGTTCATTCGCGGCAACGACATTACGGTCGAGATCTATCTCCAACGTTATTCGGAGAACAAACACGACGCCCTCGAGATTTTCGGCCATGGTCACGAGTGGGACGATAGTGAGGCGGTGACGACAACCTGGATGATCTCTTTCAAGCAACTTCAAGCAAACAACCAATATGCAGCCGATTTGCTCGCGGTAATGGCGTTTCTAGATTCCAGCGAGATCCCCGAATCCCTTCTTCGTGGGATCGATCCAAGTAAGACGCCACTTCAGTTCGAGGGAGCCTGTGGAGAGCTCAAAGCGTTCTCTTTCATCTCCGAGACTGCCATTCGGACATCGACATCCTCTAGCGTGAATTCGACATCGCTATCTAAATGGTTCAATATCCAACCCATCGTACAGTTGGTCATGCAACAATGGCTTAAGAAACACAATCAAGCGACAAAATGGTCCGACGCTGCGCTCGTTGCAGTGTCGGAAGCGCTTCCTTCCGGAGAAATGTCCAAAGAGCAGTGGAAGGCATATGAAATGTATCTTCCTCACGTGCAGACAGTGTTGGAATATATTGATGAGTCTACGCAAGAGCAGCAGTCTAGGGCTAACTTGCTGCACAACGTTTCGTGGTACTTCCGGGTCCGTGGATTCCACGACACAGCTGCGGCAATGGCACGAGAAGCGATTACCATTCGAAAGAATATTCTTGGTGAAGAGGACGAAGCTACTTTGGCCAGCATACACAGCCTGTCTCGCATCCTGTTCGAACAAGGTGAACTGAAGGAATCGGAGGATCTGCAAGTCGCCGCCATTGAGATATGCAAGCGCAAGTTGGGTGAGGAGCACAAGGACACGCTTCTGAACCAAGGCCATCTAGCCGCTATACGAGGAATGCAAGGAAGGTACGAAGAAGCTTTCGAACTGCAGAACAAAATCCTGGACATCAGCACAAGGACCCTTGGCGACTGTCCAGAGACCTGGCTTGCCATGCGCGACCTCGCCGTCACCCTAAGCTTCATGAGCCGAAAACATGAAGCCGAGTCACTGCAGAGATTGGTATACAACAAGCGGAAAGAGTGTCTCGGCGAAGACCATCCGGAGACCTTGGTCATCATGAGCGATCTTGCTACTACCTACATAGAGCGATCGTGCTTCTCAGAAGCTGAAGAGTTGTTAATGAACGTTCTCCAGCACAGCAGGCGTATTCTTGGAGATAGGCATCCGCATACTGTCGCAGCATACGAGGATCTGAAGGAGGTACTGAAGAGCCAGGGAAACATCAAGCATGTGCGGAGACTAGAAGAAGCTCTTCGGCGAGTCCAGAGGGAGTGGAAGGAGAAGGAGAAAGCGGGAGCGCGGAAAAGGCCCAACTTCAAGAAGAGCATGAGTAGCTCAGTCATTACCTATTCGTACCGCAGGCCTTCGACAACTGTAGACGATGGGGATATCGGCGGCAGGAATCGGGCAGGAAGTGAGGGTGTGGGGCTGGGGCTATCTCTTACACGGACCACAAGTGCGACTCTGAGTGAAGAAGGAGATGAAGAAGACGGCGACGACGAGGAAGAAGATGATCCGGAAAGAGAGGAGTATGCCGCCATCAAGAAAGCTCTAGTACTCACGACGAGGGGTATTCTAACAACGCCCTTGATTAACATAATTCCTGTCGTTCGAGCAGAAGAAGCCTTCACTACGATCTCCCCGATCGATCGAAACCCACGGTCGTCGCTTAGCACGCCGCACCTCACCAACCCTGATACCCCTTCAACCGGCGTCGACCCTGACGTCCTCTCCACCCGGTCACGGTCCGCAACCGACGCAACTTCGATAACTTCAGGTTCAGAAAAACCAGCATACAGCGCCAACAAGTTCGTTCGAACTCTCGAGAAGAAAGTTGAACGCAACGTCAACAAGGAAACCTACGACAAGGTGGTTGAGATTAATAAGCAGAAGTATGATCGTGTCGCAGATCAGTCGAAGGTCCTGCTTGAGGAGACGAAGACTAAGTGGAAGAAGACAAACTTCAAGGAATTTAGGAAGTCCCTGGTGCCTGGGAAGAAAGGGAAAAAGGACAAGGAGGATGGAGATGGAACTGTCGAGGAGGCTGAGGAAGTGGCGGAGCTTGAGGGTGATGCTGGGGTGCTGGTAGAGCCGGGGCCGAAGGAGGAGATTGAGACGAAGGGTGAAGTCGAAGAAGGGAAGGAGGATCTGAAGAGGGATTGAAATTGCAGGGAATGCAAAACGGTGAGGGCCGTCTACTTCTATCGTGGTGTTCGTTGGAAAGAATCTGTGCTCGTAGTTCTCTTCTTTTCTGCTTTCGCTTGATCTCATGGTCAGAGTACGGATACGCGAGCTCGTATATTCTCAGCAACTAATGGATATGTCGAGAAATCCTTTGCATCTCAGATTGCGGCGGAAGCACGCAGGGATGCGGATCGGATGTGTGCTACAGCAAACAAGGAAAGGATAGGGAAATAAACCGAGGTAGAAATCAGATTCAAGGGCCTTTGACATTCCTTCTCCATAATCCTGTACAAACTCTCATTCTCCACAACTGCTCTCTTGTATATTGCGAGCTAAAACATCCCGCGATGCGCTCAGAGACCATGTACTTCGCACACAGGAGGCTCAAAATCGCGAGCCCATCAGAAGCCTCTACCGCGCTCGGCGGCGGCTTTTGCGCTCGGTACTCGGGTTAATAATACCTCTTTTCTTAACTATACTTTGAAGTATAGTTTATAATTCAGCTTAGGTCTTCTAGGTATGAGTATAAACTCTTCACCTTAGTATAAGGGTAAAATACCAGAGTTTACCCAGGTACTTGGTTGGATAAAAGCTGATAACTAATCTACAATAACTTATTATAGTCCGATGTTAAGCTGAGCAAGAAATCATGGTGGACTTCTACATACAGTCACGTGTCGGTCGTCTGTATACACTGTGCTAGCAAAAATCTTCACGGAAATCTCTACCTAAGATCAAACCAGGTCTTTAATTAAACAAACTTTAGTAGAGGACTGCATAGACTTATATTTCAGGACTGTACCTGACGGTTTCTTGACTCCACAGGACACCTCAAGGCTATTCGAAGCACTTAAGCATCCCTCCACGGTTTCGAGCTGACACGAGGGGACGATGCACACAAATGACATCGACACCAAAACCATTCACCCTTCCAATTGCATATTCCATCGCCCATCGCCCACAAGACACTCCCCAACAACTTTAGCTACTTGAATCAACCTCCTATCCCGATATCTAGGCACCACCAGCGAAATTCCAATCGGCATGCCATGCTCTCCTCTAAACGCTGGTATATTAACAACAGGCACGTGAAGAGACTATTCCGGAATCAGTTTCATGCGTCATGCTCTGCACAGGCTCAGACGTACCGTCCATATCACGTTGAAAGCTGAGCTGCCCGTGTATCCCAAGCCCAACGGCGCTTCGTCGGTAACGCTAGGAGTGAGTATAGTAGTATATTGTGCAGCTATACTGTCAAAGGTTGTCCGTAACGCTGAGATCTTGTCTTTGGCATTTAGATGCTGCTTCCAAGGCGTTTTAGACGCGTTTTCTACGTAGTCGGCTAGTCCTTGGTCAAGCGGGTGCTTGTGCATTTTGTACTCGGCCAAGAAGGACGCTCGAGCATCGCCAGCTATGAGTTGCTTGTAATACTCCGGCAGAGCATGGAATTCACTAGGAAGCTCTACTTCCGTCACGGTCGCTCCGTGCTTTTCTAAAATATTGGCGGCGAGCTGCATGGCTGCAACCGTTCCTGGTCCAGCGCTTGGCCACACCATGGTTTTGAGAATGCCAACGCTGCAGTTGTTCATAGTCAGCTCCTCTACTGCATCTCCATCTTCATCGTCAACCAATGCAAAGACGTCTGCAAGAAGATCCAGATCCTGTAAAGAGCGCGTGAAGAACCCCACCGTATCAACGGAAATGGAGAAGATCTTCTGGCCTTCGGTCGAGATGGCGTTCCACGTCGGCTTCATTCCGTAGATGCCGCAGTAGGAAGCTGGGCGGATCACGCTTCCACCCGTCTGCGTTCCTATCGCAAGTGGTACTTGGTAGTCGGCGACTGCTGCTGCAGATCCAGATGATGAACCGCCGGGCGTGCGGAGTGGATTATGCGGATTCCGCGTTTTCGTTCCGACGTTCGTCGCAGCGAATTGAGTTGTGGTTGTTTTGCCTATCCAAATGTCAGCATCTTCCAGTACAAGCAATGGAATGGTGTCCGAGACCAATGATGAGAGCTCCCGCTGCTTTGAGTACGCTCACAGAGGCTGCATCAATTCCTGGACGGTTGCCTTGATAGTTGGGAGAGTGGTGCTGAGTGGGTAAATCTGAGGGACGTCAAAGCATGCTCTTATTCCACCATTGGAGCGTAACCTTTGGTATTAATCATGTCCTTGATTGCGATAGGGATCCCATGTAACGGTCCTCTACGATGTTCGGGGATTTGATCCAATATTTTGGCTTGGCGGATCGCATGATCTGGATCTAAATATTCCCATGCTTGAACCTGGTCGTCTCGTTCTTGGATCCGTGCTAGGAGACTGCGTACATACTGCTCTACCGTAGTACTCCCAGATTTGATCAAGGGTACGATCTCAGAGGCGGGGGAGCGGCATAGTTCAGGGTGTGAATTGCACCCGCTCGATTCTTCTGTAGTCATGATGACTTTGAATATACTGTAGCCAAGCAAAAAGACGAGAGTGTGGGTGTAGGTTTGTTTGCATTCAGAGAAGGGGTTGATGGTGGTTTGAGTTAGAGGTAATATTGTTGGGTCGGTTTACATACCGATACCGCACATCCAACTTGGGCAAGGTGCGGGCGGGGTCCTGACGTTGCTCTCGGTAGTCGGTAATATGCTCCTCGTACGACACTTGCACACACGTACTACGTTTGTACCCTCACGGCGCATGCCGCATCTGCATGAGGCTGCTAGGTCTTTGATCACCGCGAGTGGGTGAGACCAGTTATCACATTTATATAATTCTACAACTAGAACGCCTGTGTTTATGCACATGCTGCACAAAAGCCTTCCCTGGGTATTAACAGTCATGCTCCCTGTACCTGTACAGTATGTACTACAATCAACGCTCCTTCGCAACTCTAGGTGCTCTCAAACTCCTCCAAAGTTTCTTAACGTACAAGTCAACATGCTCGTCCCGTGGCCATCCCCACTCTTCAACACTCTCGAACTGTTCTCTGACAAGGGCCGCCAAGTCTGCGGGCGCAGGCTCTTGGTTTCCATCAAGCGATCCTTCAAGCGCAGCGCGTAGCGCTAAGAACGTCCTGTACAACGTCTGCCATCCTGAGTGCTGCGCGTTTGCACGGGCGGTAATATCTCTATGGTTGGCTGTCGCCCAAGTAGAGAAGGAGTAAAGGCCTTCATAGTCGCGTAGCATACCAAGGGCGCGGACGTATGTGTGCAGGACTGCAGGATCGGGGACATGGGGAGGTATTGCAGCTGCCACAGGACTGGTAGCATTCGTATCAACATCCGCGGCGACCAAAGTATGAAATACGGTACGAAGGAGGCGAGGTGCTGTCGAGAGAATATGTCGTGCATCTTCGGCTGGGAGATCTCGATTGAATGCAGCCTGCGCAGCGTATCGGGCGACGGTACAAAGAAGCCGGAACTGTTCGTCGTCTGGATCTAAGTCGATCGCCTTTAGTTCTTCGAGAAGCGTGCATACGATTGTATACTGAGAGTCGGCTTGGGTAGCTCTCCGAAGCGTGCTGGCCTTTGCAACGTAAGGACTGAAGAGGACTTTTTGCATATACGTGGTCCACGCCGGGCGATAATCGGGGCGACAATGCATGAGCAAAGCAAACGCATATTCGAGAAGATAGTGCTTTTCTACCTTAAAACGTACTTCGTGATCCTCTGGAGGGATGCTGATGGGTTTGGTCGCAGGGGCTTGGGAGAAGGAGCCAAAGCGGCACAAAAAAGTTATGAAAGCGTTGAGAAAGTAGCCCGGGACGGGACACTTGGGTGGCTCCTTCGGAAGCTGACCCCGAAGAAGCATTTCCACACCACCATTGAAATCTTCTTTGTGAGTCTCCAATAGCTTCAGCGTGGCAGAAAAGTCCGGACAAGTCTCCACGAGAAAGGCAAGAAACCTATGAGATGGTCGAATTTGTTTCATTATCATCCTTTGAAATAGCTGGTCATAGGTCGGTATCGGTTCGCTTAGATGGACAAGGTGTAGAGGAGATCGAGGGTCTGGCTCGACTTCCTTCATGTCACCGGGTAGAAGGTCCTTTTTCTCAATTTCTTCCAGTTCATATAGATCACGCTGAGCAGCTGCGTTGCGCCACTGGACTTCTGGATAGTGGAGCTTCTCGAACATTGCAAAATAAACTTGGGGTGATGCAGGAGTATCCGAGGCTTCGTACGCTAGAAAACATGCCCAGGCTTCTCTTTTTGACCGTGTAGTTCTTATTCGCCCGGCCCATAGCATCGCCTTAAGCCAGTTTTTGTTCCTGTACTGCGCGGAGAAGTGGGGTAAAGAGGTTCGCGTTTGGATTGTTGGGGACATGTCCGTGTCCCAGCCAGCATATACTTCCGCTACGTCTTCCCAGGTGTCTCCTCTGTACCCGGCCTCATACATGCGATGGAGAACGCGAGACGCCCTTGACACACCAAATTCGTAAGCCTTTTCTTCATCCATTGCTGTTCGAGCTTCTTTCCATGGGGGCCACGACGGGCCTTTGAGCGTCGCCCACTCTCTTTCCTGTGCATTCTTGGAGTGCATGAGTTGATTCCGCGTTATTGCCCTGAACCCGTCCCTGGTTACCATGATAGCTGGGTCGCAGCTCTGCATGAAATGTAATACCTGAAATTGTGCCTTTTCTTGATGAGTGGAGTTCATTACGGGACGTGCGGATGCCGGCAGCGAAATCAGCGAAAGCAGTGTGTTGCTAAAATGCGTTATGTCTTGGAGTAATTTCGCAGGACCGGGCCTTTTCTGCCTGGCTTCTTCAAAGATGCGTTTGGCTTCTGTGGAGAAAAGATTTGCAACCCAAGGAATTGATTCGGGCCAAACAATGCGCGCGTGGCGTAGGAATCGGACGACGAGTATTTTAAGAGCAGACCAAGTCATGGGCTCGAATTGTTTCCGCGTAGTGATGTGCCTCATTATAACTCCTAGGGCATACATCTTCATGCGCTTCCGGCGAAGGAACAGTAAGACAAGGAAGAGCGGTGGAAAATGATGCTCGCTCCTGAAAATGGCAGCGGCCGCAACGGAATTTGGATCCAGAATACAGCATGTCCACGCTCTCACATCCTCAGTGGAATAGCCTTGGGAATGCAATAGAGCAGTCTCCTGTGCAGTTAGGTCTAAAACCAAGTCTGCCCCAGGGGCTGCTGTTGCAGCGTGCACATGGCGGGCCAGGATCGAGTAGAGTGTGACAGCGCCTTCCTGAAGTTGTGAAGGGCGCCCTTGAGGCGGAGGACTGCGAACCGGCCGCGGGAAACTACCAATTCTTTTTCTCGTTCGGCTTGCGTAGGCGAGATCTTTGCGCATCTGAGGTGAAATGGCATACAGATCCCGAGCTCCATTCTGAATCGACTCCAAGATGAGTCCTGGTTGACTTGGGCGTTTGGCCTTCCTTTTGGACCCTGAGATTTGTGCGCGAAACCCCGTCTTCGCCAGTGGAACCTCTTCTACAGCCTGGGCATTGAAGCCAGCCTCTCCATCATCCAGACCCAGCATAGATAGGAGAACATCGGCATCACCCTCAGGGGATTCATCGCGAGAGTAATATCGGCGAGTGCGACGGGGATGTTTGGGGGGCGGCCATCGGATGCTATCGCTTGCTCTGGCTTTGGGTTTTGGTGAAATAGGAGGCGCACCCGGGCTGATGCTACGGTAGATGAAGCATATCGTTCGAGAATGCGGAGGCCCAATAAGTGAAAATGGTGCTAGACGATGCTGTAAAGATCAGAGATGGCTGTAGAGGAGCTCCCTGGGATGCTTACCGGAGGAACGCGTGGGTTGTGACCAAGGAAGCGACCCGGGCTACCTGGAGCTGCCAGGGGACGAATCAAGGGCATTCATTGACAGGAGATGCGGGGTGAGGATGCGTACGACGGGCAATTGCATAGGAACGAGGAGCTTCGCGCGGTGGTTGATGTTTCTTCAACGCCCAGTAATATACTCTTCACGCTAGTCCGCTCTCGGCATAGATAACGGCTAGCCTCTCCTCCAGCAACAACTACCAACGGTTTGAGTAGCAAGCAAGCAGCGCTGACCTGACCTGCAAGGAATTTGTGATCAAGGCCGCCATCAACACCCTGGCAAGACTTCTTTACAATACACCAACATCCGCGTCTTCCCATTCACTGCCTTAGGTGGTTGAAGTGGCGCTGCAGCCGGCGCACTGCATGTTCTTGGCGCCGCACGCGTTTCCTTCCTCGTCAACTTCTCCCAGAACCATTCAACTTCGCATTCCGCATCATCGCGCCGCCGTCGACGCCCAGCAGTGCGCGCACCCCGTCAAGCCGTAGCCAGCACACGGCTCTAGTCCGCTCCACCCGTTTTCTCCCTGCGTGGCGTGGATGCTCGGCTGAAGGCCACCGACCGAGCCCTCGTCCGGCGCCCTGAGCGCGTTGCACGTCTCTACGCTATCGCTCCCGCATCGCGAACGGCTCCGCCATCGCTATCACCATGACCACCGCCAACGGTGCCCTGACCCCGCCGACGCTCCCCCCCGCGCCCGCACCCACGTCGCCGTCACTCCCAAAGCGGAAGCGCACCGAGACCGACGCAAACCTCACCAATGGCGCGTCAAAGAAGCTCGTGAACGGCGCATCCCCCTCGCTGCAGACGCTGTTGGACGACCTGCTCTCGATTCTCAAGAGGTACGAAATCACCCTACATCGCATTTCTTAAGCATACCCCGCGCATTGACTTTATCACTCTACGTTTCGGTGCGGCGGGACAGACTTTCGCAAGCTATCGGGCTGGAGTGTGCAGGACGATGGATCGCACAGATTGCCTCAGCTCACTCTACATGCTAACGCAATCTAGCTACGACACTGAACCGTCTATTTTGAACCGCCCTATTACCTCTTCATCCGCTCGAGCCGCGTCGGGCGAGGCTGATTCGAAGCGAACGAAGCTGACGCCTCCTGCAGGCTCTACTATCGCTAGCCTCATCGAAAGCGGCTCATACGATTCGCTCGAGGTGCTAGAGAAGGACGTGGAAACTGCGACCGCAGAGATCCTAGCGAGCATCGGCTCAAGCGAGCTGTCTGCGGTACAGCCATCGCTCGAGGACAGCAGGCTACAAGCCAAGGTGCTTGCATTCCGGAAGATCCTAAACACCCTGATCACACGGGAGGAGGCGAGAAGAGCGCACGCTACTGGAAAGAAGCAGGCATCAGACGACACAGCCGATGAGGATGATTCTATCCGCGTTGAAGAGACACCGGAAGGTCGGACGGTACTCACTGTGTTTGGAAGCGCGCAAGGTCCCAAGCAGCTGTTCTCAAGCTTGCAGCAGCCTTGCTCTATCCCATCATCTACGCAGCCATCCACCTTTGACTCTTCGGTGAAGATCACACTTCCGCTACGTGAATCGAGCCTGCCCAACATCATATCCACGACCGAGGTTTTTCCTATGCCAGACGAGGCGGATGAGAAGAAAAAAGAGAATGCTACCATCGGGAAGCTATTCAAAGCACCCGCTAACATTCCGCAGCTGAGCCCTCCGAAACTTGCCAAACCCCTCACTACCAAGGGAAACACCATCACCTTTGCGCCGCCCGAGGTGCCAAAACCCAGTCGCAAGGGCTCGTACTCGTTTATGAACCAGAACCTATCGGCCGGGGATTGGTTAGGCTACGGTGGCGTGGATATGCCAAAAGACTCAACCTCGCCGACCGCCAAACAGAAAAGCAGACAGCGGGCGCTCAGCACAGGAGAAGCACAGCAGCCACCGTCTGAGCTCACGCTCGCGGCTGTCAAGCATGCAAAGGAAGATGCCCTGTTTCGCAGCGCCTATTCTAGCTTTGCCCCTACACGAGACAACGCCTCTGCTATTGTTCCTGAAGAGACCAAGAACATGGTGTGGTGGCAAAAGGTTGGCGAGAAACGCTTCAACGAAGTGTTTCCCATCGACCCGGAACTACTCGAATTAGAGGGCCCGTTAGCTGAAAGCGCCAACGACGCTATCGAGGGCGAGGACGAGGTGTTCCGAGAGGCTGTGGAGAGTTTCGAGCCAATCGAAGGGGGACCGCTGTCCGAGCCTGAAGAAAAGAACGACCTTGACAAAGGCACCGACGAAGTGCTGCAAGAGATTTCTGAGCTTTTGGAGACGTTGGCATCCCACCAGAGGATACGAAACTCTTCTCTGGTGACCAATCCTCGTACACCTGTGATACAGAACTCGTCTCTAGCCTCCCTTGCGGGGAGTCCCTCGACTCCATCTTCGGAAGAAATCGACGTCTACTCGATGCTCAAATCGCAACTAGCGTTGATGATCACACAGCTTCCGCCATATGCCGTTGCGAAGTTGAACGGTGACCAGCTCGAAGAACTTAACATTAGCCGTACGATCCTCATCGAGAACAAGGATGTTCGCGGAGTTCTAGAGGAAGACCAGCATTCCAGGGCTGCTAAACAACCGACAGCAGCCGCGGCCGCTCCTCCCAACTTGTCGCGCATGACATCGGGCGGGTCCTCGTCACATGCGCACTATCCTCCAAGCAGCACGCAATACGCACGCCCTACGTCTACTCTACAGTCCGGCGCCCGTCCCGTACCAGCTTCCAACTCGTACTATTCCCAACAACAGTCGGTTCATCGCTCTCCCTCGGTACATTACCCACGCACGAACCCAAGCACTACGCAAGGGTATCAGACCCCAGCCGCCTCATTTACGGCAACTCCTAGACAAACCTTTCCTGCGACTCAAGCCTTTGGTCAACAGACACCAAGGGCATCGTATGGACAGGGCACTACCGGTTTCTTTTCACAGCGACCTACCCAATCAAGCAACTATGGCGGTGCTGCTGCATCACAGTACTTCGGGTCTACTCCCCAGACCCAGACTCAAAATCGGTACCCTCAACAGGCTCAGAATGGCTATTACCAACGAGCTCAGAACGCGGCCCCGATGTACAGCTCGACTCCCAGCTCGCACGCACGCACGGCATCGCCGCTCAAAACAGTACCGGCCGCCACTACGCAGACGTACGGGTCCCGTCCGGCATACGGCACGCCGGCGACAGGCGGGCAACTCCGCAGCACATACTACCCGCCAAGTCAGTATGGCAATGCGCAACCGCACACACCGGTCGCTGCTGTAACGCCTGGGTTCAGTACTAATCCTCAGCAAATAATAATGAACCGGGAGCAAGCGCAGGCCGCGCAGCAGCCACAGGCTCGACTAGCGGCGCAGAATAGCTTCACCAGGCAGGGGTCCGGCACGCCACAGCCGCCTGCTAACGGGAACGGGCAGTATGGCGGTCAGTCCAACGGCGCGTCCATGATGACTTGAGGGCTTTTGTAAGATGAACAGGGCGTTACGGGGGGGTTGGGGTGGTATGACTTGGATACCATATATCATATCCCGGCGTTGTGTATTGGCACTTGGGCAGGTCAAGGTGTGTTACTCGAGCCGGCCGGCATTGCCAAGGTGTAGTTCTTTTCTCCTTATGCGTGTTGGACGTTGGTAAGGGGGGAGGTGGTGTGGGAGTGTACTAGTACCTGTGAAACACCGGGTCTTTGAGCGTTCGGAAAAGTACGTAACTCGAGAAGATTGTAATACTAGACCGGTGTTTTTGAAGACATGGGTCGTTCGCGCAAGCGGGTATTGGTCTGCTTGTGGTGCATCCGTTGTATCCGTCTTGGACCCTTCAACAAGCCCTCCTCGCTTAAACCTGCCCCGCTCTACGTCACCGCCAGTGACACCGCGCGTTCCTGCAGTGCCACCGCGCCGCTGTTCCTCAGCCCAGCCTTCATATAATTACCAGTTGAGAGGTGGGGTGCCTGCTTTACTGCCTTTGCACAATTTCCACGGAAGTGCTCAATACCATGCGAACATAGCCAGCGCAAAGTGTGGTTTGAAGTGCTGTTTGAAGCTTTTTACGTCATCAGGGCCCTGGGTGGAATGCAGCCCCAAGCCCTGGCGATCTTGCCGTCAGCTCTCTTGCTCCGCCGTGCCACAACAAAATATGAGACACCAACATGGCACACCTTTTACGTGGAAAACAGGCCGGCATTCACAACGACCTTTCTACAGGCTTAGGACCTGACCTGTTTGTGCTTGATTATGTATGCTGTACCCCGCCGTGCCGCTGATTCCGGGAGCTCTATGCCCTTTCCGAAGCGTACGCTGACCCTTCTGTGTAGATCAAGAACTATGGCCTCAACTCGCAGATCTCCCAAATCGCCTATGATCCCGTACAATCCCTCCTCGCCATCGGCACCAACGAGAGTAAATTCGGCCCGGGTCAGATTTACGTCTTTGGCCAGAAGCGCGTCGAAGTCGTCTTCCCCCTCCCACACCCTGCCTCCGTGAAGATTCTCCAGTTCTGCGCCGAGAAGCTCCTGTGCGTCGACTCACGCAACGACTTCTCCGTATTCTCCCTCGAGACGAAGAGACTATCGAACGCGCATTCGCCGCCCGCAAAAATCACCGCGCTGCACAGCGACCCCACGCTCGACTATGCGCTGCTAGGAACTACGAATGGAGAGGTGCTGGCGTATGACCTGGATAGGGAGCACCTTACCCAGTTCAGGATACCGAATCTGTGGAGGGAGAAGTTTCCGCGGTCAAGGTTGACGTCGGTTGTTACGCTGTCGCTGCACCCGCGAGACATTGGGAGCTTGCTAATCGGGTACAATGCCGGAGCGGTCATATACTCGTTCAAGCAGAATAAGGCTATCAAGTTTTTCGAATATGTACTGCCGAAAGGTGCACCTGGCGGAGACTCGGATCCTGGCTCCATCTTTAAAGAGAGGATTCCGCCGTTGACGCAGGCTGTATGGCATCCGACCGGCACCTTCGTGTTGACCGGGCACGAAGACAGCAGCCTTGTTGTATGGGATCCAAAGGATGGCAGAATAATCCAGGCTAGGACATTGCAGGATACGAATGTAGACAAGCCCGGTCCAGGCACATTCAGCCCAGGAGCTGCACCGGGTACTTTTGCTCTTAAAAGTCCGATATTCAAGATTGCATGGTGCGCCAACGAGGATCCGGATGACACTGGCATTCTCGTTGCAGGTGGCCAGCCTTCCAACATCGCCTCTAAGAGCCTGACATTCTTCGAGCTGGGCCGAACGCCGGTGTACAATACATCATCGTGGCAGGTATTGTCAGGCCATTTCGAGAATCCGAAGCGCCAGAGGATCTTGCCGTGTCCGCCGGGCACCGAAGTCATCGACCTATGTCTCATTCCACGAGCAAGTCCGCATTTCGCAGGATGCCAGGACCCAATCGCCATCATAGCACTTCTTGCATCTGGTGAGCTAATCAGTTTGTCTTTCCCAAGTGGCATACCCATCACACCTACCAACCAACTCCATTTATCTCTTACCCTTGTACATCCTTTCGTCAACCACGCGAACCTTTCTCCTGTTGAGCGCACGAGATGGCTAGGTATGACGGAAAAGCGTCAACACGGCCCCAAATTCATTACTGGTGGCCACGAGGCGAATTACCCCCTCAAAAGGTTCGAGCACCGCAACATAGTCCAGACATCACATGGAGACGGCACCGTGAGGCTCTGGGATGCGGGACACCACGATGAAATTGAGAACGATGCACTACTTCAGGTTGACGTCGCGCGCGCCGTGGGACGCCAAGAGAACGTTGAAGTCATGCGAATCTCGTTCGCTGGTGCTGCGTCTGAACTTTCTGTTGGCCTAAGATCGGGAGAAGTCGTTGTGTTTAGATGGGGCATCAACAAACATCCCGCCCAAGAGCCGCTCCCTAGTGACAACGCTCAGGGTGCTTTAACCAACATTCTCGATCGCACCGAAGCGGATTTGAAAGAGGGAATGCTTCCATTCACACTTCTCAACGAGAGCAACGGACCAGTAACAGCTTTGAAGCATTCGGATGTGGGCTTCGTCGCTGCGGGCTTCGAGGGCGGCAGTTTGGCAATCGTTGACCTAAGAGGTCCAGCTATCATCTACCATTCCAATGTCACAGACTTCATTAAGTCGGACAAGCGTGCTAGTTTCCGACGAAGTTCGGCTCAAAGTACATCGAAGCCGGAATGGCCGACAAGCATCGAGTTCAGCGTCATGGCACTGGAAGGTGACGACTACTCGAGTATCCTTCTTCATGTTGGCACCAACCTCGGACATGTTGCGACTTTCAAACTCCTTCCTGAGGTGAGCGGGCGTTATACCACCACCTTCGCTGGCGTTCTGTCACTCGACGATAAGGTTATTAGCATATGTCCAATATACGCAGACACCGGCCGCCCCGCATATGCTTCCCAAGCTGCCGTGTCTGGGCTTCGAAATGGATCGAAGATCAACGGTGTGCTGCTGGCAGTTACCTCCTCTGGCGTGAGAATATTCAAGCCAGCGTCACAGAAGGGCGCACATAAGACGTGGGATCAGTTCCTATGCGACACCGCTACTATTGTGCGGTACGAAGAGCTCGGCTACGCTTTGCTTGGCCTATACGGCGATGGATATGCACGAGGATTCTCAATACCCGCGCTGAAGGAGATTGGATCCGTCAAAGTATCCGATGTACTTGATGTGCGGCGGTTCTCTGAAGCTGTCATTACGAACACGGGAGATATTCTCGGATGGAAAGGCCCTGCTGAGATGGCCTTGATCAACATTTTTGGGACGAACTTGAAGCTGTGAGTCATTCGGCCTTCAAATCAAGCCAAGATTACTGACAGCGTGTAGTGACCAAACCCGCGATACACTACTGAATCCCGAACTCCTTATCCCACCTCGTCCCACGATCTCAAACTTGCAATGGCTCTCTGGAACCCAATACATTACGCCCCAAGACATGGACCTCCTCATCGGTGGTCCCAACCGTCCGCCCTCAAAACGCATGCTCGCGCAAGCCCGCTCTGACGCCGAGCATCAACGCCAACAAGAGCGCCGTGCAGGCCGTGCCGGTGCGTCATCCCCCGGCTACCCGTCCTATCCTTCCTCTCAGCCAGTAGATGCGAACGAAGGGTGGGGCGCGTGGGCGAGCAGAACGTTGAACGAGCGTACGGAGAAGTTGGGACTAGTCGGTGACGGTATGGACAATCTGAGTAATAATAGTAAGGGCTGGGCGGACGATGTAAATAAGTTTGTGAACAAGCAGAAGAGGGGATTCGTTATGGGCGCTGTGAAGAGTAAATTTGGGTTCTAGAGCGAGCGGTGGGTGGGCATGAGCGGGCTATGGGTGTGTGGTGAATGGCGTTTGGCATACTGGATATCCGTGGCTTTCTTTGTTACTTTAACGATGGAATGTAAGGTGATGCCTTGGAATGGTATTCTATCAGAGCTCTGGTATGACAAGCCACTTTTTTCCTCTCGCGGTTTCGTACCTCCGTTTTTGCGAAGCGCGTGCTGCTTCGAAGCACAGTAACTCGCGGATCTTAGCTTGCGGCTGAAGCAAGTCGTTTATCCTTTTCTCACTTCTTTCTCTGCACTTTCTCCTGCCGGACAGCTTCGTTTGCTATGTAGGGATATGTAGAATGCATTGGTGAGAAATGAAGGGTAATGCCGCACTTAGAATGGGTATGACCGGCAAAGTAGCTACTACTGTTTCTCCGGGCTGGCGTTGGGATGGTGCACGTGTGGTTAATGGGTGATACCGATGCGGTGTAGAATAAGTATGTGGGAAGGTGAGGCGGATGGAGGGGGTTTTCGGTGCTGTGGAAGGGAGGGAAGAGGGGGTTCATTGTAGTACGTGGTTTGGTGTGCTGTTTTGCCGGAGGTTGCGCGGTGTTTTTCCTGCCCTGCCACTTTGCTTCCTTTGTCAGGTCGCTGCAATGCATTTGGGGACATTGACAGGTATAGTTCGCTCTGGGGCTTTTTGTAAAGAGTGTTGTTTGTACTGGAGGGGTGAGGATATGTTCTTTGACGATGGCATTCGCGTTTGTTGGGCCTGTGATGGTAGTAAGGTGGATAGTGGGGTATCGGGCAAAAGCATAGTCGACGGTGTAGCAGTATTAGCGAGTAACGGTTTGTGTAGCTGTGTTCGATGCATTTGCTCGGACGCGTGTAGCGGGCTTGGAGAGGTCATCATTCTGTTATAGAAGTCTACGACCTATGGCCCAGGAACCGGCGCATTCCATTCGCCGCCGTATATGAAGACCTATCCTGCGAATTCCCAGAGTTTAAGTAGTCGATCACGTTGTTAGCACAAGAGATTTTGGCTCTGCCACCGCCGATATCACCATGTCTTTCGAGAAACTTTTCGTAGTATTTACTGAGAAGATCTTGTAAACGAACACAGGCTAGAATTTATTCCGGCATGCCCTTCAATCTGCGGTGCAGTTCTGCCTGCTAAAATCTTAATTATGTTTCTCGCTAACGATCGATGGACCATGGTACACATCTTTTTGCTAGGTACAACAATATTGCACCATATCCGATAGTTAATTTCACATCTTTATTACCTCAATAAGTAAGAATCACAGAAGCCATTATTGTGTCCAGGAAGCACTGGGTCGCTCTTCTCGTGGCATTTAAGATTTGGGGGCGGTTGCCTTGTTCGAAGAGCGAAGAGTGCTATCAAACTACGAGTACAGGAAAGGAATAATATGACATCAGCAATCTGCTCAGGTACGGACGACCGTTCCAAAAGCACCACGCATGGACCAAGGGATAATAGTCCCATTTCCACTTGCTAAACGACGTTTTCAACAGAAAGCAGGTTAACCACTGCTAGCGTGAATAACGCACCGGGAGTTGGTTACTCAAAGACAAAGGAAGCCGGATGCGATGATAGTTTGTAACGAATCAATGACGGGTGCGTAGATTATGTGACTCTGATGGAAATTGTGGGTTGACGAACTACAGGGAAGGCTGCTTGCGGAAACAATGCAGGGTGCATAGCAGCTGTCACCGACGGGGTGGGATGACGGGAAATCACATGAAGAAGGCTGGAATTCGTAGCGACGAATGTAGTTAGTGCCCCAGGGCGTTCCTTTGTTCGGCGTTGTAATTCAACGCAGCTTCCTTTGTTCGGCGTTGTAATTCAACGTGACTGTTTCTAACGCCACATTGCCCGATGACTCTATTTCATCCACGAACCGTGGAAAGGCGAGGATATGAAGCAGGGTTCCATGGGTAACGGGTAGAAAGGCGGCTCTCCCGCTGAGCAACCCCAGGGAAGCCTGCTTGCAGAAGTATGGAATTGTGTAAATTTTTCGTCCACCAACGGACATTGCAGTTGCGCAGTGCAGTAACAGAGCTCTACGGAACTCTGATCCCAAACTAATAAAAGGACCTCCCATGAATCGATATTTCACTGATCAGTCCATACATCAAGGTCGATTCTATCTTTGGTACCTCAACAACTCTTCTGACAACTTCAGGGGTCCTACATAGCCTCAACCAAAGCTTATCCTAAAGGGTATCAACACTCATTGTATCATACTATCTTCGGTACGTCAATAACTCTTCCGAATACTTCAGGGGCCCTACATAGCCTCAATTAAAGCTTACCGTTTTATTCTCTAGTAGCAATGCCTCAGGTTCTCAGCCCTGCTGAGCTTGGACGTGCCGTGAGCATTCTCACGCTGGTCCTCCAGCAAGAGAATGTCACATTCGGTATCATCGGGGGCGCCGCCTGCTGCTTGCTCGCCGCAGCAAACCAGCTCCCGAAACGCGGCACTGAAGACATCGACTTGATCATCCAACCCGATTCAGCTAGGAATCTTGACGCCGAGAAGCTCTCCAGCAAACTATTCACCGACTATCCCCAATATTTTGCCAAGAAGATGCTGTATGGCATCGCCTTACCGGCCGTACGTATCACTTCAGACAACGGCGAGGAGGCGCTAGTGGACATCGAGATGTTTGATTTCGAGGTCTGGAAAGGTCGCACCCAGTATGATCTCAGCAAGCCAGACAACGACCGTATCAGCCTGGCCGTGGAGAATGCAACTACCTCGGTGCTTAGTCCTCGTTGGCTTCTGCGAGAGAAGATCCTCTCCCAGCACCAGCGACAGGGCACCCCGAAGGAAGCTACCGACCTTCAAGATATCATGACCCTCCTGACACTCGTTCAGCCGAAGTCTCTGATCCTCACCAGCGATAAACACATCAACGCTTTGAAGTCCCTGCTAAGCAAGCGCCCAGACTTAGAGGAAGCACTCAAGGTTGCCATCGAATGCCCCGAGGTGTTCAACAAGGCTTGAGGGTCACTCTCACTTAGGACGGAGCTCACTTTCGACTAGATGAGACTCACTTTATCCGCCCGTGAACTTGTTCATAGCTTCCTTAGTCCTGCATTGCAGGTGTTGGTCAAATACTAGATTTAGCTTAGTAGTAGAATAGCTTTATCAGTATCAAATACCCTTTGCGATACGATCAATTTTGCTGCTCTGTTATAAATAAATTATAAATCTCAAAGCCTCCACCTATAGAGTGGCTTTTAATAGTAAGGTCTGTCCCTGGGTCGCGAGACGCACGGTGTAGCGAGACAAAGTATAGGTACTTCGACTTTAGGCGATGATTCTTCTCTCATGATAGCTAGCTATTACTGTAGCCAGGACGGAATAATTTCTGTGCCTTCTTAAGATACTCTACATCCTGTTTGGCTCAAGGAGAACGATTCTACTACACTTTTTGGCCTTGGTCGTGCAAAACTGTGTCCTTTCTGTATGCCACAAGCATAAAGCTTCCACTCCTCTAGCTTACTTCTATATTGTTCTGTCTAACTCTCCGAAACGTACTTTAATGCTAAACAATCAATATCAGCCCTATGGTTGGCGTGCCGCGCATATTCATGCGATCTCGCCGCCCCGGTCGGTACTTCTGATCAAAGACCTTCCAAGTTAGGCTAGAACAAGTTGATCTTGATCGCTGTAAATTACTTATGTCATTCATACAGCCAAGCATGTCAGCTGTCAGCCTGAGGCTGTGCAGACGCTTGAAGTCGTGATAAGCAACTCAGATCATCTGACCTTCAAGTCGCTTTTGTCTTCTGGAATTGTCCCGTCTGTCATTCTATCTTCGATAAATACAGTGGCTTGCACTTGCGGTTTCCGGTTCCTGCACGCCGCTCCGTTCTCATCCCATGCGTGCCCTTGCCTCGCTTAATATGCGCCTTTCCTAGTTTGGTCTAGACACCGTTAGCAGATGACCTTGTCGACACGCTTGCAGAAACCCCTTTATACATTATTCATCTATTATTACAGTACATGCGCCTGTTATGCAGCATAACTAACTCAAGCTGCCACCGTAAAGCTGAGATTACACGTGATAGTCGAGACTTAAAGTCACACGTATTTCACAGGGCCTTATCACTTCCACAAAAGGTATACAGTAACTTAGTAACTATATGTTTGTGTTTCGTTTCACTGTTAGAGCTTTCTAACAATTAAATCGCTTTCTTCATCTTGCTGCGAATTACAGGGCGGTTGCACTGCTAGCAACTGAATATGCTCGCGTGTCTTCGATCTTGCGGATTGCAGGGGGCGTCTCTCCTGCCTCAGCCAGCTTGCCTTGGTCCTTGTGGTTGTTGCCCAGGTTGCAGGTCGTCTGCAGTGTCGTCTTGTGTTTAGGTCCCAGTACCTCGTATCCTCGCAGCGCCCGCTCATATATCTGCTCAGCCTCGACCAGCTTGCCTTGATTTTTGTAGAGAAGGCCCAGGTTGCCGACCGTGTCGGGTGTCGACGTGTGCTTGGGTTCTAGTGCCTCCTAACCCCCACAGCGCGGCCGCTCGTACATCTGCTCTGCCTCAGCCAGCTTGCCTTGATTTTTGTGGATGTTGCCCAGGTTGCAGGTCGTCTGCAGTGTCGTCTTGTGTTTAGGTCCCAGTGCCTCCTCGTACCCTCGTAGCGCCCGCTCGTACATCTGCTCGGCCTCGACCAGCTTGCCTTGGTTAAAGTAGAGGATGCCCAGGTTGTTGACTGTGTCAAGTGTCGACGTGTGCTTGGGTCCCAGTGCCTCCTCGTACCCTCGTAGCGCCCGCTCGTACATCTGCTCTGCCTCAACCAGCTTGCCCTGCTTGAAGTGGAGGAGGCCTAGGTTATTAACCGTGTCGAGTGTTGACGTATGATTATATCCTAGTGCCTCCTCCTTTCCTCGCAGCGCCCGCTCGTACATCTGCTCAGCCTTGCCTAGCTTGACTTGGTTTGCATAGAGGAGGCCCAGGTTGTTGATTGTGTTAAGTGTCAACGTGTGGTTTGATCCTAGTGCCTCCTCTAACCCTCGCAGCGCCCGCTCGTACATCTGCTCAGCCTCGCCCGGCTTGCTTTGGTTGTAGTAGAGGTTGCCTAGGTTGTTGACCGTCCACAGGGTTGACGTGTGCTTGGGTCCTAGTGCCTCCTCGTACCCTCGCAGCGCCCGCTCGTACATTTGCTCTGCCTCGACCAGCTTACCTTGGTCTGCGTAGAGGAGGCCTATAAAATGGATTGCGTCTAGAATGGTCTTCCTTTCATCGTCTCTTTTATCATCCTTATCGTAGTTTCCATTTCTCTCTATGCTCTGCTCTTTCTGACTTACGATCATCCACTGAGAGCTCGACTGAGCATGAGGAAGAAGCCGACGCTGCATGGCTGAGTAGTCTCGGGTTGAGCTGCTCGGCACCGCCCATCCGACTACTCCTACTGCCAGTCGCCGTAGCTTCACCTCAAACTGCTTGCCCTGGGAGTGGTGCGCCCACCGATGCACCACCGGATGCGTTGCGTAGCTTCCCGTCTCCACCTCTTCGATCAGCGAGTAGCTGCGCAGCCGCTGCATTGCCCGGCTGAACGTCAGCTCGCTGCTCGCCACGTCCCCGATCCACTCTGCCAGCATCGTCGCAGCCACCGTCGACCGTTCGCATGCTTCAGCAAACAGCCCAAACCACAGGTCCTTATTGTCGAGGAACGACCATAGAAGCAGCAGATTAGCGGTCGGCTCGTGCGTGTCGTGGATCGCTTGGTACGAGATGGCCCAGGTCGTCCACACGCTGCGTTCGGGGTAGTCCTGCAGCGGAGCATTGGCCGCGTCTTTTGAATCCATGAGCTCGCTCCACTGCTGCTCGTAGAACCTGATGTAGGCTGCGAGACCCATCCCGCTCTCCTGCAGGTACGCTCCCGCCTGGGCAATGGCCAACGGCAGGCCATCCAGCAGCTTGAGCAGCCGTCTGCTTTCCTCCTTATCTACATTGCAGTTGTCAACTTTGTCGCCCTTAATAACCAGTTACCCGTCCACCGCTTGCAGCTTACCTTGCTTTCTCCTGTACCAGCTCTCGAAGATCGCTCGCGCTTGCTCCTCGTCCACCCTGCCCAGCTGCTGCGGCTCGCCCAGCTGCTCCAGCCGCGCCAGTCGAGTCGTGATCAACACTGACCCGTGATCGGCGCCGGAGAAGTACTGCTCCACGTCGTATGCTTGAGGGTTACCGCCCTGCGAACTATACGCTCGGTCGACGTTGTCAAAGATTAGCAGCCAGGCCGTGTTGTCTGGCTGTGCGAGCCAGTCCATGACATCTTTCACCACCGCATCGATGTCGCTGCTGCCCTCTGTGGCATACGCTCGGCTCGTCTCGAGGATCTGACTATGCGGGATCCTACCTGCGCAGCTCGCAATGCTGCGCTTAAGCGTGTCTTTGCTTCTCCCGTCCAGCCAGAACACTGTGCTGAACCGGTGGTGGTGTCGCCGCGCAAACTCGACCGCCAGTTGCGTCTTTCCCAGGCCGCCAAGTCCACGCAGCACATGGACCTTCTGTCGCTGGCCATGTCGATAGCCCTGTCGCTGGCTCTGTTGCCCGCTCTGTTCTTGCTTGGGCAGGAGCGCGTTCTCGAGCTGCGCCATTTCCGCTGGCCGGTCGATAAACTGGCGCACCCGCGGCACCCCCTCGAGACGGAAGGGCGTTGTGTATCGGGAGATTTCTTCATCAAATAGTTAGCGTCAATGCATTATAGTAAAGTATGAACATCACCTACTCGCTGGTTCCAGCTCCTCAACGGCTTGCTTCCGCACCACCCCGAGAAGCTCTACAGCCACGGCTGCTGCTGTGGCTGCTGCGTACGGCTGCCATCGCTTGTTCTTGTGCGAGTCTGCATAGTCGCATATGCCTCGGATTACCAGGCACGGGAAGTTGTCCATTAGCCCGGCTGCCTCCATCTCGAAGCAGATCACGCCCTGTTCCCGCGCTATGCGGTCTCGGACCGTACCGTCCTTCATTACCTCGTTGCCCGAGGCAATGTTGCCGTAGTGGATCTGCGGATCCAAGCTCGTTCGTGGCCGTCTTATGATAGCCTGTCCGTCGCAGCCGTCGCACGTCTCGCCCCCCGCGTGGCCGTAGGTCGACTCGTACAGGCGGTCGTGCTCTACGCCCTGGTGCGTGAACGTTTGCGCCATTTTGGGTTTATTCTGCAGCATCCTTACTAGGTGCTCTGCAAGCCTGTCTCCCTCCACCATATGCGCTGTCTTAAGGTCTTGCACGGCGTTTAGCAACGGCCGCGGTGGCTTATTTAGCGACCCTATTCGCCTGAAGCCGCCTATTTCCATCTTACCAAAGTCCCACTGCACCACCCCGCCGTGTATTCCGTCCGGCTCGCTAACGACGACATCCCCGAGTCGAATATCAACTTTGTTGGTCCATACCCCTCCACCTACCCCGACTATAAGTCCGATCTTGATAGGGAACGTGCGCAGCATATCCTTCGCCACCGTCGTAGCCGAATTATTGCCCATCACGCCAGCAGGGAGGCATGCAGCCACAATGTTGTGCTCCCCGATCCTGCCGAAGGTGTAGCTGTTGTCGTCGCTCTTGGGCGTCGGCAGAGGCACGTGCTCCTCGTCCAGCATCGCCACGAAGGCCGCCTTCTCCACGGCGAGCGCACATATAACTCCGACGGAGTAGTCGTCGTGCGTGTATCGATCGCTGCGAGGCATGGGGGGCGGGCGTGTGTGTGTGTGTGCGTGTGCGTCGAACGGCGGAGAAGGTCTATGCTGGCGGCGAGAGCCCGGCGTCTACAGCTGGCGGAGGAAGAGTGGTGTTCTGCCAGCCTTCACAGCGGTCACCTAGAAGAGACGCGGCTGAGGCTGTATTGCCACCTTCTCTCTCCTCCAGCGCGCCGCAAGGCTGAGCGGGTGCAGCTCGCATAGGTGGGGCATGCGTGTTTGGTGGAGCGGGAGGAAGCAAGGCTGCACCCCACGCCATCTGGTAGACCCGCAGTTCTGAGTAAGTGTACGGTAACTTAAATCAGTTATGCGATTAATGACAAATTTGTCAAGGTGTTTCTGCAAGCCCGACATGAAGATGATCTGCTGACAGGATCGAGGACGATCTAGGAAAGGCGTATGCTAAGCGAGACAAGGGTTTGCGGGGGTGAAAGTTGAGCAGCGTGCAAAACCGGAAGCCGCAAGTGCAAGCTACTGTAATGGATCTTATACTGATCATAAGTAAGTTGAACGAGAAATAATATATGATATTTTTCTAATACATTCGCGCCACCGGAACGCTCTGCGGCTGCTCTACGTCTAATACTTCACTCGTACGCATCTTCTTTGCCGTCGGCTCTACCGGTTCTGCTTGAGACGCTTCAGTCTCTGGCGCAACAGCTTTACGCTTACGTCTACGTTTCCCCTTACCTTTAACCTCTTTAGTAGCGTCTTTCTTAGTACGCTTAGCCCGAGCTTCTACAAGATCCTGATAGCTCATAATCCTTGCCGTCCCTAGTACTATTAGTTTTGTCGAGCGACGAACCTTTACTTTATCGTTAATTATTATTAAGAATCGGATATAGTTATACTAAAGGATACCCTTTATAAAAGATATTTAAGTAGCTTTACTAAGTTCTAGATAAGCTTATATAGACGCTATCTACTTATCTCGTCGTAAGCGTACGTATTTTACTAGATAATTATATCCTTTAACGATATAAAGCCCCCCGCTAATACTAGCGTCGTAGGAGACTATAGTAACCCGTCTTCTAGTTATTCTAGCTATACCGGTTGACAAGGCCTAACTATCCCGTTGTCAAGTTCCGACGTAACTAGCTTAGACGGCTTTAATATAGAACTTAATACTCGATCTAGATTAAACGGAAATAATCTATATACTACGAAACTAGTCTTAATATTCCTAGGTATAAAGGCTTTAGTTCTTGTAGGACTATATAGTAAGGTAAAATACTCTTTACCTATCTTATTTACGCCTCCTCGCTCGAGTCGCTCGACTTATTTACGATAGGCTACTTTAAGAGAGGTAAATATAGCTATATTATATTACTACGTCTTATAAGAAGAATAAGAGAAAAGATAAGATAATATAATATTATTTAAAAGATAGAACTCTAAAATTTCGATAGTTTTATAATACGTTTTAAACTTATTATAAATTAGTACTCGAGGCTTAAGCTTATCGGATATATAGGTAGCCTATATCTTAGTCTTAGAGTTAAAAATAAGCTTAAGCTACTATAGACTAATATAAGAGTTAGTATATTTAGAATTAGATAACGTATATTATTATCTAGAGGTTTTAAAAGTAGTCTAGTTACTCCGATATATTAAAGTTAACTAGATAATTATAGAATTTAAATACTTATTATTAGTACTAATATACTTAATTATAATTATAGCCTTATACTTAATATAAGTACCTCTATAGTTATATATATTATCTCTACTTATAAGAACTTTTATAGAGCTTAGTATAAATAATATAACTCTAGTTTTATCTATATTATAAACGTTCTCCGTTAAGTTAGCTAGATTATCTAATACTTTTTTACTAACTTTAAACTAGTATATAATCTTATTATATATATTTTTCTCGTAGTAGTTCTAATCTAGAACTTTAACTCTTCTTACTTATATCTCTTTATATTAATTCTAGAATATATAAGACCCTAGAACTAAGTATAATTAACTAGGAGTTATAATAGCTAAGGTAGTCTTCTAATTAACTAATAGTAGAATCGGTATATTAAAGCTATTCTAAGATAGTATTATACGTTATACGTACTTTAATATAGGATTCGGGTTAGAGCTAATAGTACGTTTATCGTATCGTTAGGTTTTAATAGATTAAGATTAAGTTAACGAATTCTATTACTAGAATAACTACTTAAGGAAAGATTTAATCTTATCTATAAGTATTAGATAAACTAAAGAGAATTAACTATAAGGAATTAAAATAGAAAGTCTAAGAGATCCTCTACCCTCTTATACCCGTTCTTATTCCTTAAGGTAGTAGTAGTAGTAGTAGAAATAGTAACTTCTACGACTTTTATAACTTCTATAGTAGTTATAGAAGTAGTTATCTTAGTAACTTCTATAACTTCTAAGTTATGTAATATTAGATTACTAACTAAGTATAGCTTAGCTACCCTAGCTACGTTAGAGCTTATCCCGTATCCTTCTAATCTAGGGATTATAATACTCGTTCCCTTCTCTTAAGCTTTATTCTCGAAGATTTTATTATACTTACTATACCTTAGCTAGTAGTACCCTTACTTAGTAGGTTCTTTTTTCTAAACCGTATTATACCCTATATATACGTATTATATAGCCTATCTAAGGCTATAGTTATTCTATCTCTTTAGTAATATATAAGAGTAATCGATCTACTATCTATATAGGGTTAACTACCCTCTATCCTTAATTAACTTCCTAGGTTCTAATAATATCTAAGACTCCTACGATAACTTATTCTAAATATTATCGTCGTCTTATAGATTATTTATTTACTTATTCTCGTTCTATACTAATATCCTATTTCTATTATTATACTATACGGCCTCCTTAAACTTATTATATCGACCTTTAGTCTAGTTTTTATATAGAGTACGTTCGTCGTAGATTAAAGTATAATCTAGTAGTAACTAAGAAAGATTAGACGAAGGTAGATAAATAGAAATCTAACCTTTAGACTAAGCTAGATACTATATATTCTACCTATAATAAGACTTTTATTTAAATAGCTAAGTTTTATACTCGTAAAGCCCGTCTCTTAAAGTAGCTTCGGGACTTAGAGTATTATAATACTAAAATACGCTATTATAAGCTCGTATTCCTTAAGAAGCTAAATTAGTTAGAGTAAAAGGAGGCTAAGTATTCTACTTCTTCTAACTTACTTAAGTTACTATAGTAACCCTTATTATATAAGTTTACTAACTTCTTCTTTCTAGATAGTTAGGAGCCTCCGCCTCTAGGTACTTCTAGTAATAATACTTAACTAGTCTCTAGTAGTTCTATAGATTCTTAATTAGTTCCTATATATTCTAGATAGTAGGCTATTCTACCTATTTAACTAAATATTTCTACTAATATCTAAACTTCTATAGTCCTTAAATTTCCTTAACTTCGTATTCCTTATCTTTAAGTTCGATATTAATAGCTACTTTAGTATCTTCTAGTACTAGTTTTAGTAACGATACGTAGAATACTAGATATATCTTTATACCTTTAGCTAGTTTTAGCCTATAATTAACTAATCCTATTTTTTCTTTAATTTCGAATAGTCTAATTCGTAAATTATCTAGTTTATCGTATAGTTATTTAGTTTTTAGATTTTATTATAAAAGGAAAACTTTATCCCCTCTCTTAAGAGTCGGTCCCTTAAGTCTTCTTTTATTTACTATTTTAGCTATTATAAGGTTCCTACGTACTATCTATATACTAAGTTCTTTATATAATTCTTATATTAAATAGACCTTCTCTTCTACCCTTATAGATATACTCTTAATATCCTTTAGATCTCTATAAGTTATTAGCTTATATCTATAGTTTACGTAGTATAGTAAGTATTTAATTACTATAGACTTCTTACTATTATATACTAATTATACTATTAGTAGTAATTTAACTTAGTTATTCTATAACTTATTAATATAGAATCTAAGATACTCCTTTAGAGTTTAGTTTATTTATTCTATCTATCTATCTATCTACGGATAGAAGCTAGTTAATAGCTTTTTTTTAATTCCTAGTTTTACGAGTAGCGTACTTTAAAACTTCGAAGTAAATAGTTTATCCCTATTTATAAGAATCTATACTAGTAATCTATAATTAGTAATAAGTATTCTCTTAACCTTATAAGCTATATTTTCTACTATAATTACTTCGTTTATTAGAATAAAGTATATAGCTTTAGTTAATTAGTCTACGATTACTATAATTATATTATATAACCTTTCTAATTCTAGTTCTAGTAATAGTAGTAACTTTACTATAAAGTCTATTATAACGTAAGTCTATAGTCGTATAAGTAATACTAGTAGTTAAAGTAATCTATAGGGCTTATATCTCTTAGATTTATTTTTAGAATATTCTAAATAGTCGCTTATTACTTTCTAAACTTTCTCTCTTATATTAGTAAGTAGGTATTCTCTATCTATATATTTAACTATTTCGTCGATTCCTAGGTATTCTAGTATCTTACTCTTATAGATTTCCCGTATAAGGTCTCCTCTAAGATTTAATAGTATATAAGGTCTTACCTCTAAGTTATTTATTAAAGCGAAGTATTCTTTCTTACTAAAGTATATATCGTCTCCTTCTAACGTTCCGTTAGCGTCCCTAATAGTTTCTCGAGCCTTATTTCTCTATTTTTTCTTAATATCTATTACTACTATTATTTTAGCTAGCCTTATATAGTTATAGATAAGGGTTCTATTAGGTTCTTTTCGTAGAACTAGTTCGTATATAACGGGTTTATTAATACCTTAAAGGTCTAATCTTCTACTAAGAGTATCTACTACTCTATTTAGTATTTCTAGCTAGTAACTTATCTTAAAGTCGTAGTCCGCTAGTAATTCTAACTATCGGAATTATTATTAGTTAAGTTTCTTTATAGTCGTAAAACTCGTAAGATTCTAATAGTCTATAATAATCTTAATTCTATACTTAGCTCCTATAAGCTATAGTCTCTATTATTTAAATACTAATATAATAGTACTAAGTTTCTTATTATAGATATTATAGTTTACTTCTTCTTTACTAAACTTATATAAGTAATAGAATACTAGTCTCTATTTTCTATTCTCTCCCTATTAGGTAAGTATTACTCCTAGTATATAGTCTAACGTATCCGTCTCTATTCTAAAAGGTTTTATTAGATCGTATATTTATAATATAAGTACTAATATAAATAGATTCTTAAGCTTATTAAAAGCTTTCTATTATTCTTAGTTTTACTAGAATTCTTTTTCTTTCTTAGTTACTTCTATAAGTAGAGCTATAGTCTTTAAGTAGTCCCTAATAAACTTTTAATAGAAGTTAATAAATCCTAAAAAGAATTATATATCCTTAATTGATATTAGGGTTAACTATTCCCTTATAGTCTATACTTTCTTAAGGTCTATAGATACTCCTTCTCGTAAAATAATAAAACCTAGGTATTTAGTTTTTATTCTATAGAATTTATATTTATCTAGATAAAGTAGTAACTTATTTTATTATAGCTTTCGTAGTACTTTCTTTATATATTCTTTATATTCCTTTAGCGTTCCTTTATTATATATAAGGATATCGTCTAGATATATTATATAGAATACGTTTAAGTATTTATTTAATATCCTATTAATAACTAACTAAAATATTACTAGTATATTTATTAGTTTAAATAATATAACTCTATACTCGTAAAGTCTATATTAGGTCTTAAATACTATATACTTCTTATACCCCTTTACTATTCGAATCTAGTAGAATTCTTCTTAGATATCGAATTTCGTAATCTACTTAACTCCTTAAAGCTAGTCTATAAGTTCTCTAATTAGTAGTAGTAGATATCTATTCTTCTTTATAATATTATTTAAACGTCTATAATCTATATAAAGTCGTAACTTTTTATTTTTCTTTAGAATAAATAAAACTAGTAATACTATAGAGCTTTAACTTTCTCTAATATATTCTCTTTCTAAGTTTTTTATTAAGTACTCTTTTAATTCTTTTTATTAATCTACTATTAACGAGTATATAGGTCTAGGCTTAAGCTTTATACTTTCCTCTAGATATATCTTATAATCCTATTTCTAGTACTCTAGTAAATCTATATCTAAATATTTTTTAAATAACTCTTAGAACTCCTCGTAGTCTTAAGATATTATTAGTCGTAGTTCTTTCTATATAGTTACGACCTTCTATACTATAATAATACTAACTCTCTACGAGTTCTTTTTATAGATTCTTATAATCTTATAAGATAAAATTAAGTCTATTCTTCCTTTCTAGAGTATATACTAGATCTTATAGTTAGACCTATCTAGTCTTCTAATTCCTACGACTTAAGCTATCTACTTATAGCCTAGTACTTTACGTAGCTTCTAATCTATCTATAGATTATATTTTACTAATTAATTATAACTAATAATTATATCGATATCTTTAATTTTTATAATATTAAATCTATAATAGTCTCTAATATTCTCTATCTCTAGGGTTACTTCTTATATTTTAAGGTAAATTATACCTCCTCTATATTCTATAGATAATCTATTCCTAAGTTCTACTTATATAGGTTTCGTCTTAATTTAGTAGAAAATTTCGTATTTCTCTACTATTCGTAATAATAGAAGTATAAATTCTATTCTATTATCTATAATAGTTTAGACTTTCTATCTACGAATCTATACGTCTACTTCTAATCTAGCTAGTTATTAGATACTTTCTTATACGATTTATAGAGTCGTCTTTTAGATACCTTTATTAGCGCGACTCTTATATAGCTAATAATAATCTAGTTTTTTAACTTATTATCGTAGATAACCTAATTCTTAAGATTATTATCTAGTTCTTAGATCTTATTCTAGTATTTCCTAGACCTATATTAAAACGCGGGATAACGTTTATTAGGTCTAGGTTCTCCCTTCTATTAGGAGAATAAGCTATTTACTCGTTCCTAATCTAGATCTATCGTCTTTCTAGCTTTAATAGGTAGTTTCTAGTTTAGTATCTCTTATAGCCCTTCTTTTTAACTTTCTTCTAATAACGGTATATCTTTATAACTAATTTTTACTCTTTCTTTATTATTTTAGACGTCGTAGTATCCTTACTATATTCCTAGGGCTTATAGCTATCTTCTAACCTCTAGATCGTTTAGGTTATCTTAGTTTTATAACTAATAACTATACCTATTATACTATTCGACGAGGTATTCTCGCCTTTAAAGATTTAGGTAGAAGATATCTTCTTTCCTTCTAGCCGTAAGTTCTCTTTATACTAGGTATAAGATATATAATCTATTATAGTATATCTAATATATTACTTTATAGTTAGGTTCTTAATATATAATCCTATAGTTAATATCCCGTTTATACTTCTTAGTATCTACTTTAATTAGTCTTTATAACTATCGTCCTATAGCGTATTTTATTAGGAAATATTTTTCGTATTTATTATTATAGTAACTATTCTATTCTAGTTATTCTTACTCTTTATATACTATAATCTAATTCTTATAGTCGTATATATAGTACTTAGTTATTAGATATTCTTCGTTAAGAAGATATATATATAAGTAATCTCCTAAAAAAATTATAATATTCTTCTTTTATTATATATAATACTTATACTATTCTATATAGTAAGTCTATAGTAAGGTATTATAACCTCGATTCTCGTAATCCTATATTACTTTATAGCCCTTTAGTCCTTAGAGTTTTAGAACTTATCCTATTACTATTTATCCTTAGTTACTAGTAACGTAAATTAGCTCTTTTATCTTAGTATAGTACTTAGTAATATATTAACTATTACTATACTTCTAGTATTTATTATATATTAATTATCGGAAAACTATTTCTATACTAACCTTCTCTAGCTCGTTAAGTTTTAGTTCTCTAATCTCGAGTTCTAGATCTTCTTATTAGTAAGGAATTTCCTCGTCTATATCTTCTATTATATCGAACTATTCTTCTAGAAATAATTCTTAGTCGTCTACCTTCTAGTAAATACCCCTAATTATATTAATACGCTTAGCGCCCTCCTAGCTATCTATATTCTTTTTTTCGTCGTTATATTCTTTAGTAAAGTATCTCTATATACTATAGTATAGATATACTTTCTCGTCTTATTATCGTTTTATCTTATCTACTAGAACTTTCTATAGCTTCTTATCTTACTTATATTTCTTATTCTTCGAATATTTCTTTTCTTAAACTATATCGACGTCTATTTTATTATAACCCCTATAGAAACTATACTTAGAAACTAACTACTCCTTCTTATAGACTCTAACTAGTTCTATAGTATCTTACTTCTTAAGCGCTTATTCGTATAATTAGTTATTAATATAGATTATCGTCTTAATTAATTCTACTAGATCGTCTAGCTTCTTAAGTCTAGATAGCTTATCTTTAACTACTTCCTTAAGTCCGTTATAATATATAACTATAAGAGGAGTATCGTCCTAATTAATCTTATACTATAGTTATTTAAATTTAGTAGTATAGGCTCCTACTAACTTTATCTATTTTAGTCTCTAAATCTTATACTCTACTTATTAGACCTTATTAATATCTTTAAAAATTATATATATTTATTCCTTAAAGGAGTCCTAATTTATAAATACTACTTTTATTTTATCGTATTACTTTATTAGAGTTTCTTTATTAATTATATAATTATTAATTAGAGGTTATATCTATACTACTATCTTCTCTATTATATATATACCTACTATAAGGATCCTATCCTAGTCGCTAGTAAACGTAGTAGAGTTAAACTAATAGTATAGGTCTATCTATATAAGGAATAGCTTTAAATCTTTCTTATTACTACTATATCTTTTAGGTATCTTAACTTTTACTTTACTACTAAGTTCTACTCTTACCTATTATAACGCTTCTTATAGTAATACTATAGCCTATTATATCTCTACTATCTAAGCTACCTATTACTAAACGAGGGTAGCTAGATCCGTTATCGGAGCTCCCGTTACGCTTCCTCTAGAAGTATTACGTAAGCTAGATAGAGTCGCTATATTTAATATAACCTAAATTTAAAATAGTTAATATATTATATATTATATATACTTTAATATAGAATCTAGATTAGGGCCGATAGTACGTTTATCGTACTATTAGGTTTTAATAGATTAAGGTTAAGTTAACGAATTCTATTATTAGAATAACTACTTAAGGAAAGATCTAATCTTATCTATAAGCGTTAAATAAACTAAAGAGAATTAACTATAAGGAATTAAAATAGAAAGTCTAAGAGATCCTCCGCCTTCTTATACCCGTCCTTATTCCTTAAGGTAGTAGTAGTAATAGTAGAAGTAGTAACTTCTACGGCTTCTATAACTTCTATAGTAGTTATAAAAGTAGTTATTTTAGTAACTTTTATAACTTCTAAGTTATATAATATTAGATTACTAACTAAGTATAGCTTAGCTACCCTAGCTACGTTAGAGCTTACCCCGTATCCTTCTAATCTAGGGGTTATAATAGATAGTACTATAAGGGTATAAGAATAGAGGGTTCTTATACCCGAATAGGACTTAGCGTACTAAATAAGCTAACTAACTATTAGACTAATCCTTAGGATTACCTAATCTACTAACCGAAATAGAAAATAAGTAAAATAACTAGGTTACCTAGGGAACGGGCTATAATATTACCTCTCTTCTAGAATAAGGCCTTATCCTTAAGGGCCTAGTAAATAAATAATTAAGAAAAAATACTTTTAGAGGGGAGAGGAAAAGAGAAGATAGAGGAGGTAGATAGATATCTATATCTATTACTTTCTACTTAAAAAATAATTTAACTAATACCCTTTAGATTATCCTTAGAGTATACTAATATTATATAGCCCTATATATATCTACTTATTTTACTATATAAATTATCGTCTAAAAATTTTTTTTTTAATATATATACTATATAGCGTACTTAGTATATTTAAAGAATATTATAGAATATATAAGAGGATACTAGTAACTTAGTTTTCTATATTACCTAGAAGTTATATATACGTAGCCCTACTAAAAGATAAGACTTACTTCTTCTATATTCCTATCTATAGTAAGGTGAGGTTATAGAGGAGTACTTTAAGCTTAGAGGTAGTTACTATAGACTTTAGATATTATACTATCTATTTTAGTAGACTATAAAGAAGAGATACTCTAAACTTAAGAATAATTACTATAAGTTCTAGACTATATATTATCTATTTTAACGGGCTATAGAAGAAAGATATTCTAAGTCTAGGGGTAATTACTCTAAGCTCTAGGTATTATACTACCCGTTTTAACGGGCTATAGAGGGCGGAGGTTTATACTTAGTATCGGCGATTTTTCTAGATTTCTATCTTAACTAGTATCTTATCTTCTAACTAGGGGCTAAGGAACTTATCTTATAATATAGCTTCTAGCTACTAGACTAGCTATTTAGATAGGTCTAGCTTATTAGGATACTTATTATAGAACTCTTTTACTTTTTAGATTATATTTATAAAATTACTTACTAGATAATAGATTAGATCTAGATCGTAGTCTATTTATTCTATTTAATAGTAAAACTTACTATAAATAATCTAGCTATTAAGAATATAGACTACTAGTTACTTAGAATACCTATTTACTTCTATAACTAGTTCTTTAGAGAGTACTTAATTAGGTAATAGATCTTATATAGCTTTATATAATTTATCTATATAGAAAATATTATATATCTTTATATAAGAGGGTAACTAGACTATATAGAAGTTATATCTTTAGTTAATAATAAGATAAAATCTATATATTTACTAGTCTAATTTTAGACTTAGCCTTAAAATAGTAAATCTCTTAGATATAATATAGACTTAATCTCCTATATCGAAATCTAAAGAGTAGTATTTTTTATTAGCTTATTAGCTCTAGACTTTCTAAACTACTACGATATTAACTTAGATATAGTCGCGAGTCTATTAGACTATATTAGCTTAGATTTTTATAAATTCTTAGACTATCTATATAGTTATATTATTTAGTAATTTAGAAGATTTACGAATATATTCTTATTAATCCTAGTAATAATAAGTCTTATAGCTAAATTTAATCTTAAATAGAAAAAATCCTATTATATTATATAGAAGAATTATTTAGATCTAGTCTATATTAGATAGAAGATTAGATTAGTTATTCTAATAGAAGTTTATAAAGGAGTATAATTATTAGTTTAACTATTAATTAAAAACTTTTATATTACCGTCGGTCTATAGATAATAAACTATAGATAATAATTAACTAATTTTTATAAACCTATATAATTCTCTTATAAAGTCTAATATAAACTATAGATTTTAATTTAAAATTATAGTATATAGAGGACTAAAGACTTACTATATATATATATAATAGAGAATAGCTATATCTTTAGTAGTAGTAGTCTTAAAGTAAAGTAATAAGAAAGCGTATTTTAATAATCTATATATTACTATAAATATATTATTATATCCCTTATAGTCCTTTAAAAAGCTTTTAAAGTCTATAGAGATATCTTCCTATATTTTCTTAGATATAGGGAGTAGTTTAAGAAAATTTAAAATCTTATCTTAAGACTTATAACTTTATTAATACTACTTATAGTTTCTTATATAATATTTTATATCTTTATTTATTATACCCTAATAGTATAGGTCTCTTAGAAGCTTAATAGTTTTTTTTATATCTAGATAAGTAGTAATCTATATAGTATATACTATCTAGATAAGATAGATCTTAAGAAACTCTACTTTAGATACTACTAACTTCTCTTTTTAGAGGAGAAGTCTAGATAGGGTTAAGAATAGGTACTTATATTCTTAACGAGCTAACTTTTACTCTAGTTTAAGTATAGTATATATATAATTTTTATAAAGTATATAATTAAGAAGTAAATAAGAGTAAACTTTAGTTTTATACTTAAGATTCTAGATATTAGTAGTAACTATTAAGATAGCTATTATAGTAAAGATCTATCTAGAGGGAATAAAAATATAAGTCTTAATAGTTTTATCTTTTTTCTTTTAAGTTTTTAACTTCTTCTATTTTTAAAAGAGAGTATTTATAATAATATTAGTAGTTCTAAAGTAGTAATAAATAGTATAATAGTAGTTTATAAGCTTCTCGGTCTAGTAAGTCTATTATAGAATTAGTTTATACTTAGTTAAGAAATACTCTAGTATTTAATAATTAATAATAACTTAAAAGGGTTTATTTAGTTATAACTTTATAAACTAAGCTCTCTATTTATTTAAATCTCTTATAACTATAAGTATCTTTTTATTATAAATTTTATAGTTTATTTTTATAAACTTTATTATCTTTATAAAGTAGACTATAAGTTACTAGATTTTATTATCTTAGAGTTATATAAAAGTATTTACTAGAATACTATTACTTATATTAGTTTCTATATAGATTCTATAGTAGAATAAGTAATATCTTATAATAATATCCGAATATAATAATACCTTACTTTTCTTAAATATAGCTTACTCTTTAGATCTAAAGATATAAAATTTTCTCTTTTATAGTAATTAAATAAGTAAACGAACTATATAACTATAGTCTTTTAGCTACTTATAATAGTAGTTATAGAAGTCTAAATAAGCTTATAGTTCTTTTAAGGTTATAAGTTTCTTCTAGTCTCTAATAATTACTATCTTATTAGGGTCTATATAGATTCCTTTAGTACTAATAATAAAATCTAAGAACTTTATCTTAGTAACTATAAATTTACTCTTTTTAATATTAATATATAGTCTAGTCTTTCTAAACTTATCTAGAATTTTACTTATATATTTCTTATATTTAAGAAGATCTTTTAAGTAAATTAAAATATTATTTATATAAATAGTATAGATCTTATTAATTTTATCTTTAAGTACTTAATTAATATAGTATTAAAAAGTTATTAGTCTATTATATAGTCTAAAAGATAGAATATAATATTTATAATTTCTATATTATATCTTAAAAGTTATAAGATCTTTTACGTTAGGGTCTAGTCTAATATAATAGAAGACTTAATATATATCTAGCTTAGTAAAGACTTTTACTTTAAAGAGCTATATTAGTATCTTCTTAATTAAAGGAATAGTAATAATATCTTTCTTTATAATTATATTAATTTTCTAGTAGTTAACGTAGAACCTCTATCTTTCTTCTAGCTTCTTAGTAAATAGGATAGATAAGATAAAGTTAGTATTATTAGTTATAATAAAGCCCTTTTTTAGATATTCTTCTAAGTAAGCTTTTAGTAACTTTAGATATTTAAGAGATATATTATAAAGTAGACTTATACTAAGCTTACTTATATTATTCTTAAGGATAATTTTATAATTAATACTCTTTCTTCTAAAGGGTAGTTTATCTAAGTTAACTTTAGAGAAGTAATTTAGAGTAGCTTCTATATAACCTTTATAAAGAAGCTTCTTTACTATTATATCTTATATATTCTATTCTATTAAGTCTTCTACTAAGTTTTTTAACTATCTATCTTTAATTAATAAGTTAATTTTATATAGACTAGTAGCTTCTAGTATAACTTCTTTCTTATCTACGAGCTTCTATATATTAGAAGGCTCGAGAAAATATATATTAAACTTATTACTAATAGTCTACTTTAGTAGATTATTAGGAATAGATATAGCTTTCTTTTTCTTTCTATTATTTTTTCGACGACCTTGTTAGCTTTTCTTAGATTTAGTATCTTTTAAACTATTATTAGTATTACTATTTATATTCCTTTATATTTTCTTAGAAGTAGCTTACTAGTTCTCTATTATTTATAATAAGACTTTAGTAAACTTATAAGTCTCCTTCTAAAAGATTATAAAAACTTTAATAGAAATCTTTAAATTAAGTATTAGATTCTTTTTAAGTAAATAGGCCTTCTTCTATACTTTAATCTATTAATTAATTAGATTATTATAATATAAAGTATTGTTCTAGTATTCTAGTTTTAACTTCGGGTCTAGCTTTTCTATAATAGTTAGATTATATTTTATCTACTTTAAAGTATTATCTAGCTAGTATAAAGTCTAATTATAATAGTTAATTAAGAACTAAATTTACTTAAAGAATTTTTTTTCGAGTATTATATTATAATACCCGAATTTATAAAAGAGAAACTAGATAGATATATTCTTTTTCTAAATTAATAGATTAGCTTAGATAGTTATATTAACTAAATAACTATATTTCTTATTAAACCTATTAAGAGGGATTAGTTTCTTTAGTCGATAGAAGACGGGCTTTAGCTTTTTTTTTACTATCTTTAAATATTTAGAGTAGACTAATAGATATATACTAGTATTACTATCTACTAATTCTCTTAGTTATATAGCTAGACTATTTACTATAAGTTAAATAGAAAGTATAAATAATTTTAAATTAACGAGCTATAGTATCTTAATAAGCTATTAATAATTAAGGGATTTAATTACTTCTATATAGACTACTAGGGAGAAGTTCTTCTTTAATAACTTTTATTTTTTAATATTATAAAGAAGATATTAGAGTTATACTCTAAACTACTTTCCTCTTTATATAAAAAGTCTAAATAAGTTCCTTTTTTAAAATTATTAAAAAAGGTAATATTAACTTTTACTTCTATAGTATTCTACGTTACTTTATATATAATATAGTTAGGATAGTTTTACTACTTATTTCTTTTCCTATAATTAAAGTAGTAGTCTTACTTCTTATATTCCTTAAAAGAGTAATTATAAAACTTAGATATATTTTTAAAATAAATAGATTTCTTTTCTAACTTATTAGAGAAGGGTTTACTTATAGTTAACTACTTTCTCTTAAAGATAGCTAATTAGTTACTTTAGATAAGCTAGACCTTTTAGTACTAGTTATTCTTAAGTAATATTCTATTAGTTAAAGTTATATATTTATAGAGCTTACTAAAAGTAGAATTATTATTATTAAATAGATCTACTTTATTTTTTAGATCGAAGTAGAGCTTATTTATAAATTCTTTATTCTACTAGTAATAAGGTAGATAGACCTCTATTACTAGGTACTTAAAATTCTTAATAAAGTTACTAACTTTATTAAATATATTTATATATAGTTAGTAGAATTCTACTTTTATCTTCTTTCTTATATAAGAATCTTTATAGTATTTCTTAATATATTCTAATAGATCTATATTAGATATAAAGTCTACTTCTTCTTCCCTAAAATTTAATTATATCTAAATATAGTCTTTTACTAGGCCTACTAGTTAGAATATAATATAGACTTAATAAATCTTAGCTATCTACTAAAGAGTTTCTTATATATACTAGTTCTTATTAATAGTAAATTTCTATTTTATATTATAGAGTTAGTTCTTTAACTTAGACTCTCTATTATTTTTAAATAAAATAAAATTAGAATAGAACGTAGTCTTCTAGAAGCTAAAGATTTATAGGGAGTTATTTTAGTAGTTTCTTATAATATTCTCCTTCTAAATAAGAACCTATATTTTATTATCTAAAATAATAGTTATAAACTTTAGTAAGACTAATAGAAATCTTATAAAATAGGTACTAGAGTAGAGAGTAAAGGTATTTTTTATTTTCTCTATAGTAAAGAGTAGTATATCTAATTTTAATAGATACTTATAGTAGTTCTTATTAAATAGAAGAGTCTATATTAGATTAAAGAATATAATTAGTTTAGTAATTAGCTCTTTTTATAAGAAGCTTAATTAGAAGATTAGATACTAAACTAAATTCTACTAGAACCTTCTTAGGAGTCTAGGGGTTTAAAAGGAGATATAATAAATAAGAGGGGTCCTTTAAAGACTAATATTTAGACTATTTAATTATACTATTATAAAGAGAGGTCTTATCTCTTCTATATCTTATTTACTATTAAGATTATACTATAATAGTAGAGTCTTAAGAGTAGACTTAGGGTTATACTAAGAAAGGATTATAAGTCTAGTCTTAGTATAGATAGTTATAGAAGAGGACTACTTAAGGTCTTCTTTTAAATTTTACTATCTACTTATAATTTTCTATACTTATTAGAGCTCTTTTTATAGTTTTTTAACTTACTTTCTATAGTTATCCCTTTTCTTAACTAATTAATTAAACTTATTAGTTATAGTATTTATAAAGGTATTTCTATTAACTATATCTACTTCTATAGTATATACTAGTCTTTTAACTATAATAAAATAGAGACTATTATCTATTAGAGTATTAGTAATTAGATTAGATTTCTTTTAGGTAACTAGTATATTCCGGACTATATTATAGTCTAAAAGTTCTTTCTATTCTTTAGTATTTATTAGATAGAGGATTTAGGATCTATTTTCTTCTTAAAGTAATTTAATTCTTTTAGTATACTTATTAATTTTCTTTTTAAAGTTATCTTTACTTATACTCTCTTCTTAAGAAGAGAAGATAGTTTTAAGGGTCTAGAGGTCGATATATACTTCTTTATTAATAAATATTTCTAAGAAGATTAATTTATAGACCTTAGTTAGCTTTTACTAGTATACTTTCTCTTTAAAGGAAAGTATCTTACTTCTAGTCTAGTTCTAAGACCTAGTCTAAGTTTATATACTTCTTATCCTACTTAGAACTTAGCTTAGAACCTTACTCTTTTCTTTATCTTTCTTCTATAGAAAGGGCTTATAGAAGGACGGTTTACTTAGTAAAATAGACTTTAAAGGGTCTATCTAGTCTAGAGAATCTACTATCTTATTATTATACTAATTTAGTAATTTAATTAATTATATAAAGATAAGTTTATTATAGAGTTTAGAATATAGGTTTAATCCTATATAATACTTTTATAGGTCCCTTCTCTTTAAAAGAAATACTAGATACTTTAATAATATTAGGGCTTGAAATAATTAGTTTTAAGACTTACCTAAGGAAGTACTACGTATTACCTACCCTAAGTACCGTAGACCTCTAGGAATTTAGGGGGGTTAATATTTAGCTATTATCTCTAGCCGAAAGTTAGAGATCTTAGAATAATATAAGACCCTAGGACTAAGTATAATTAACTAGAAGTTATAATAGCTAAGGTAGTCTTCTAATTAACTAATAGTAGAATTAGTATATTAAAGCTATCCTAAGATAGCGCTATAAGGGTATAAGAATAGAGGGTTCTTATACCCGAATAGGGCTTAGCGCGCTAAATAAGCTAACTAACTATTAGGCTAATCCTCGGGATTACCTAATCTACTAACCGAAATAGGAAATAAGTGAAATAACTAGGTTGCCTAGGGAACGGGCCGTGACAGAATACTTTTAACTAGTTCTTAATTAAAGACTTTAGTAGTCTTTCTAACTTATTTTAATATTAGATAAGATAGAAGGCTAGAAGGAGTATAAACTTTATTTAAATTAGATATCTAAGGTTTAATAACTATAAGAGATACTAAACGAGGGTATCCTCTTTCTAGTCTATAAGATACTACTAGCTTTTAGCCTTATCTTTAATAGAGCGTCGGCCGCGTACGCGATAATAGAGGGTCGATACAGTGATCTAGCTATAGTCTACTAGGGCTCGATACGATTTTAGTATACTAGGAGGAACTCCTTAGGCTAAAGCTCGACTAGCCTTATCTATACCTACTAGTGGTGGTGATGATCGTGTTGAAGAGTAGGAGCGGAGGGCAAGACAAGGTATAGTAAGGTAGGGCGCCGAAGGACCCGTGGAGATAATAGAACTGGATATGTGACGGGTCGTTCTAAAAAAAAGAACTATGCGTTACAGACTATATGGCTGAAGGGAACCTTACTATTCAATACTGTTGTTATATAAGCAGTCTTGAAGCGCGCTAATATAGATAAGAGATCCGCTAAGATACGAAAGGATTCCAAGGGTTAATCAGCCGATAGCGGAATACTCGGAATCCATTATCTTACAGTCAAATTAGACTTTAAAGCTTGAAAAAAATTATTTATTAATTAAGCTCTCTTATTATACCTCTGAACTATAGAGATGTTCTGTATATCGCGATAAAACAGGGGGAGAATGTAGAAGTGGCGGTTTAAGCCGTTGACGAATTGACGAATAGAACGGCGACCACAAGATAGAACCTTAAGAAAAGCTGGAAATATAGAGTTAGATAGCTATGAAATAGTTATTTATTAACTAAAGCGACATATATTTTTGGGGGGAGGTTTTGAGAGGATTTTCTCTACAGATCGTCTCGGTACACCGTGCGTCTCGCGACCCAGGGACAGACACTTAGTACTCTAATCATTTGGATACTCTTATAATCATGTACCATGATTTTACCCACGAATACGTATAAAATACTCACATCCTCTCTATAGCATACGTAAGATTTAAATCAATATTTTCTTTCCCTACCTTACGTATGCCCTAGGTAACACCAACAAAAGCTTCTATAATGACCGTTACCCTCGCGGATGTGTCGAAAGACCTATTACCTTAGGTTTGCGAAGGCGTCAATGAAAAAAGCGTGAAGTCGCATAGGCTTACTGACCGAGATGTCCACCTGTCATGTATGCTATTATGAAAAAGGCCGGTAATCGTAGTAACGACTGCAGGTGGGTGCCCGAAGCCGTTTTGGGGTTGCGATCCAACACGGTTAATGAGAGACTGCGCGATCCATTGATACCAACAAATCACGAACTATGATTAGGCGAAAGTATGACCTAGAGCTTCATGTTCACCCGTGCTAGATGTACACTCTAATAATGGTGAGAAATTGCAGAATAGATTTATTCGAGGCCGCAAAATTGCCTACAGGTAGCGATGTGCCTATTAGAGGAGGGGTTTATGATGGCGTTCCAAAGAGATATCCTATCATTGTATATACTCCTTATAAACGCATATAAGCTGCTATCCTATAGAGCTATTACAATCAACTCAATCCTTCGCATCTACATCTTACACTGATTCCCACTGTGATATATCGCTAGAAGATCGATGCCAATGCCCAGATTATGACCTTGCCTTAAGAGAAAAGCATGTCACTGGCAGCTTAAAATGAATAGGTAGATCATTGAGATAAACATTACTTACACTATAGTACCGTGCGCTCATCCTTGATGAGTGCGCCCGATCCTTGATGAGGCAAACCCCCTATCCTTGATGAGGGCGTCCTTATCCTTAATGAGTGCAGCCTTATTAAGAATCGGGGTATAGTATCAGGTAAAGTATTAGGCATAGTATTAGGTATAGTATTAGGTACAGTATTAGGTACAGTATTAGGCTCAGTATCAGGCTTAGTATGAGGCTTAGTATGAGGCTCAGTAACTAGCTGATATCGAGCTCAGGAGCTGGCTGATGCAGAGCTCACCGGCTGGCCTATATCGAGCTCAGCGGCTAGCCTATATCGAGCTAGTTGGCGTATTCGAATAGTCAGGCCTTGGTTTACCCACTCTCTTTGATACCGTAGTCCTGTCCATGCCACCCTTTCCCCGGAAAATCTTTTCGTTGAACCATAATCTGACGCCCTCGTCGTCGCAAGAGTCCAGCACATCTTCGTCTACCCATGTTAGTTGACCATACACGTAAGATGTGACCCATGACGTCAACGTCCCTTGCCAGGCGCCGGGGGAGTCTTTGAGAAGAGTCTTGATGAAGCTCTCTAAGAGGAGACCTGCCTTAGGATAGTACAAGTTTCCTTCGCAAGTAAATCTCTGTATCGATAATGGGTCGTTCGGAGGGCTAAGGTCAATATATGCGCTTCGAAGTAGTACAACTCTTTGGTCGGTGGGCCCTCCTTCAGGAAACAGGAACCGCAAAGAATTTTTATCCAGCATCTGATATCCAGGCATGTTCCAGGGATCGATCCTTCGAGATAACTCCTCTGGAAGGCGGTGCATATCGAAGACACCGTACGACCACGGGGCGGGGCGAAAGCCTGCCCCGACTAATTTCTGTGCAGCGAGGTCAAACTCCGATTCAGATGGGATCAGCATATAGTTCTATTTTGATTAGTTAATAAACTCATCGCAGATTTAGGAGAAGACCTACCTCTTGGATTGCTCTCACTCCGAGAAAGCACATTGCCTGTTCACCCCACACGACTACCTTAACAGGCTGTAACGCCTCGACAACGGATTGGAAAGCCATTCTGACGGCGGCCGTAGTATACTAGCTGAACGAGGGTTTAGTTGAGATCGAGTTCCTGTCTGTCGATAAAGCATTCAGCGGAGTCTTATGCGAAAGGCAGATAAAGAAATAAGGTATTCGGGATGGCTTGACCCGCCACAAGCGTGCATTGTAAAGTTACATGATCCCGAATCCACGTTTGGCCGGACGTTGGTTCACATTCCCTGGTTCGCATTCCTTGGTTCGCATTCCTTGGTTCGCATTCCTTGGTTCGCATTCCTTGGTTCGCATTCCTTGATTCGGAGGAGTTGCGAACCACGGTTCTCTTTCCAACAGTTCCCCTCTCCTGCACTCTACCCCCTGAGGCTCATGTGGGATGAAGCTAGTATTAGCTATCTACCAGCCGACGTCAAGCGTTCTACCCATTTTTACATATAGGTCACAATTTTAGTACTAGTCTTTAGATACGTATGATTTACTATTAGAGTATAAATCCCCCGTATAATAGAATAGTTGCCACGGTACGCGCTACGCCCTCTCTGAGGCTCTGGCGGTTGCCCGCGGCATGCGGCACGTCCTCTTTCAGGAGGCTCGGGCCGTTGCCATCGCAGTCAGAGCCTCGGGCAATGACTGCAACCGAAAACTTTCTTAGGTTTTAAGGTAATCGGGACGAAACGCCTTTCAGGTCACCTTTTTGGGTTATTCCGCGAGTTTGACGACGCGATGGCTGCTACTCATTTGATGAATAATGAGGTCGTTTCGTTATGTAATATCTTGCCTTGATTTTTCTTATTGAGTCGAGCTGGGTCAACAGCCAAATTCAAATATAGGCCAGCCGCTGAGCTCGATATAGGTTAGCTACTAAGCCTGATACTGTGCCTGATACTGAGTTCGATATAGGCCGGCTACTAAGCTCGATGTAGACTAGCTACTAAGCTCGAGGGAAAGAAGAAGGGGAGACCGAGTATATATAGTATAGTTTAAATAGAGAATAGAGTAAATTTTAAATATTATATTTTTCTACTTTTTAGGTATTTTGATATTATTAAATTTATGGTTATTCGTGCCAGATACACACAAATTTTAGAGGCAAAAGATATTTTTGAATGAGTTTATTGGAGTGTAGAAAGGCCGACCGAAGCTACCGATGTTACCATTCAGGAAGGCGCACAAGGAAGCATCCTCAAGAAGATTCATATTAAAGCCCAGACAGTGACCCCACCCTTGACAGAAGAGCATTCCGGCAATCGATCAAATCAAATGGAAAAACCAGTAAGAAACATATTGGTCAAAAGCTAATAGGTGTAGCCGAATACTCAGGCCTGACGTTTGCCCACTCTCTTGCTGACCGTAGTTCGGTTTAAACCACCCTTTCCCCGGCGAATATTCTCGTTGAACCATGCCTTGACACTTTCGTCGCCACAAGAGTCAAGCACATCGTCTTCAACTATGAGTTGATAGTATACATATGATATGGCCCAAACTCTCAAATCCGACTTCTAGACAGGAATACCTTGAGAACAGTTATTAAGAAAAGTCTTAATAAAGCTCTCTAGGAGGAGAGTTGCGTTAGGATAATACGCATTCTCTTGGCAAACGAATTTCTGCATCGATAACGGGTCGTTTGGAGGGCTAAGGCCGACGAATGTGCTTCGAAGCAATACAACTCTCTCGACGCTGGGGCCCCCTACAGGAACTGAAACCGCAAAGAATTTTCATCCAGCATCCGAAATCCAGGCATTTCCCAGGGGTCAATACATCGAGATGACTCTACGTCTGGAAGGTGCTGTGGATCGATAATACCAAACGACCACGGGGCAGGGCGAAAGCCTGCCTGCACCAATTTCTGCGCAGCAAGGTCAAACTCCGATTCAGAAGGGATCAACATATAGCTCTAACATGAATTAGTTGGTATACATATTACAGGTGTAGGAGAAGTCTTACATTGAGGATTGTGCTCACTCCGAGAGCGACCATTGCCTGTTCGCCCCAAACCACCAGGATTGGAAAGCCATTCTAACGATGGCAGCGGTAGTAGACTGGCTGAATGAGGATTTAGTCGAGATCGAGTTCCTGTCTGTTGATAAAGTATGCAGCGGAATATTATGGTAACCTTGGAATGTGATCGTCTTACGTAACCCCGAATCCACCTTTGGCCGGATGTTAATGAACAATGAGGTCGTCGTCTTACGTAATATCTTGCTTTGATTTTTCTTATTAAGTCGAGCTAGGCCAACAGCCAAATTCAAGCCGAATTGCATGTGATCAGTAGCGACATAAAACCGCTACTGAGGGAAAGAGACCATAGGCTTGGGTTATATTATTATTTTAGATCGCCGAGCCGTGTACGTTCCAAATAGCGCGTAGCTGGTAGCAACCAATTACTTACAGACTCGGTCATGAATATCCAAATCCTCCTAATCTCATGGCTCGTAGCCATTCCGGCTGTTTTCGCCAACTCGTATGTCCGTGGCCATGACACTGCCTTTATTCCCCCAGACTACAAAGCTTCTCAAGAAGGTCTTCAGCTTGGCTGGACAGATTTGCTACAAGCCAACATCAAAGAGCCGTGGCCCAAGCGTGGCAACTACCGGCTCGTACGCTATTGCTACGCCGACGACTACGCGCGCTCCAAGCTTGACTGCATCTTCCAGAGAGCTTTGAATCTTTGGAGCGATGCCCTCGGCGGGAAAGCCAGTGAATCTACAGGCCACTCGCTTTACTTCTACGAACTCAAGGAAGGCGGCCCACACGGAAAACCAATGAGCTGCTACACGAAGTACAATTCCGACACAATGGTGGGTGTTTGGGACCCACTTGTTCCAGCGGATACTCTAGCTGTGTATTATAAGAAGGAAACAGCGCCCTGGGCTACAACCGGGTATGTGCCAAGCGAGGTCAATGACAAACCTGTAAGACATGTCATGGTGCTTCATGAGCTCAAGGACGATGACACATATGTCGTTGCTCACGAGGTAAGTCTAACAACATATATCGAAGCATCCGATGGATCCTACTAACAACCTGGAGATGGGACATGGTATGCCCAGGACTTCGCGGCTCGAGCACTAAGAGTGGCTGACCTAGGATAGTTCTTGGTATGATCCACGAGCAGACTCGCCAAGATCGGGACGATTACATCGAATTTCGCTGTAGTATGATCCAAGGATTCTTCGGGAGTCTTATGAAGGCCATGGGCGACGGAATGTCTAGGGATGAGGCATTCAAGAAGCTTTGTGAAGACATGGCCACAGCGAAAAAATACGATTTCGCGAGCAAGGAGTTTATAAAGGGCTTCGGATATCCGGATAAGACGATCGATGGCCCGTCCGGATTCGATTTCGACTCCATCATGATGTACCCGTCTTGGGCTTACGCCGGTAACGGTCAGTGCTACTCAGACTTGCAATTCTGCACCATGGTCAAAATCCGGAAAGAAAACGGCGTCAAGGTAGGAGTTGAGAGGATTGAGCAGCCCAAAGTGCCTTCGAAGATGGATGCCGAGTTTGTGAAGAAGTGGTATCCTTGGGGCGGCTGATTTCCGGACGGGCCGTTGGAGATGTTTCAAGCGTTGATAAAGCAGCTGTGGGCCTAAGTGGACGGATAGATACAAGAGGAACCCTGAGCTTTAAATTGTTGCATGAAGTGGCTAGTTTGTGGCACTACTGTAAACTGTGGCGCGGCTTATGTAAGCTGCCACACTTCAAATTCGCCAGCTGCAGCTCCACTAATTAAAGAACCTGTCGCACATCCACACAACTCACCATGGGCGCCCCCTTTGATTTTGCGCCCGAGCGGCCGGAACACATCGACCAGATACTTAATGGCCTCGACCGGTACAACCCCGAGACGACGGGTGTCTTCCAGGACTATGTCATGCAGCAGTGCGAGTCTCGGACGTACGACTGCTACGCCAACCTTGCGCTCCTGAAGCTGTACGTTTTCTAGTTCCATATGAGAAGTTCTGGATTTCTGGAAAGATTGCATGATGAACAAATAACCACAACGTTTCCTATTACCCGAGGGTCGGAGCATGAATCACTCCCCCGCTGAAGTTGAATTATTAGCTCTATCTGAACGCGACGCCCCACTCATCATTGTTGACAAACACATAATGCGATCCACGCTGACATGCAGTACTGCAGCTACCAGTTCAACCCGCACCTCAACCGCGACGAGACCATCACCAACATCCTCGTCAAAGCCCTCACCGTCTTCCCCAACCCCGACTTCGCCCTCGCCCTGTCACTTCTACCCACCCACGTCCTCGCTCCCCTCTCTACATCATCGCACAGTCCCGCCGCCGGCGATGCGCCTCTCTCCGAAGCGGTGCAGAAGCTCAACGTCCTCAAAAACCTGCTCGAGGGTGCCGACTATGCTTCGTTCTGGGCGGAGCTAGACTCGGATGATCTGTACGCCGACTTGGTTGCCGATGTGTCTGGCTTCGAGGAGTTGATGCGTGTGCGCATCGCGGCGACAGTGAGCCAGGCTATACGCGAGGTGGACAGGAGCATCCTGGAAAGCTGGTTGAATCTTCAGGGCAAGGAGTTCGAGCAATTCGTGGGCACCGTGTGCGGTTGGGACGTGGACGGCGACAAGATCAGGGTGCCCATCAATAAGGATAACGAGGCGAAGGGTACAGTGGTGAGGGAGAATGTCAAGTTTGACCGTAAGTGTAGCACGACGATGGATTTGAGACCAGGGCTAATTCGAGTGCAGAATTTTCGAGGGTGGTCAAGAGAGCATTTGAACAGCCGGCATGATAAGCTTGACGCGGAACGAGATACGACGGCAGCATGGCTAGCATAGGAATGGGCAAAACGGCGTTTGGAGGCGGGCGGATACCAGCATTGGAGGCATGCATAGTATATGCACACAACAATTTCGGACATATCATATGGGTCCAACGGGCTCATTCAGCCGTAGAATACTCTCTCTACCTTGGCTCAACAAGCTTGTCGTACCTTCACATCATTCTCGAATGTCTAGACATTAACTCGCATCTCATTCTTGCAGATTGCCCGCAGACGGTCATGGTGCTGATATTAGTTACGTATATCGACAATATAAGAATGGCTCATATCTGCGGGCGGATAAGGAGGGCTTCGACCTCTATGCGGGAGGCGGCACTTGGGTAACGTCCGAGGTGTGCTTCAGAATGGAGACTTTGGGCTATGTGCTGGAAGCGGCGTTATTTCCTGTCCTGGGAATGCCTCCGAGGATGTCAAACCCATCCACCATGCATAACATTCTTGGGTGCTCGCTTCGAAAGTACTGAGTGGTGTACCCGTCGAGCACTTGAACCTTTGCTTCTAGATGAGGTACTTGCCGCTGTTGGAATGTTATGTCTACCAACCCAAAACCACACAGCGTACAAGATTAGCAAAATCTCATCTAGACAGCTTTCAGTATCTGTTGTCTCACTAGAAGCTTCACTTTCTCAAAACGACACGCCCTGAGTTAGAGACGTCGACCTCGAATCGCATATTGTTGTGGATGGGTATATCGTAGATAGGAGGCGGGACCCACAATCCGCAGCCGGGAGGATGGGAAAGGTAATAGGATAGCCATCATGCATTTGATCTAGGAGTGCTGTTATGTGTATAATGGGTAGGAAGGATGAGATAGTGATGCTGCGTCCGACAGTGTCGGACGCTGGCCTTACAGACGTCCGCTTACATATACATCCAGCCTCGAGAACTGATCGGGCCTATCCCTTACACCATAATATTGACGCACTATGGAGGGGCTGGGGGTTCACTCGGATTACTTCATCCTAAATTTGGCTGTCAAGCGAGCGGGATCTGAATCCTTGTGTGGTATCGGAGTAAAACATAGTCCGGTTTCCGCGGGCTTGAAACCAGCCGATTTCGATCGCATGTACGGTAAATCCTTCATAGCCGGGTCAGTACCACAAACTGGCCATTAACAACAAGCGGCTCACTAGTCTCAGGATTTTGGAAAGGCGGTGGGTTTACGGTAGTGATCAAAGCTTGATATATGGTTGTACAAACTTTTAAGCCCCGGAAGATTTTGTCTGAGTAACGACTGGAATTGGAAGAAACTTGGTAAAATAAATGTCAGAGCGTAAGTCAGCTGCTGTGGTAGCGAAGGCTAAACAGCGGAAAGGGGTGTTTTGAAGGTCTGGACTGGGCATCGCTATGCTGCCCCTCGAAATAAAACAACTACATTATCCGGATCTCTATCCCCAGCATCGCTCCTCAAAACCCAACCAAGGAAATTCAGCGAAGCCTTTACCTATCCACGTCAACAGCATCCCGTCTCCGCCATGAAGACCACACTGCTAGTCAACATGATGGCTCTCTTCCTAACCTTCACCACCTCCCTTGCATGCAAATGCTGGGATTACGGCGTTAACGTCGACCAAACGAAGTATTGCTGTAATCAATATCCTCAGGGAAAGATGGTAGGGGATGACTGCAACGCAGGTTCCATACGCGAGAACTTGTCCCACTTCAGCAAGTGCTGCAGGAAAATCGATGCCTTCTCAGACTACAAGTGTCCGCATGGGTGCTGGCCCTAAGTACTTGGTATGTATCTAAAGGAAAGAATTAGGGGAGCCAAAAGGCATTTGATTGATGGTCATAGGGTGGGTCGGTTTGCACAATCGATGATTGGACACCCCCCGAAAACACGATTTATTGAAGAGTGAGCCTCGCAAACCCCATTCTGATACTGCTCAGCATGTCTTCCATCAGCAATTATTTGACCGGGCTACAATGCTCCCTTAATCACGCTTACACTGGGGGAAAATAAAAGCCTATGAAGTATCACAATTAGAACTCTGAGGGCTGGATAATCCAATGATAAACAATTTCGCAGCATATCCTCGCTTAGAGTAGCTTTACCAAATTAAATGTATAACATAGTTCCCCCGGCAGATTGAACTACGCAAAAATTATCGCAGGGATGGAGGGCCACAGACATGCTCGCCGAACATTGAGCCACAGGCTTGCGCCACTTTTACAAGTCACAAGAGATAATCTTGTATCGTGTATTACCTTCGTCGCCTCCGAGAGGTAGTGCAAGGGCCATTCAACAAACCGATCGAAACTTGTTCTAGTCGTGCGACCTGCGTCTACCAACATTAAACAGGGCATCATTTATGACTGACTCCCATGTCCAGACGCCACCGTGGATTGCCGTTCTATATAGCTTTTGTACGTTCTACTACCTGGGTTAGCCACCGCCTGCGAGCGCCCATCGATGCATCGTTTGAGTTAAAGCCTGCAGCCGAGAAAGGATTTGGAGCTTTCGCCACAAGACCAATAGCCCAAGGAGCTGTGATCTTGAGAGAAGAGCCGCTCTTCTTCATCCCCAAGCCGCACGAAGAAATTACGGAGCTCAACCTCTGGGCTGCCTTTCAGCACATGGCTCCCCACGAAAAACAGCAGTTAATGCACACACGGGACAATTCCTCGAGACCCTTTACGTGCATGACTAACCTCTACGCCGAAAGTTCTTTCGTCCTGGAGAACCCTACAGAGCATAGCCTGTTCCTCTTCTACTCCCGGATCAATCATTCGCACTACGGTTCCTGTCCCCCTAAATTAGGGGGGCACGACGGGGCCCTAATTTATTATTATTATTATTTTATTTTTTTTATTTATAAATTTTAGATTATGTTTAAAAATAACTAATTTCTTTTATTATTTTACACTAGCTAGAGCTTTTATATTTAAACTTCGTAATTCAATAACTAATCGTGTAAGAAGCTAGCAGGGAGGATAGGATAGGCTTACTAGTAGAGCTCAGTAGCTGGCTGATGCGGAGTTCAGCGGCTGGCCTATATCGAGCTAAGAAGGGTACCTTACTTAGTCGTATAAACTATATAGTTCTTATTATAATACTACAAAGGAGGAGCGAGAGGGTAAGTATATAGTATTGAGGTCGTTGAGTATATGACGTAGAAAGTTTCACATGCTAGCACACCCGCGCGCCTTCGCGCCCTTATACCACCCAACAACCCAGCTACTGAGGTTGATATAGGCCAGCCGCCGAGCTCGATATACCTAATACCGTGCCTAATATTATACCTGATACTATACCTGATACTATGCCTGATACTATACCCTGATTCTTAATAAGGCTGTCCTAATTAAGGACAGGGACGCCCTTATCAAGGATAGAGACGCCTTTATCAAGGATAGAGACGCCTTTATCGAGGACAAGGGTATATTACTATAGTATGTATAATACTATCATAAAAATTCTATAATTAGGGGGGGCAGGAACCCTAAATTAAGGTTGCTCGGAACCGTAGTGCGTGTATACCGAACTGCAAGATTCCGGAGCTCAATAGAACTTCGACCTCGAGCAATCGAGCTATCACGAGTTTTGCGACTAGGAATGTTGCTTATGGCAAGGAGCTCACTTTCTTCTAAAACTCAGATTTCGAATGCAGAACCAGAAAGGACCGTCACCGAGCTTTACGCTTCGTATGCCATTGCAAGGCCTATACAACCGGCATAACATTCCGGCAGCTTAGTGACATGCGCCGAACGTTAGCGAAGGGTTTACAGTATCTCTCACTAGGTGTAGATTAGACGGACAGAAACACACATCTCAAATCCACTCATTATTGAGCCCGATCTAAAAAGGGTATCGGGGAACCGGAGCATACATATCTTTACCAGACTGATTTACTATCTACCGGTCACGGTACTGCTGGAGCAAGAGGGGTTAGTGGGCGAGTTGATGGGGGAAAGACTCCAGCTTGCAATCATTTTCTTGGCAGGCCTTTTCTCGGCAGCACACAACGTAAACCTTGCTAAGCTTTCTGTAACACAAAAGACACGGTTAGGAAAGTTTTGTATCGCCTTTGAACTCTTGGGCGAGAGGATGCTGCTGATACCGTTATGGCGGTGCTATTGCGAACCCAGCGAGGACTCCCTCAGTCCTAATTTTCTATCGTCTTGCAAGTCTGTTTCAGTGATCAAGGCGTAAGGAAAGTTGTTGGGTGGCTTTTGGTTGTTAGAAAATGCAACCACGAATATGTGCTGAACCGCTCTAGATAAGCATTCCAAATGCTTGTTCAACTATTCATAGATGTTGCATTTGTTTCTACTACCCAAATTCTATTATCCTGCACGAAGGTTAGCGACATAGACCCAGGGCAGTGAAATTATAGTACGCATGCTCACCTGCCGAGTGTCAAGCCTTGGAAAGTGTGAGTATAATTAGACCGCTTGAGACAAGTCTGAACAAATGTTAGTAATTTACTCGGTGGTTGCATATAGAGTGACTGAGCTTGCTACTCTGCATTTTGTTGACCCTAACCGCTACCATAACAACCTCAGTTGTTGAGAAGAGTCATTGTCAAGCTTGGTAGCCGCCAAAGTCATCCACGGTTCATGAGGCTCTTGAGACGCACACACACACAAACACACACACACACTTTGCTCTCTTTCCCCTATTATACTCCTAAGCAGGCTGGAGTACGTACCGCTAGAGACCCCCGTACATGTACCGCTGGTACACGCGCCATAGTACCGTCTCTCTGGCCGGCTTCCCAAGGGCGTATAAGGGGTCATGGTCCCACTAGTCGAGCATGGCTCGCTCGGCGGCCCGCCTCTCTTCGCTCCCCTCCTTGCCCCAGGTCCGCTGCATCTCCTCCAAGGGCTCCTCAATGTCCCGGCGCTAGACGCGACCCAAAGCCTCTATACACTACTCAAACAACGCCTGGAATACGGCTAGAGGGTTGGTCCCTTTATTAAAGTGCTTATATTCCGTCCTTAGTACATATACAGTCCATTCCCCGGGCCGTTTAAAACGGGCGTCGCAGTATATATAGAAGCAGGTAAAAGGCTCGTATCGCCCGTTAAAGTGGTCCTTCTCTCTAGCCTCAAGTAATAGGTACTCGACGCCTCGCCCGCGTAGATTGAAGTGGGATATCGTATACATAAGCCGCTTATAACGTCCCACTAGCCCCCGAAAGACCTTAGGGGGCGGAAGAACGATCCCTTACGTCTACGTTGACTGGATGGTCGCGCACTAGCGTACCTCTACCTCTTTCCATTGCCACAGCCGTCTCTGTACTACGTCCTCGTCGTCTATAACAGACGCTAGGGCGCTGATACTAGCAGAACACGCCCGGACGATGGTTGCAAGGTCGCTAGGTGGCGTATCCGTACTACTATAATATAGGTCGTTGCTTATAATAACACGGGTCGCGTAGGAAAGCCGGCAACGTAGGGCCTGCCAAAAGTTTCGCGCTATATCCTCGATCCGCTCGGTTCGTTCGGCAAGGATGCTGTCGTCGGGGTGCCGTATGTCCGAAAAACGTACGTTAGCTTATATAATATGGGCCATAAAATCAGCCGCAGCGTACGTACGGCCGGGGAACCCTCCCGCTAGGAGCTAGGGGCCTTCGACGAGGTACCACGCCTCCTCGCGCGACTAGAACAGCTTTTTAGCCTGGGTACGCGTTACTATCGACGTGTGCATTAGCTGGAAAAGCATCGTACTATTACAGAAGTCGAGTATTCTAAGCCGTAGCTCGGCAGGTAGCTCCTGGAATCGGGGAAAGGTAGACGGTCGTGTCGCCTCTCTATGCGCTCGCTCTGGCCTAACAAACAGCGAGAAAGGGACGTGGGGCTCGCCGAATCTACCAATGTGGAGGTCCTGGTTAGGCGGCTTACTCCATGGACCGGTATGGTTAATTGCGCCGAGCATTGGAGTAAGCGTCCGTATGTCGCGTAGGAGGGTAGGAGAGGATTGTAGTATAGGCTGGCGGATTAACCCGTAAGCTACTATTTGTAGACCGCCACGTATGCCTACTTGGCCACAAGATTTTGTCGACGGACTAATAAAGGGCTCCGCAGATCAAAGGAAGGCGATGATTATTAAGAAGAAGGTAATAGCTAAGCCGTTGTGCGTGCGTGCGGCGGGGCACATATATACGCCCGTTCTGCTTGAGAAACAATCGGGCCGACTAGCTCGCTATCCTCTAATTGGCTAGCGTACGGGATAGTAAAACTCAAACACTATTATTGTAGAGAGTATTGAGTCGTTCGGAGTATAGTTTGTTTTCTTTATGCGCCTGCTTCTTATGAAGGTTCGTGATACCGAGGAGAGACGGTGCTAGGCGGAAGTCCAGTACCTCCTTTTAAAGGTTATCGACGGTGCTTAACTCCTATAGTCTTATTACCTTACTATGTTTCCTTATATCTTTCTTACTATTGTGCGTTCTTAAAGGGTCGAATAAGGTCCGATTCCTAGGATAGCTAGAATATATCGCCGTTATAGTTGCTATCTTGGAGCTTAGCCGCGAGCGGATATTCTCCTTTAGATGGAAATATGATAATACGGACAAGTCCCTTAGGTAACCTTATCTATAAATGGAGACGAAAAATCAACATGTATATCGGCTGGTACGAGTACTCTTAGTAGATCTGCAATACTATAGAGGTAGGTTGTCTTGCCTAATGGAACTCGAAGTTTTCACACCATCTATATTTGCTGTTACTTGATATAGCGATAGATGATATTGGCTAGATAGGGTTCTTCCTCTGGGTTGAAACTACTCTCAAGTAAATTTTTAGCAACGAATTGTGGTACAGTAGGTGGACAACCAGCTGGAACAAATAAAGAAAAGAATTTTAGCCCATGTTCTTTAAACCCTAAAATTGACCAAGGATAATTTTTATCTGTAATAGATGGTGAAAGCTTATAAAGCCAATAGTAGAATTTAACGGAAGAGAATATTTATTTGAAGAAGGCCAAGACCGGAAAGGTAGGGATGGTAATAAGTATAATCCGGGAGTTTATAGGGGGAAGTAACGGGTGATACGTACCGCGCCGCGCTCATTGTATACACCACCCCGGGAAAGAACAGAGATTGGAGGATGTTGTATCAGAGCAACTCTTGCTCGACAGCGGTGGATGCACTGTTCGAGATCAAGTACTGGATTGAGGAAGATATGAACGACATTTTCGATGAAACACGCACCGGCGATGTGCGGCGTTCAGGGTGCAACGGCAAGGGCTGTGGTAGCGGCATTGAAGGAGGCAATAAGAGTAAGTGCAGCGGTGGCGGCGCTGATGTCAAGGAGAAAGCAGAGAGTGAGAGCAAGGGAGAGCGGAAGCAGGCTGGCGATACCTTGCGCGCACCAGAGCCAAAGCGGATGCGTGAGGACGTTGAGATGGGTGGTTAGATGGTTAGGAAGATACGGTCGAGGAGCTGGTTTGCTGCAAGCTACTTCTAGGTGTGTATACTCGCATCTAGCGGGTCTGACGTGTGACTCGGCAGTAAAATTGCATCGTGATCACGGGCGGCGCAACTTCTAGTATATGACAATAAGTGCTGATCACCATTTCAACAAGGTTTCTCCATTTTTTCCTCCGACCTTCAGGCGTCGATCGAGGACGATGCTGCCGGTACGAGATGCTCCCGCGCTATGCATGGAAGCGACTTTGCAATTTCGCCGCTAAGACGTTCTACCGTATCAAACATATTATTAATAAGTAGACCAGTCCTTATTCAATCAATTATGTTATAAATTAGCGGTTGTTAGTAACTTTTCGCTAGCGTGTCACTTTTGTCCTTCACTGCCGGGCTCATCGTCCGCGCGCTGTCTTAATCTGCTACTCTAGAACTCTCCGCGTCACTAATTCACAAATCCCCTCAGGACACTGACTGACCAATTTCGCTCCTAGCTAGCCGCGTTCGCCGCCGCCATGTCCCCCGAAGAAATCCGTCAGCACCGCGAGGCCATCGCCTATGTCAAAGATGTCAAGGAGCTGATCATCAGTAAGCATCCCAGCTTCCACAAATTTGTCTCTCTTTTTGCGTCTACTCTTGTTAACACCTTCGTAGCCGATGCACGCGCGCTCTACGCTATCCGAGGCCTCACCCACCACACCATCACCTTCGACGTCATCACCTCCACATACGGCGGCGCCTACCAAGCGACCTTGATCTACTACCATAACCGTGCTGATAGCAATGCCTGGCACCCGCTTTATGAGGGCTGCAGATGCAAGGATCTTTGCACTGCGTTGAAGATGCTCTGGGATGGGATGCAGACTGCTTTAGGCGATACGAAAGGTAAGTCTTGCTTAAACGAAGCTGAGCGAGAGTGGCTTTCAGAAGAGAACATGAAGCTTACAAGTTTATAGTAATGCAGCATGCAGGCCTCGTGCCGCCAGGTACTACACACTCTTCAAACTGGAACCTGAACATGGCAGGGCCGCCAGGCGAGCTGCCGGCTCGGGCCGCGTCCACGAAGGCGACCAATGGGTTGGCTAGGAAAATGGAAGGGATGGGAATGGCGCAGGTTTGAGTCACATGCAACAATGCTGGATACGAAAGTGAAATCAATTCTTTTGCTGATGCCACCAGGATGACTAAGATCAATACGAACATCCTCGGGGAGGCTTTAGGATTAAGTATCCAGAAATGAGCTACATACTTGGCTCCGACGGGCAGAGATACGTTTTTCACACGACTTTCTTTTCAGTTTCAAGCTACAAACAGGTGTAGGATATTTTCGCCGCATCGTGTGGAAACATCGGGATAGGTTGCTATTCAGCGAGGTGAGGTACTGCAAATAAACAATGTAGGAACCCACGAGCAAGCTCAATTCACATTACAAGACCACCTCCTTGCCCACATTCATAGCTGCCTCCAAAAAAAAAAGTGGAACTCGGCAGAAGTTAGCGCTTCGCATCATACCTTTTGACCTGGCCCCGAGCGATAGCGTCCTTATTTCGTCGCGTTCTCTGGCTTCTACACCGGGACCCGGCACGACAATGCCTGTCTCGCTCTACTCACCCTGCTAGCCAGTCTGAGCTATCCAAAGTCGAGGTCGGTCTCCTTCACCGCAGCAGTTCCTTCGTGATGGTTTGATTCATGTGACATAGGCGCCGCTACGTCGGGTTGGACAATTTCGCAGAAGCATTTATAGTGAAACTGAGACCTAGAGTGAGGTATTGCATCTGTGTCCGGTGACTTACTGACGAGTTTCGTTTTTTCCGTTCTACGAATCGATCAGGCGCTTTTCGAATCCCTTGTGTGGATCGGCAAGGGCGAGGTTGTGCGGTTGCGAGATCAGTGTATTATAGAACCTGTATCAGGAGCAGACTATATAGTAAGTGCGAGGCGCTAGTCGCCTTAGTACGCGATATCTCATTGTGAAACATAGTAAATAAGGTAATACTAAGGGATTAGGTAACGCTTAGCGGTACGTAATACCTTATAGTAAAATATAGTAAATAAGGCTTAAACTAGATTAAATAGAAATCCTAAAGGGGACTACTAATATACCCTCCTAAGGCTTATAAGAGAGAAAATTTCGCTAATACTTACTAGAGGGTATACGATTAAGTTTTAATAAGAAAGAAACGTACTCTCTACTAGAGTATAATTTTATAGTAAAAATACTATAAAATAATTTAAAAGTACTATAAAGTAGTTTAATTTTAGGGTAATTATACTATAATTTATAGTATAGAGTTATTATTAATAGTAATTATATCTATTTAGGTAATAAAGTTCTTATATAAGAATAAGTAATAGAACTTAGTTAATCTATTAGTAAGTATATCGACTTTAAAGAGGTAGATAATATTTAAATTATTATTCTTAACCTCCTATTAAATGTACTTATACTAAATATCGATATACTTTAATTACTTATAATAACTATTACTATAAATTAGTATAATTATAGAGAGATTATTAATATATAATCTTATAAGTTTAAGGTTATCTTCTTTATAATTAAACTAAATAAGAAGATTATATAACTAAGTAGCTTCCTTTACTATATATATTATAATAACGAACTTAGTTTTAGTAAAAGAAGTTATAATAATATACTATTTAAGTAATTTATATAAGATAAGACTATTAGCTAGCTTAAAGATATAATTATATAATAATTTTCTATTACTAGTACTATTTATATAAGTAACGTTTAAATAGATAGTTAGACTATTTATATTAAAGCTATTATATTAGATTCTAAAAATATAATAGTTCTTAATATAATAAATAATATATAATAGTAAGTTAAGTTACTAAAGAATAGAATTACTTATAAAGTAGGCTATAAAGTATATATACTATACTATATTAGGGCGATATATACTTATAGAATATAGAAGATAAGTAATAAAAGACTAATATTATTTAATAATATTCTAAGAGACGTTTATATTTTATAGATACTCTTTAAAGTACTTTAAAGATAAAGAAATTTTTATAGATAGTTTATTATCTATATAATAGTCTATAATAAGCTTATTAAAATACGAGTCTATTAAGATAAAGAGTATATATTTATTCCTATCTCTAATAATTTTAATATCTAGATAGAAGAATAGTAGTCTAAGGTCTTAGGCTTTATAGTACTTAAAAATAATATTCTTAAGAGTAGCTATATTCTTCTTAGTATAGATAGTAAAGATAAGGTTATTAATATATATAATAATATCTTAGATATTTTTATTAATAAAGATATATAGATTAGAGACTAAAAGTATATATTTAAGGTCTAAAAGTAAGATTTTAAGATTAAGATATTATAATAAGATAAATTCTTTAAGTCTATAAATTCTACGTAGTAGTTAAATAGTAGTACTATTATCTATAATATCTAGGGGGAGTTATAGAAGAATAATATAATTATTATCTAAATAAGTATTAAGATAAATAGTAATAATATTAATTTATTTATACTCTAGGTTCTAGAGGGTAATAAGTATAAAGAGAGTATATAGAATCGTTATATATATAATATATAAGTAGATAGATTAGAAATATTCTAACTATATCTAAAAATTACTATAAACGACGAGATATACTTTATATTTAAGAAGTTTACTATTAGTATTACTCTTATACTTATATACCTACTAGCTAAATATCGTTTTATACTAGTTTAGTTCTATAAATATTATAGAGTACTAGATATTATTTTATTTAAGAAAATCGAACTTCTTATTTATAGTAAGCTAAAATTAATTTCTATAAGAGTATAATTTAAATTTATAATAGTTCTTTAGTTTAAATAGAAGGCTTAATAGTAATATATCTATTAGTACTTTTATAATAGTAAGGGCGAAAATCTACTTAAACGTTAGAGATATAAAGTAGAAACGATAATATTTATTACTATTTATTAGTACGTAGTTTAGTTTATCTCTATATAACTTTAAGGAGTTATTAAAAACTTATTCTAATAATATATTAAGTATAGTAGTATTCTTATCTTAATCCTCCTCTTATATAGTAGTATTAGTAGAATTACCCTCTAGATCGGGTTATAATCTTACTACTTCTTAAAGTTATTCCTACTAATTATTATCTATAGGTTTAATAGTATTAGTAACTATATTAGAAGATAAAGTTTTAGTAACTAGAGGTAATTAAATAGAAAGAGAGAGCTTATTAGGAGTAAATATAGTAATTTTAATATTATAGTTATAGAAATTCTAATAGACTATAGTTAAATAAATAATATCTTTTATCTTAAGAATATATATCTTATATATATTCTTAGTAATTATACTAACTAGATAATCCTTTTAGTTATAAGGTACTAGTTTCTCGTTATATATATACTTTATCTTAGATATATAAATATAACTAATATAGCTAAAGGTATAAATAAGAATAAGATTTAATACTAGATTAGAAATATTATTTTCTAATTAATATATTTTATAAGATATTTTCTTAATAGGAATATTAGAGGTTAATAAGAAGTTTTAATTCTATACTTAATATTATATTATATATAGCTATAAATTCTAAGAGATACTAGTAATAATATATATTATATATATACTAGTAGAGGTAATATTATTAATATACTCTATAATACTATTCCTTAAGATATTATATAGTAGAGAATACTTAAGTTTAGTACTCTTACTTTTAGTATATTATTCGAGTTAATTACTTATAAATTTCTTAGTATTATTAAAGTAGATAGTATTAACGTAAAGATCTATTTCTATCTCTTAGATATCGTATTACTTAATTAGTTCTTTAGTAAGTAAGATTCTAGAATCTAAGTAGAATATCTAATAATATTAAGAAAAATTATTAGTAATAAGTATTTAATAGTATTCTTCGTTATATTTTTTAGATATAATAGGTTCTATAATATTAATATAAACCTTATCTAGAATATTATTATTATTATTATTTTTTAATATATAGGGGTATAAAGCTAAAATCTAAAAATTATATAAATAGGTATAACCCTCTACCTAAGTTATATAAAAGTATTAACGTATTATTTTATATAATTCGCGCGTTCGATAGTATAAATAGGCCTAGTAGCCCTTTAGATATATAATTATCGCGTACTACTTAGGTCGTCTTAAAGGTTAAACGACGGAACCGTTAAGTCCTAATTAGGACTAGTAGCTATAGGACGTTTCTACGAAATGGTCCGGTATCGAATAGCCTATATATAAGGATACTAAGTACTCCTTTTACTTCCTTATATATACCTCTACTCGCTAAATATAAGATAACTTCCTACGCCGTCTTCGTAGATTACTACTTTATTCTACTTTAGTCTACGGGTATACCTATACGCCGTACTATTCTTCGTAATTCTAGAATAGACGCCGTCTATATATACGAATATCTAGACTACGAACTTAATAATATTATTAACTACGATTATACCTTCTAGAAGGAAGAATATAGTAAGCTCGTAATTATAGAGCTATAGCTCGCGTATATAAAGGGTCGGTTCGTATACCTACTAAATATACTATAGATAGTATAGGTTTATTAGCTTAGTATCCGCTTAATATACGTTAAGATAGATAAGAATAATAAAAAGAACTTTCTTAGATAGTAGCTATTAAGACTAAGCTAGCTTACTAAGAATCTTAGGGTTCTATAGAAAGACGAAGTAGCGGATTTTCTAGAGAGGGATCTCTAGACGAAGGAGAGTATAGAGTATATAGTAAAGGTACTTTAAGCTATCTACGGGTTTCGAGACGTAAAGGAGATTAAAGAGATAAAGGTAAAAGTAATAAAGTAATAGAGGGCTAAAGCGGAGAAGGAGTTAGTAGTATAGGGTAAGATTAATAGAGGCTGTTCAATTTATATATATAGATTTAAAAGATAGCGAAGAAAAGAGAAGAAGAAGGGAGAGAATAGTTATTAGCGTTTTATAGTAGTTACTTAGTATTAACGTAGTAGAAATTATTATAGTATACTAGTCCTTTCCTATACTTAGTTAGTAAGACCGAATAAGAGTATATAATAGAATATTATATAAAAGAGTTTATATAACGGCCTAAGCCTTATCTAGAATATAAAAGAGATATTCTTATAGTATATAGAAGAAAATTTATAATAATTTTACTATATTATAAGACTTATAGTTAAACGGCTTTATATTAGAAATCTTTATACTATTAATCTTTTTAACTAAGTACTTTAGTATTACTAGGTCTAAATAATCTAGTATTATATACTACTTATATAGGGGGCGTACTATATAAAAGATAGTATAAGAGGAATAGTTATTATAAAGAATAGTATATATAATAGTATATACGACCTCTTTTTTATTATAGATAATTAGAAAATTAGAAATTCTATTTATCTTAGGTAGATAGGTAAACTTAGAGTTATTAGACTTTATAAGTATATTAGTACTACTATTATAGAAGTAACTCTTCTATTTAAAAAGAGCTTATAAGATAATATTTATTATAAAACCTTTTTTAAAGACTATATTATTTAAAATAATAGTCTAAACTATATTATTACTCTTAGTAATATTAAATTATATAGTACTTAATTTTTAGATTTATAATATACTATTAATATCTTTAATTATAGATATAGATTTATCTAACTAAATAATAAACTTAGATTTATTATTATAAATACTCTAGTTAGTAGTATTATAGTAATAATAGTATTTATAGATTATATTATAAGCGGCGTACTAAAGTATTAATAAGAAAATATTTATATAGAAGGAGGTAGTACTATATAGAGTATTAAGTATCTTAGAAAAAGGTTACTCTTATAATAATAATAGACGACTAACTATTATATAGATATTTACTATATCTATTATTATTTTTATAATATTAGCTTTTATCTCTTTAATCTTCTTTCTTTTCTCTATTTCTACTTTCTTCTTAGGGTATAGCTTAAAGTAATAATTAGATTCTTTATAGTAAGATTTCTTATAGTAAGAGTATAGATTATACTTCTAACTTTTCTATATACTAGTTAATTTAGTAGTATCTATTTTATTAGTTATATTTATATTATTAGTTATAGTATTAATAGAAGTATACTTTATATAATACTTATTAATATATTTCTCTTCCTCTTTCTTAGCCCTAATAGTAAAAGTCTTAATAGGATTTATAGGCTATAATTCGCTATATTCTATTAGAGCTTATTTAAGTCTATTAACTATCTATTTTTTATTATAGCGAAGATCGTTATATTAGTCCTTTATTTAAACTAGTACGATATAATCTAACTTAGTTAAATATATAATATTAGAGAGAAGGTTATTTAAATCTTTATTATATATAAGAATACTATTAGAGTATAGAATATTATAGAGTATAATAGTAATATCTACTATACTAAGATTTATAACTATATTTTAAAAGGTACTAGTCTATTTATAAACTAATAAGTAGTAATTAAATAAAATTCTCTAGAGGGTCTTAATAGTCTTATAAATATTATTTAGACTTATATCTTTATTATTAAAATTAAGTATACTATATATCTTATATATAGTACCTTTTATATATAAAGATATATAATAATTAGTATATATACTCTTAAAAATAATACTTTATAATTTAGCGTCCTTTAAATTTTAGTTATAGATTATCTTCTCTAACTTAAATTATTATTTAATAATCGTTTTATTTTAGAGTCTAATATATTTATTATATTATTCGATACTCTTATAGGTCTATTATACTTATTCTTTATATTATATTTTTAATATATTAAAGTAAGCTATAATTTACTTATATATAGGGTTTAAAAGACTAGAAACTATAATTAGTATTATAGATAGTATAGGGATAATAGATTTATTAAGTTTAGTTTTAATAAAGTTATCTAGATTATAAGTAGACTAAATAAATAAGCCGTTAAGAATATTCTTTACCTAACGCTCTATAGTATAATTATTAAGTTATTTATTCTAGTCTTTCTAGTTCTTATTATATACGTAGAGGGTAATATCTAAAGTATATATAGTCTAGTTAACTAAGATAACTTAACTAGAGTTTATTATAAACGTACTATACTCTATAGTATAAAATTATAGTAAATTAGTATAGATTATAAAGATACTATACCTAAGAGTATAGAATCTTAAGTAATAATAGTACTAGAGGTAGCTAAATACGACTTAATAGATAGTATTAAAAACTAATCTATCTTCTTATAAAAGACCTAATAGTTTAGTATAAAGCTTAATAGTATACGGATTTATAAAAGGCTTATAACCTATAGATTAGTAAGAGTAAGGTTATATAGTTATAAGATTAGTATATTATAGAACCTATATTAGAAGTAGACTATATAGTAAGTACGAGGCGCTAGTCGCCTTTGGTACGCGATATCTCATTGTAAAACATAGTAAACGAGGTAATACTAAGGGATCAGGTGACGCTTGGCGGCACGTGATACCTCACAGTGAAACATAGTGAATGAGGCTCAAACTAGATCAGATGGGAATCCTGAAGGGGACCACTGACACCTTGGATAGTTTAATCTCGGCTCGCCATTTAAAGAGTGTTCAGCTTTGTGCGCATCATCCTTTTTGTCCTCCGTACAGGCGTTTCGATACATGACCTTGCTTCCCCGTAAAACATTTTTCAGTTGGAAAGCCAGACCCGTATCGTGGCAATCAGGTCATTCTTCATCCTCTTAGACCCAATGAACGCCCTCCTGTGGACACGCTTGGGCTCGTAATTTTCTAGCATAGCAGATTGAAAGTGATTAAAGTAGGTAATTGCTTGAATTGAGGTAGCGATAACTAGACACGGTTTTGAGTAGTCGACCCACACTCCCGGCAACTATAACGAACTCCAATGGGAGACGTGGCTCCCACACTATAGAATTGAAGCACACCCTTGTACAGGAAAAATATCTCTATTGCCTTGCGAAGTCGTCGCGGCTGTTGCCGCTGTAACATAATGCAGGGGGAGGCTTAAGCGAACCCATGAACCCGCAAGCCAGTATAGAGTAGGATAGGGGATGTGGTGTTGCTCAGACCGGTAATATTGCAGCCTTTCGTAAACAATCGGAAAAACTTCTGTCGAGTACCCAGAAACAGGATGTTGACGCCGCATAGGGTGGCTGGACCGCTTGCGTCATTCATAAGTAAGGCTCCGTATATCTATCTCTTGCTGTTGCAACCTCGTTCTAATACATTTCCCTAATACGCATCGGACTCCTACCTCAAGCTACACGCTCCTCGCCGACATGTCCGCAAGCACAACACACTCCAAAGACTCCCTCGAAATATTTAACCACCTGAAGTCGATGATTTTGTGTACGCATTGACCAACACCACCCCTTACGTCATATCTCTAACATTTGCTTGCAGCGAACGCAAAACAGCAGCATGGTGGTTCAATCGGTGGACGCCCGCGCACCTATGATATCATCACCAGCGCCCGCGCTCGGTCTCAGAACCAGTTCCGTGTCTTCCTCATTGGCTATGAAGAGTCGCACAAGGGCCCAGGAAAGGTGGATATCGATAGCAAGGTTATTACAAGGAGCGCAGTAAAAACAAGCTTGAATTTGGCGATGGAGGACTTGTTAAGGAAGACACAAGAAGACTTATGGAAAGATTGAAGTAGGGTGATGAGGGTGGACGGCAAGGATTTGGAGCTAGGCCAGATCGGATCTAGTGCGAAGCGGGGGATCATCAGGGCAGAAACTCAACTATCGACCTCTTCCAACCCGCCTATTTTTCGTTTACCACCCGCTCTTCAATAATGTAATGGTTTAGTGGCAGGCGAATCTTTGTTTCCAATGTGTTTTTGTTTCTATCAATCTACCTGCTTAGCTGAAAACCTTCAGCTCACTTCACCGAGTATCATTGTGTAAGATTGAGGGTGCCTTGCGGCTTCGCCCACTTTTCTAAGGCCATCCACTCATTAACGGTAGTAAAAGATATTACCCGCGCAAAGCAGAAGCTGCCGGCCTTCGGCTAACTTTGCGGAGCACCATTTGATGTAGTCGAAGCTACATGGCGGCTTCGAGGACGCTCTCCACCCCTGAATTTCAAGGCTCCAACCACTTTAAATATTCCGTATCGGTTCACTGGAATGCACATCACAAGCGTATGCAGGAATTTTGGAGGAATTTATCCTTGTTGCGATGTATCAGGTTCCGCCAGTGTACCGTGGACACACTCCTATTTTACATGAGCATTGTCCGTTTAGAACGTTCTCAACCTCTAATCGTAATCCAAACGGCTCCGTTTGTAGCCTTGAAACCTATCCGCTCGCGGTCCAGACGGGAGGGCCCTGTCCTGGTACTTGTGACGAAGAGTGTTCGTGTCATCCACCGGTCCCGTGTCCTTCACCGCTGTCTTGTTCGCATCGAGCTCGAACTCGCCGGTCTCGGCATTCTGATAGCCCTGCTGCTCGGTGATCTGGTCACCGACATCATATTTGCCTGCTATGCATTAGCAGCAATATGAGTTAAAGTATTGAAAGACTTACTAAAGAGAAGACCGGTGTCCTTCATAAGACCGTCGACGATGGCTTGGGTCGCAGTCAGCGGGCAAACTCCGACCTCCTTGCGGAGGATCTTGGTCGATCCATCAAACGAGCAGACGAGTACGGTTGCATATTTGCCCTCCTCATTGGTGCCGAGGACGACGTCTCTCTGTGGATCAGCACAAGATCAGGTGCTAGGACCAACGACATATACCGTAAAACTTGCGCTGCTCGCTGCCGTACAACAGGCGCGCATTAGCAAGAGCGAAGTTCTTGAGGTCCAACAATTGGCGCACCTGGGAAGTTTAGCTATAAGCTCGAGAAAAACCTCGTAGAACACACTTTCTCGGGATCCTGCACGACACTACCTTCCCCGGCGATGTTAACGTTCTCCAATGCCTTGTTGATCACGATTTCATTCGCGTTCATCATCTCCGCGTACGTGGGTGACCTGGTTGGTTAGGTGGAAGAGTGGGACGCTATGCACAAAGTAGAGAGACGTCGAAGGTTGGTAAAGTTGGCTCGCACTATGAGTAGTTATCGTGGAGTGGAGTGGAAAGAGGAAGGTCTATAGGGCGCGCGGTCGGGCTTATATACAAGAGGCGGGGAGCGTGGCGGTGAGAAAAATAGTGGTCCCCATTAGGTAAAGGAAAATGAGTGAGAGATGAGGTCACCGTCGAAACATAGGGTTCGACGATAGCACTCTCATCTTTGTTCTTTCACCTAGACCTTCATGCCAAAGATGAGCAGCAGGTCGATTAACAGGCCCAGTTGGAGACCTCGTTCCAACATAGGTATCAAATATTTAATCTACCTCCGAGAAGGAGTGCATTGTTCGGCTACAGAATGGATGTTCGAGCTACGATGGGTCTCACTCTTTAAGCATCATCCGCTCTTCAGAGATCGGTACACAATCAAAAGCCTAAACCGAGACCGCCACTGACCGCTATGCCGCCCTGCTGGATCGCCACACGGACCGGGTACTTAATCCGTCATAACCATCACGCCGCTAAAACTGCATCATCCTGACAAACAAACACTCTGAACCTGCCAATAACCATTCTTAATATCTGTAATGACTTTCTTAACTGCATATTCTTTCCCTGAGGACGTATCGCCCAGCGTAATTAGACTCAGACTATACCAAGCCAACAGTTTCATACACTTTCGCGTCACGACGACAAATCCCACTTCACCTTGTGTATCACCTCTTCGCGCTCATCGTCAGCGCTAATAGACAGAAGTAGGTGCTCGCGATGACGGGGTGATTCCGCCAAGCGTCTTTCTGCTATGTGTATGCAGCATATTCTGCGCGAGTCGATCTAAAATTTTGTATATTTGGCATCCTATGAAGTGGGCGAATGGTAACTATACAAATTGTTGGAAATATTTTCAAATGACTTGTTGCACCTGCCACGGACTACTCTCTCTTTTCGGCCACTTTCATTGCACTACCACTCTCAGTATCCCACCTTCTCAATCTCTCTACACTCTTCTTCGTCCAAAGCAACCACCCCATCATCACGAGCGCTGTCAATGGTACAGTAACGACCCAGTACACCCAAAATAAGTTCGACACCTTCGGCTCTCTCCCCTCGTTGGGCTGCCATTGAAACATATCCATGCTAAATACAGTCGCAACGAAGGTGCCGGGGAGAAATAATATAGTGAGAACAGCAATAGTCTTCATGGCTGCGCTGTCCCGGCGGGTTTCTAGGGCTATGGCGGCGGTGTAGCCAGATTGGTTCTGGGTGGCTGTGTTGAGAAGCTATTTGTATTAGTTAGCTATATTTATAGCACAAAAGGAGAGCACAAGAATGAATACTTACGAAAGTAGTCTGACTCTGCACACGATCCTGTACACCTTGAAGCTGGGAGACCACGGTCTCAGCCCGTCTCTTTACATACTCCACCTCATCCAATATCTCCACTATACTATCTCTTAACGATTTTGCAAAATCATCCTCACTCTCGGCTTCAAACGATTGTGTCTCCTCGGCTGTTTCCAAATGGCTTTTATCTTTCTCTACGATTTTGACAAGCCACTCTCCACATTTCACACTCGTTCTCGCCATATGACCTACAACTGCTAGTTCCGTCTGTACGTAACTCAGTCTTTCGTTTACGCTATCACAGTGGAATTCGATCTTCGCCGCATCAATTCTGGGTTGACGACCGAAGAGTCGCCCCGGCCCGCCAAATTTGCTATTCATCTCTAAGGTAAGAATCGCGCGGTCGACGGTACTGCGGAACAGCTCTACCCGCCGTTGATGAGAATCGTATAACACAGCGGCATAGAATGTGGGTTGGAGGCAACGCCCTGGGCTTGCTAGAAGGGTTTTGAAAATATCGCTTTCGTTGGCTAGACTGAAGTATATAACGTTTGTCAGGTTGTTTTTGTAAGAATGCGTGAGTGAGAGGGTATCGAAGCCGACGCTGCGGGAGGCTGCTACTTTCATCAATATGCATTTTTTCTCTCTCGTGTCGAAGCTGGATAGAATGCCGTTATTATTTACAAAAGTTTCGAGGGTGTGTTCATGGAGATTCCATGCACGCTTGATGAGTTCGTATGTCGATTTTGGGAGTCCGATTTTCAGGCGATAGTGTTCGATGCGGGGGAAGGAGAGGACGCGGAAACGGTAGGTACGGGCGTCGCTGTCGTTGGTGAGTAGCTCGTGTCTACCATCGAGGAAGTCCAGTAGCTTATTGAAAGTAATTTTCCCACTATGAGTATGTACCTTGGTCGAGACATCTGTCCATCCTTCAATGTAGTTGAAAGTGAGATTAGCTACAAGCCTTTCGCTTGCGAATTGTGCGAGATCTTCCTCTTTCGATGTCATTTGATCCAGTACCGGAGTGAGAAATCCGTGTAGTATCATAAAATGAGCTACCCGAGCTGCATCAAAGTGGGCCGTAAGGTTTATGCCTGACGTCAGGCATTGAAGACGTTGATATATGAGGTGGGTGCATGTTGCACAGCCACATGCGCGGTGCTGGTGGGGGCGGCGTTGGCACGTGGAAGCTTGGACTTTTACTCCAGCTGTATAGACTAGGAACGTTGAAAGCGGTGCTGAACGGCAACGATGCTGCCACGAAATATGCGAGCAAAAACGATTCGAGTGAGTGATACAGAAGGCAAACACTTGGTTGAACTAAACTAATATGACCATCTTATTAGGTGGATCAATCAGATCATCAAAGCCCTTTGTTATATGCATGCAAAATCAATCATTCATGGTGATTTCGGCATCCAAAACATTTACGTAGACGAAACTTACAACTTACGCACTGCTCAGTTCGCGGGCTCTAGCATCGACGGATCTATCTTCCTCCTAGAGCCCGCTACACGATATCATCGGCCACAACGCGAGACTTGGCGGGAACTCATGGAGAAGGGGATCTCCTTCTAATTCATGAGCTCGCCCATCTGTTCAGTCGGACATTTTCGCTCTGGGAATGATTATGTATGAGATGGTCACTTCCACGCAACTACTCCTGGGCTACGATTGAATCAAGACGCGAGAGCTGATCAGAAACGAGAAATATCCCGATCCAGAAGCGATTGACTCCCTAGAGTTATGCGCAGCGATTCATAAATGTTGGGCGCTGGAGTACGATAGAATAGAAGAGGTCGTGAAGGATCTATCGTCAACACCGTGTCTGGTTGCAAAAATAGTGGAGAACAATACAGTGACCGTGATAGTAGGTGCAGGATCTATCGGCCTATAGATCGCTTACCACCTCGCGACTGCACAATCATAGCATCATCTTTATAAAAGTAAGGGACTCTACGTTCGGAGCTACGTCTGGCACATGCACAGGGTGCCTTCACTACGGATTTCAAGACGAAGATATTGTTAATCTGGGAAGGTACAGCTTCGCTTTGTGGGAGGTTCTTGCTCGAAAGAACAAATTTCGGTCGGCGGTTGGTTTGCGCTTTAGCTCTTTTGGGGTGACTGAAGCGGATGGAAAGACGTGCGGGCTGCTACCAGATTGGCTCCGTACGAGTGATACCTGGAAGGCGACACAGAGTTCTTAGGACCGACAAACGCGATGGTGTAAGCGATCTTGAGATTTTGTTTCTAGGTTACCTGCTAGTCAACCGTACGGGCAGCAATCCTATTGGCGTGGGCCCGTGGCATCCTCAGGCATGCAAGGAGCTAGGCGTACAGATATGGACCTCCACAACCGTAACGTCCGTCGAATTGGACATGGACTGTAAAGCAAAAACCGTCAATTCGAAAAGATCAATCTCGATCTATCCTCCCGTGCCAAAACTTCATTCTCGCAGGTGGGCCTTAGACCCCATCAGTCTACAAGGCGCTATTCCCCTCGTCACCCGTGCATTCGACCTAGCTATAGATGCCGGAGACTGGGTGTTATTTCGAAATTCGAATCTAACGGTAGAAAACTCGGCAGCGTTTGTGGGCTTGGATGATATTATTGGTGAAAAGCTCGAGTTTGCCGGTCGAAGCGATGGAACAATTTGGGTGTGCGGCCGAAGGAATCATACGGGTCTCTCAGGTCCCTTGGTGAGTCCGCTCAAGCGGACACCAACATGGTAGCCGAGCTCACAGGGCGTGCATACCGGTTCTTGAAGGTTCACAACCCAGAAAGTCCTGTTGAATTGAAGAACTGCAAACCGTTGGCCTCGGGCGTCGCGTTCAGACCAGCTACGCCATCTGGCCGTCCAATCATGTGCATGGTGGCGCCTAATCAGCTTTCGGACACTGTGGCCTGCAATAATAGACCTGGGAATGTCTTCTTGTGCTAGGTCACGGATCATATAGTCTGACACTGGGGCCTGGGGCGGGAAAGCCGGTGAGCCAAATCATCCGAGGCGTTGCACCCGACATAGGTCTCTCTCCGTTTAAGATACCTACAACCCCATAGTTAGAGTAGATCACTCCACATTTAAGCTTAGTACGTTCCCAGCCGCGTTGCCATTTGCTAACCAGAAATTGAGGTTCAATAATAGAATGAGAACGGGGTGAATATCTTGTTGATCTCAATAGCGCAACCGCGAGCAATTCTCTACTTCATCCGAATTGTTTGCCGACCCCCGAACTCCACCAACGCGCTCACGTGGTGTCAATGCTTCTTCGTATGCCGATTTAGTAATGGTGTTCTGGCGCACTTGTTTTCCGCCTTCAACTGTTAGAATCATCTGCTCAGAATTATTGAACATTTGTCTTATAGTTTAGTAAGCTTTAAAAGAGGAAATTTGGCCGCGGGCATCATCCATAGAAAGTTCCTCCGAACTAGAGCAAAACGTTTTAGCCTCATCGTCCAGTGGCAGTGCTCGTGAAGGCGGTTACGGGACAGTTGCACAGACACTGTCTAAAAGACTGTTTAGGCATACGGTTTATCCTTGGTATATACGTACCCTAGTTGCATTCAAGTGATTTTCTATAGTGACTGCTCCGTTGAAATGCGCCTACCTACGCTCAATCGTATTCTCAGAGTTAACGCGGGCTTTCTCATTTTCGCGCTTTCAATACTTGTAAGCTTGGAGTTATTAAGCTTTTGGCGAAAACAGCCCGAGAAAGTACGCTTAAAGAAGCAAAACCCGGTAGTATGCGACTAGAATCTAGGATGATCGATATTTCCAACTACCTCGGGCAGTTTAAACCATCCTCTCTACTCATTTCAGTTAAAATTGCGCGAATTTATCAAAGTATTTGTTTAGATTTTCATAATGGGAGTCTCTTTTGGAAGGTCTACACAAACACAGTAGGAGTGGGTGCACAGTAGAGGTGCTATACCCACACCTTATATGTCCTATATTCCCACGCGCAGTATCATCCCGGAAGCAATGACGTGCTATCAACTACACTTGCCCATCAAGCAAGCTCAAACTGTAGCTTTACATACGGCGTCTCCCCACTCCCCTTGGGCATCGCATACGTAAAATTCCAAAACTCAAACTCACTGCACACGATCAGCTACCTTTCCACGCCTCAAAATTCACGATCGCGACGATAAGAGGACGGTAGGGGATACGTACTTGATTGTTTCGCCCGCACCGCCAACCAACCCACTAAACGTAACACTGTACGCTGGATCCACGGTTCCTTCGACCGTCACGTTAATACCTTCAACGTCTTCCCAACGCGCTACGTCTCTCCTCCCTCGTTTCGAGTTCGTTCCGACAAGAAACTGGAAGGTGCTTGTGCTATTGCCCTTGGGATACGTCAACTCCAGCACACCCTCTCCGACGACAACATCTAACTGCATAACCTGCGCATATAGCGTAAGCCAGCCAACGGTTCCATCTGCCCTCCCCCACTGCACGACGGCGGGGTTGAAAGAATTGGGGTTCTTTGAAGGGCCGCCGATGACGTTCTCTGAGAAGGATTCCGCGCCGATGGTGAGGTTGGGTGAGAGCCAGGCGGTGATGTTGCGCGGGTAGGCATCGTAGGGGGGCGAGAAGGCGGATGTGGAGACGATGTGTGTGCCTGGGAAGGCGTGAAGGGAGGAGAGGGTCGTATTGGAGATGAGGGTATTGTGGAAGGGGGCTAGGATGGCGATTAGGGGGCCGATGGCGAAGTCGTCTTTGTGGCCCATTGCGTACGGCTGACGGGGGTTGGTTATTCTTCTGATAGACATTTAGAGTTCTTGGGGTGTGGTATAACTTACCTTGACGTTGATAGGTGCTTTATCTTTCCCGACAAGCGTCCATATCTGCAATGCGAGGATGCTGAGGTATCGATTCATGTCGTATCCATAGCTTCGATCCCACGGCCCGGCCACGTTTCTCAGGTTAGCGTTATACAACGATCCCAGGGACGCCCATGTCTCCTTAATCATCCTCGCGCCATTCTGTCCCATGACGGAAGAGACTGGCATATACTTCGCCCAAAGCGTAAGTGCAAAGAGCGATACTCCAGCATACGTCCCCGAGTTGAACTCGGAGAGCGTGTTCGCCCGGTTGAAAAGATCGATGATATCTCCTGCATATACTTCGCCGGCAGAGGTCATGTTTGAGTCGTTCAGCCGACGACCTACCCAGCCCGATACGAAGGCCCGCATGATGGATGGGTTGCTGTACGCGGGATATAAGTTGTCGTCGTCCACACCTCCGACCCGGTAACTATCGCCGATGGTTGCATTGTACAAACTCTCCAGCATACGAGCCTTGGTATCGTGTGGAATCAACGTTGGAAATTCCTCGAGCATGAGTACGAAGGTCGTGCCCACGAAGCCTCTCCAGTTTGGATCCCAAGAGTTGTAGATGACAGGCGGGTACTGCGCAGTTCCTACGGTTGGCTCCTCTGGATATATCTGGTAGTCTCCGAACCTGTACATTCGGTATTAGTATGCATCAAGTTCGAAGACGTTTTCGGGACGAGCCTAACCACTGCGCACTCTGGTTCTTATGCTGCCCCATAATGATGTTCTCCACAATTTTCACGGCCTGTTCAACATCGTCTGTCTCATTTCTAGCCAGCAAACCTGCTGCATACCACGCTGACGCTCTAGTCTCATGAGTTAGAGCCGCTGCGTTGAGCGAATACAGGTATCCAGCCTCGGCATCATAGTACATGTCCAGCCAGTCCATCGACTCTTTGAGGAGGTCCTTGGACCATTGTTGCGTGTCATCGCGTTGCATTAACGGGTGTGATTTCGCGAAGGCAATTGCTGGGAGCATGAAGACTGCCAGCCAGCGACACAGTGTTCCGGGAAGCATGTTGCGCAATGCCGAGGAGGGCGGGACAGAGACTCGAGTGCAGCGCCATCATAGACATATATGAGCAAAATAGCGGGCGACTAACAGCGCCAACGAGCTGATCAATGGGGGGTAAAATGTGCGTGCGGGTCAAAAGGTCGCTTTGAGAGTAGCTCCGTCATAGCGGACTGTATCGTCCGAGGTTATGTCGGGGGAATATCATGCGAGGGGAAATGGAGCCGATAGAACACCAATCGGGACGGCATTGAATCGGGGCTTGGACATCACCAAGGTGCATGTCTACAATGAATGGAATGAATGGAAGCTTAATATTCGAGCTAATTGCGAACGCTCGAGCAGCTGTCAGGTGTCTGAGTGGATATTTTGACGGTTGACGTTGCTCGGCCAACATGTCGCCTAGGCCCCACAACACGACAACGCGTCCGTGCCTTTCGGCTATAGTGTGAATGGAATGCAACCGCCGACCGCGCTCTATCTCCCTTCCGAACTCCACCTAACCGTCTTAGAAACCTCTACGCATGCGCACCGTCCCAGCAGCACAATCGAGATGCGCCGCTATACAGAGAGCACGCCCTGCCCCGCACCGCACCTATCCTTCCACAGCAGCAATCGTTATTCCTCGCATCAGCATTCGCGCCACTCGTCCGTCTACGCGCCCTCTAGCTATGGAATCAACGACAACACAACCGCGAATATCGAATATACCACCGAGATAAAGGCGGGACTGAAGCATGCGAAACCCAGGCGACCGATGCGCGGGACCAGAAAGAGCGCGTTCAATCCTGGTCTGGACATCTTCGAGGATGTCGCGCGAGAAGAGGAGCAGCAGCACGCTGTAGTAGACACGAAGAGGAGAAGCGCGATACGGGAAAGGACGAGTGCGCTGTCCGAGGCGGGCGTGCAGAAGAAGAGCACGATATTGGCGCACAAGGCGCAGAAAATACACATACCAGCGCCTGTGCCCAGGGAGGAGCGCATGCCAAAACCACAACGGAGACGCGTGTCGCAACTTCTATCGGACAGACATGCCCCGGAACCCAACGCGACGATACAGCTACAAGAGGACGTGCTAGAAAAGAGGGAGCTGAGAAAACAGGGCCCGAAGAAAGATCCGAGACGGAGAACCATCTACGTGCCGTCCGACGACACGACCATCATGACGATCCATCCCGGACAGGCGTCGCAAGTGTCGAGGAATCCGAGACAGAAGAGTCCGGATACCGGACTGGATCTAGTCACGCTGTCTGAAGAGGAAACGGAGGGCTTGGTGTCGGTACTCAAAAAGGAAACGAAGGCCCCGAGGAAGTCGCTCGCTGCGCCGCCGAAGCGTGCGCCTCTACTACAAAGCTCACGACAAGCATCATCGTTTTCTAGCGATGTATTTGGCCAAGGCGGTGGGAAGGAGAATGTCCCACCAGGGTTGGAGGTGTTTGAGGGCAAGAACGGAACGCACATTGAGTTCAATTTTGGCAAGGAGGAAGTGAAGCAACCCGCGACCAAGCCAGCCAAGGTCCACTTCAGCAGTAAGGTGTCAGACACTTCGTCAACAAGGCCAAAGATGGAAGGCTCCAAGAAGCGCGTGCGACCCCAGCGCAGCTTCGACGGGTCACCGGCCAAGTCGATGAAGGCAAAGGCCGACGCGCTTCCCTCTACCGCGCGCAACACCACGACGAAGCCCATCATGAAATCCGTCAAAAGCCGAATCACCAAAAGCGGACTACTGTCTTCGTCACCCTTCCACACCGACAGGTCTCCACCTACAGCTCTCCGTAGACAGCGGGCTGAACGTGCCCCAACAAAAATCACGCTCATGCACGAAGTCGGCAAGCCGCAGCAAGCAAAGGAGAAATACCCCGTATTGGCAGAGGACCTGGCTCGACCGGAGATGTATGAAGACAACTGGCTGACATATCAAGAAGTGGCCATCACACAGTTGCTCAACTCAATGTTCGACTCAACGAGCAAGAACCCGAATGAAGAGCAAACTTCCGAGGAGCTGAGACGGAAAATGCTAGACCTGTATCATGAGCCTTCAATGCCGATGCTACATAAGCGCTTACAGGCTTCCCTTCAATACGGAGCTTTGAGCATACCGAAAGATCTACTCGCGCAAACAATACGGCTCAAGGACGATGTTGGTCTACGTAAGAAATTTCTAAACCTTTGGGTGAAGACGTACGACCTCACTTCACTTCGAGCGGCAGCCGAGACGGTCGTCGGACGTCAGATCACGGTCCCATCCAGGCTATCAAGCGGATCAACCAGCTCGGATGATGGCTCCCGTCTCATGCGAGCAGAGCGCCGAGCTATTGAGAACTTCTTGGACGCCTTCCTCATCCGCAACGAAGACGCCGTACGCGTGAAGAACGGCGTCGGTAGCATCGCCAGCATAGCACGGGGCGATCACAACGGCGACGACTTTGGTTCTCAAGGCTGGTCCTGGCGTCGCACCGTTCTCCGAAGTCTCATGCTCATACACCTTCTTGATCGAGCAAAAGCCACCGACATCCTCCCATGCTGCCTATTTCAAACTACCTCGCCCCACAAAACATCTACAGATGTTCTTCACGCACTCTCCAACATGCTGCTCTCCTCGCTTGGTGACATCACCCGTCCCTTGGGCCATCTCAACTATAAAGTCCAGGCTGTACAGTACCCTCTTCAAGAGTACACCTACTACATTTCCAACATCGCCGTCGATCTTCGCGATGGTGTCATCCTTACGCGTCTCGTCGAACTCCTCCTTTATCCGCCTACCACCCTTATTGCGCAGCGAGAAGATACCGTCACAATCACTATGCCAACCGGCGATGTGCTAACCAGTGCCTTCGACTTCTCGGCAAAGGAGAGCTGGGTTCTGTCACAGCACCTCAAATTCCCGTCTATTGGCCGCGCACAGAAGCTGTACAACGTTCAGATTGCACTAGCCGCGCTCAATGGAGTGAAAGGTGTTCCTCTCCATGTAGTCGGCGGTATTAAAGCTGAGGACATCGTTGATGGACATCGCGAGAAGACCCTGTCACTCCTCTGGTCGCTCGTAGGCAAACACGGGCTAGGAGCTTTAGTCGACTGGCCGCAGATTGTCAAAGAGATCGAGCACTTCCGAGAAGCGTGGTACAACAAGCGTGACAATTACGCCCAGCGCGACCTCGACTCCGACGAAGACGAGACTACCACTGAACTCGATGGTCTGGAGTACCACAAGCGACTACTCCTGTCGTGGGCGCGCTGCATCGCGCGGACACATGGGCTACGTGTCGCTAACCTCACTACTTCGTTCTCTAATCCTAAGGTGTTGGAAGCCATTGTCGACACCTACCTCCCAATTACCGCTCTTTCAAGCGCAGGAGCATCCTCACAACTCAGCCTCGCAGCCAAACTCAAAGCGACCGGCTGCTCCACCTCCTTCGTCGCACTCTTTGCAATTCAACCGACCTCGGCCAAGTCTATCCCCTCAAAGGACTTCACCCTTCTCACCCTCGCCTTCCTCGCATCGCGCCTCCTCCCCCTTAGCATCACGCACCGCGCTGCATCAACCATCCAACGCGCATTCCGCCAACACCTCTTCCGCCGCTCCATCCACAACCACATCATCAAGATGAGAATCGCGCATGAGTGTGCCGTTGTAGCTCAGACACGAGAGCGGTTGACGAACGCGGCGACGATCATCCAGCGCAGGTGGAAAGCTGTGCTTGAACAGAGACGGACGGACCTCGAGGCACAGGTCCTCCTCTTTCAGAGTCTGGCGCGTGGATGGGCGATTCGGAGGTGGGTTCGTCGGGTTACTTGCGGACGCATTGGTGGCAAGGAGAAGGTTCGGAGGATGAGGGGTGGGTGGTGAGCAGTCATCGGAAAGTGTACATGCTGTGACTGGTTTATCGACGTTGTGACTACGACTCTTTTTTCAGAGAAGCTGGTTGTTGAACGCGTAGAAATGACAGTGGTGGAAGACGAACTTTTCTGCAATGCTGTGGAACTATTAACGGCTGTTTAATTCTTCATTTCAAGCCTCTCCTCTGCGGTGCAGGGGAGCTTCCTTCTTTTGGGATGGATTGGTTCGAGTTGGGACAATATTATTGATTGGGGTTCTTTCCAGTTAGATGCCAGGTTACGAAATTGGTAGTCTTTTTATTTGAGCAGCTGCTTTCTTCTGTGTTGCATAGTGGATCCATTGGGCGGGTTTGGTTGGGTGGATAGAGAGTGCGAAGTTGACTGGACAATGCAACCTGTTCAATTACGTTTACAACTTGTCCATTACGCAAATAAGAGACATATTGTAAGTGCCTCTGCTTAGCAATATATCGATTTCCCCTATTTACTACCATCAATTCGACCATAAACCCTCCGCATAGCACATCTCCTCACGAAGCAGCAAACAAATACGGCTGACTACCACTCCACTTCACATCCCCAACCCGCTTCTCAGCATTACTCAAACTAACCGTCTGCATATAAACACCCGGCTTATACTCTACCTCACAAGTCGTACTATGGATTTCCGCAGACCTACCACGCCACGCCACCTCAGTCAGCACCACTCTACAATCCAATCCATTTCATTTCATTCGGTTTGCTAATCTTGCACCTTGCATCTTGCATAAGAGCAGACTTACCTGCACAAACCGTCAATGTTCCGCTGCAGCTAGACCTTGTACGAGCTCCGCGGCGTGAAGCGTGTTATTGCGTGAACGGGTGGGAGGGTCCGCTGGGTGGTAGATGGGTTTGAAATAGCCGCCGGCCGTTGTGCAGGATATAACGGCGCTGGCGTCGTCCAAGTTGATGCGGACCCGGAATATGCCGGCTAGTATATCTGGCCATATCTATTAGTTATAGGGCAAAAAAGGTGAGGATTATAAGCTGATGAAATTTAGGTGCAAGAAACACACCCAATGAGACTGTATTCTTAGCTGCGAGAGTTAAAAGCACCGAAGATCCTAGGCTCGCATGGCGCGAACCTGATCCGAACCCACGACTCAGATTGATCAAGGTGATTGAGCTGTTAGCAGCAGTTGGTTTCATCCTCACTGAGATGTCAACGATATCGGCAAATTCCACCAATAAAGAATATTGTCTCCTACTGCCTTGCTATGTGGGAAAAGTGAAGCTCGCTTCTTTGCAAAGACTTGGTCACTCGATGCACCTCATGTGCCTTATTCCGCTAATCGCTATTATTAAAGACTTAAATAGAAGCCTAAACTACATTATGAAATACGAGATGATTACCATGAGTTAATAGATATCACGTAAAGATAAAGTTAAAATGCTTCTGAGAGGAGGAAATAGCGATTTGGAGTATGGGACTAGATCTACTTTCGCGTGTATCGTGATACACAGGAGGGTATAGCTATGCCACCACGCTCAAGTTCGCGATACTGGCGTTGAGCGAGCTGATGCCTCGTAGAACTCCTCCCCGTGCACTTCGAGCGAACAACGTACTAGCGCTAGTCTCATCCGCCAAACTATCGGCTAACCGATATTGCCGTTCGACTCCTTCGAACCTTCCTTTTTCGAATCCTTCTCCTTTGACTCTTCTTCTTCCCAAGGATAATATTTGCGAACGAATTCGGCGTCCCCCTTTGATGGCGTCTTTCTTTTCTCTATCGGCTTCGTGCCCACCTTCACTCCGTTTTCCTTTCGGATTTGAACCAAAGGGCACTCGTCCATGTTCCCATGCATGCATTGATCATTGGAGAAATGGCGGGAGGAATATAACACTATCAGTATTAGCAATACCCTTAGCCAGTTGTTTCATGCTTGGCCTTGCTCACTAATTGAATCCACATCAAAGCTTCCCCCATTGATTCTGGCTTCATTGGGACCATGTGCGAAGCCTTCGTGAACTCCTCCCCACGGAAGTGGTATTTTTGGGCGAATTTCAAGTCGTTGCAAAGCTTGTCGTTGGCTTCGTGGTACGGAATGTTGTCTTTCATTGCGGCCGCGAGCGCTTTTGCGAAACCCTCCACTTTTGAACAGCGGTATTCAACGTAGTCATCGCCTGCGGACCTGGTCAGCAGGCGAAGCATTCGTGAGGCTTACAATACTGGGATGAGAGTTTGCAACCACATACCGCCTAGCATACTAGGGATATTACTTACGATCGCTGCGCACGTGCTCATGATAGAATCCTAGAACATGCCCAATCTGTAAGGTGTTAGCTCCAGCTTTTCCAAACTTCAATCAGGCTTACCTCATGCGCAATAGTTGGCTCGTCAATATTCCCTGCGAACGTGATATCCTGATGACCAGGGCCACCCGTTACCCTATACCCCACCGTCGAAGAAGAATACCCATCCTTTTGTGCCTCGTTCAGATATATATGCAGAACATCTTCATCGACCAGTGGGTTGTGCGTGCCCTTCCACGTAGCGTAATCAAAGTCTTGATAGCAGCGCTGCTCCTTCCCAAACTTCTTCGCTTCAGTAAAGGCGAGGTTGTGGCCAGTCTCGGCGCTGGCGGGGCCACCAAGGGCGTCGCTCCAGAGTTTTATAGCTCCTTGGACCTTGCAGTATACTTTGTTGCGTGTTTCTTCGGTCGCATAGCAGTATCTGACGCGTCGGCGTCTTATAACCAGGCCTGTGATAGGCCACGGAGTGACTTTGTAGAAACCGGCGGGAAAGGCTATCCGTTGTGTTGAGTTAGTCGCAATTAGCCGGAATGATACAAAACGGGTGGCTGGACTTACGGCTCGACCATCTAGGTAAGACACGGTGAAAAGTGTTGTTGAAGGTGGTAGGTACAGGTGCTTCGGGATCGGGCAGCATCGTCGGCTCTCGTATGATATGGAGTGATGCATCGCCGATAGCAAGAGGAGTGAGGAGGAGAAGCCATGCTATGAGGCATATTACCAGCTTGTCTGCCCTCAACTTCGACAGCTTCATGATTGCAGCCAACGCTTTTCTGACAGGGTACTGAAGATCGAAGAAGTGGGGTTTATTGATTCTATATATCGTGGCCCTAGGCTCATGCGTAGTGTAGTTTCTCTAGCCGACATAGCGTTGCTCGATATTGGCCCGCGGCGAAGAAATATCTCAACATTCACCGAAATATTAGCTGGAAATTGGTTGCATGCTGCAATTTATATCGTGCAATGGCCGTGCAATGGACTTGAATCACGGAGGGCTTTTCCTCCCCTGAGAGCCCTTGAGTACCTCAACGTCCCACCGACCGGTCTAATATTTTCTCCTCTCATTATCTCGACCTGCATACCACCAACCTCTTGCTTTATCTTTGCAAACCTCAATAAGAACTTTTGGTTTAACGGGAAATCTCGCGGTTTTGCAGAGGTCCAATTGCTTGCCACGTGCTTACCATCAATCTACGAGTTGGGTTGTCTGTCTTATGCTCGCAGCTTCTCCATCAATTCCGCATTCCGATATGTACGGGTTGAGCGAAGGCATATGCGGGATTCCGACATTAGTAGCTATAGAATGGTGCGTCGGCGGATGAGATAGGTGCTGCAAGAGAAAGAGTTCCTTTACTCACCATTTGGGGTATTCCTACGACGGAGCCGTGGCTAGGGTTTCAGACCAGCAGAATACATTCCTTTCAAAAGTATCGTTCCCTCCGGCCGTTTTGATGGATCATACATAACTACCTCATCCTAGAAGCTCAAATGAGAAACATATCCGCATCGCTTTAATTCATTTAACTCATCATGTGCTCACAAAATGAAGCCAGAGATTGAAAACATGGGTAGAAAGGTCGCTACCGGAGACCAGTGCCGCCTAGACATCTTCGAAGCACAGTGTTGGTATCGTTTTCCTGATGCAACCAAACTTGAATCCGCTTAGAAGAAGCTCTCCCGAAGGGAACACTCTCCAATGCCGCAGCTCTTTTCCTCCACGTGCGGACCAACATGGCAGCACTCGTAAATCCGCCCCGGAACTTTTGCCATCCCACCAAGAAAGCCAGGAAGGCCTAACTCTGGTGCCATCATGTGCAGCGGATAAGAAGGAAAGTTCTCCGCTCGTGTGAAGAAGCGCTTTAATGGCGTCAATAAAGACGTCTTGTATCGACTTTTCGTAGTCTGGTTTGAGCGGTAGGTCACTAGCAGGCCATTCCACAATGCCGAGTATGCCCTAGACCTTATCTCTTGGATTCATAGCCTGCCAGGGTTGGAAGTCAGATAAGGCTAAGAGATGCTCCTTAGGCCTGTATCTCCTGTTTTATTCATGCGATTTGCCGGCTCCATTTGGACACTCGCGATCCAGGTATATCGTGATAGGGCTTAGTTGGACGCAATGCTGAAGTGAGGCCGCTTTTGGCTGTTGGGATTGGACCCCGAGGTGGGTACACCAACATGACCAAGATAATCACGATTTCGTCGGTCTCATTTTGAGATTTGCGGCGCGACTCCGACATACTACGTGCAGAGGGATGTTAGCTAAAGCTGTCATAGAGAAGTACCTTCTTGTACCATAGCAAATCGCCAATTACATCTAACCAGATACGTAAGGTAGAGTACTAAGGTATTTACTAATAGGATAAGTTAGAATTGTGTTACAGCCGTATCTAAGGTAAAGCCGGTTTCGCTAGTAACTGTACCTGTATAGGACTCCTCAGATATAACTACCTGGAGCCCTCGATTCAAGTCCCGCTACTCAGGTAACAACGCTTGACCAATAGCATTAGTCAGGCACGACTACCTGGGGCCTTTCAGCCTAAGTCCTGCTATTCAGGAACAGCTGCCTCGAAGAGACTTTTTAGGTGACCTTGGCTCTGCCAGGCACCATTCACTGATCTGGCATTTCCTCATAGCAGTCGACTGTGTACTCGCTTCGCAATGCGAATTACATTTCGTCGATCAGTCGAGGCCATAATTACTGTTATCATCATTCCAACCAAAGACAGCCTCGAGGAAAGCCCTTTAGCCGCTGGACGCAACTATTACTCGTGTTGGGAATGGATTGTTACAAGGTATGTATGTGCTGTACCACGCTGTGCTGGACAGAAGCGATGGCATAGTACGAGACCAGTATCACTTTCTACGTCATGACAAGATAAAGCGACTTTACGGCCCTGAACAGCTTCCTCAGGATCCTCTTTTCGGCGTATATTATATCATATTATTGTAACTATGTACGTACAGCTGCAGCTGCAGCTCTACAGGCCTCGCTAGCAGCTACAAAGACGCGCTGCCAGTACCTGATAGCATCATTTGCACACCGACCTTCCCACCGACGACACTCCCTCTTCAATTCCGTCTCCGCTGGCGATAAAGTGCAATTCGATACGGCGTCGGCGTTGAATTCGGCGTCGAGGTCGATGTCCCGCGGCGAGGGTTGCTGGGGCTCAGGCTCGGGAGGCGTTGTAGCTAAGTTTTGAAGAAATTCAGTCACATATTGATGGGAATCCGGAGTCGAGTCCAGCGATTGTAGAGACGCGGCTGAAAGGCGCTTGTCGACTTGCACACGCTTTTTCGGCGAAGCGTCTGAGTTGTTACAGCTGGATCGCTTCCGTTTGCCATAGTTTGGCGAGGGCGTATGGGATGGTGGCGGAGAGATGATGCCATTCGTCGTGTGGGCATGATCGTGATCGTGATTGCGAGTGTGAGTGTGAGTGTAGCCGCGGTTCCCGCCGGCGTCATCGGGCAACGGCTGATGGCCGGGTGGAGGCATCGAATGGGGATCGTGTGGCCCTGGGCGGGCATCGTGCATGTCCTCTTGGAAGTTACCCCTCTGGCTTGGGCCATGTCCTGGGCCGCCCTGCCGCTCCCACATAGCCTCCATGATGGTATTCCCTTTCTCGTAGAGTCTCCTCAAGTCCAGCAACTGTGTCCTGAACCTCATCGGCAGCCCCTGCGGCCTGACAATCTTGTGCGCGGCATCCATGGCCCGATAGAGCATGGCCATGGGATCGCCGTGCCATTGCGTGATGACAGGCTCCGTCTCTGGGTGACGACCAAGAAATTCCCGGTCCGCAAAGCAAGCGTATAAGCCTCCTCGTGTAAATGTATCGGCATCCTCAATGCTGCGGCAATGTATCATGTAGTCGGCGGCGGTTGGGGGGATGCGCGCCGTGACCTCTTCGTTCGCGTTATTCGCATCGTTCGCTGCGGCCTGCCATTGCTCCTCCACTGTTGAAAAGAAGTCGAGATACCTGGGAATGATGACGAGCTTCGGCCTCCACACTCGGTCGTAAGCCTTGTGGCACGAGGAGCACAGAGGCACGGCGTTGTCTTTGCTCCCGAGGCTGTCGATGCTGACGAGTCCGTATCGGTAGCTGTTGTCGAAGTTGTCATCAGTGCTTGCATAGACGTGGCAGCCGTCTACGTCGCGACCTGTGCAGTAGAGGCAACGGTCTTGGTAGACGTTGCGAATGTGGTCCTTGACTGTGATCGAGAACGGTCTCGACGTGTTTGAGGCGCGCGAGCGCTTCGACTCCCAGTTCGAGTCGCCATCGCCATCGTTTGGGCGCTTTCGAGAGGGATTCCTATTCGAGCTTGACGCTAACGAGCCGGTCGTGGTGGGTGGGTTCATCGAGCTGGTGAGCGGATGAAGACGTGAGGAGATGAAGATGGACTCGGGCGGGGTTCGAAGCTGCCAAGCCATGGGACACTGGCGCGCCGCTGCCGAAAATAATCTTTGGCATCTCGCACCCTTTCTTACCTCGCAGTGGAAAACGCCCACATGCTCGACAACGCACTTCCATGCCCAGACTCAGTGTGCCCCCGACGGCGTGACTATTCTCACCTACCTTGAAGAGTTTTACAATGTCGCATATGAGCGCAAAGCAACCCACCTCGAAGCCTACCACGTCTCCGTAACCACCGACATACAGACGGTGCGCATCTGAATACACTGGCGCGCTAACGACGACGATGAATACGAAGGCATGCCCACGCACTACATGAAGCAAATCTACGGCTGCATGTTTGAGGATGAAGCGGCGCTGCGCGAGGCCCGCAAGATCCTGTGGAATGTTTTGGAATACTCGCTCGGTCCGCGCATTCATGCCATCCAGAGCGCGCTACCACTCTTCCAACAGAAGCGAGGGAATCTCGTCGTTGTAGGTTCTTCAGTCGAGGAGGAGACTGAGAGCGTTACGGCAAGTAGCGTTGGTATCACGCCTGGGCCTAATAGCGTGTTTGCTACGCCGCTAACGCCTTCTGAAATTGTTAGAGGGGTTGTCGGATCCGCAGAAGAAGCCATACTTTCCGGAGAGTAGCACAACATTAGCTAGAGCAATGGGATGACTAGGCTTCCTGCTAGTTGTTGGTTTGGATTTTCATAGGGGGAGTCTCTTTTGTAAGGTCCGTACGAAATAAAGTAGGAGTTTATACACGTAAAGGTGCCTCCGCCGTATACACGATAATGACGTTATCGGGCTGCGTATAGTACTATTAATTATTAGGGATATTTATGACTGACAAGGTAATGTTTCTTAACAGGTGATAAAAAGGAACAAGAGTTAGAATCGTCGAGCAGAACGTTGGTAGACTCCAACGGCGGTAGCGAAGGGTAGCACACTTATACTGCCGCCCATTGCCAATATGTATATCGAAAAGCATGGTGGGATCGAAGAGAATTATATATCGTATCGGCAGGGTAAATAAAAGAAGTAAGTGGCAGAATTTCGGCTTAGTGAGTTGATCTATAGGTGTCATTGCACTGGAGATCTCGGGAGTCGGCCTTCTCATTCCGCAAGTAGTAATCGACTGTAGTCTCGAAGAGAAGTGGTGCGTAAGTAACCACAACAGGCATGCTAAAAGAATCGAGTGAGAGCGCAATTTGTTATTAATGGCAAATATCATACGGCTTTGAACGAGGTGTTCGTATATACAAACCGCAGAAGTGACATCAGTATGATGGAAATCTCGAGTTCTCAAAGTTGAGTGAAACCCTAGTTACCAGACCACCATGTATAATTGTTTGTCTGCTCAGCTGTATCGAAAATCAGCTCGCTGCTCGAGTTCAACGGCCTGCTGGGGAAGATGTTGGAAGTATTGATCCAAGCACTGATGCGCGAAACCTCGACGGATGCACCTTCGGCGACGAAGGGACCGAAGCCAACGGAATCGGTGCGACCGGGGTATATGCGCGTTGTGAGCCAAAAGCGGTCCTGTCCGTTGTGTAAGCACGGAATGAAGAACTGAGGACAAAAGACGAAAGGGCTTACGTTAATGTATAGCTCCACGAGCGAGCCATCGATGAAGACATTCATCACAACATCCTCGGTGCCTCCCCTCTGACGTGTGTATGGGTAGAAGTAGCCAATGACTGTATAGTTTTGGGCGATATTCTCAATGGAAGATGAGCTAGACCTCTCGACGTTGACGGTATAGTTCGAAGGGTCCCACCAGATGGTCGTGTATTCTTCGCTTTCGGGAGAGGCAGCAATGGTAAGACCAGCAGGGCCTGTAAAGTTGCGAAATGTGGCGGAAATCTCCATGTGGCTGCTGCCTTGGCCGACAATGCTACTCTTGGATGTTGTGCCGTTGAAAACGTAGGTTTGCTGCGACGTGCCGTTGCGGATTCCGGACACGACTTCAGGAAGAGGACGAGCGGCAAGTGTCCATGCTGTGAACGTTCCGTCTTCATGTTCGGCCACGCGATTGTTGCCGAGCGTGGTCAAGCCGCCATCGGAATTGATAAGACCGGTCGTCTTGAGGACATACATTTCACGCGGAAGAGCGAATGCTCCTTGGAATCCTTGCTGGTTATAAAAGTCGTTCAGATCGTCGTTTGCCCAGCCCCATTGGACGCGACGGTTGTTCTTTGTGTCGTTGAAGCTGGTGACGGCGTACAGCAGGCCGGAGTCGATCGCTCCGCCCGCAATTGGGGTGAAGCGCGCGGAGCCATTCTCTCGTCGCGACACTATGCCTTCGTTCCAAAGACCCCATTGCTGGCGAGGATGGAATGTCGTGTTGCCGCCCTCAGTACCCATTAAAACGTAGTAATGCACTTCGCCGTCGACGTCCGTCAAAGAGAAGAAGTTGGACCTAGGGCGATCAGTGCTGTATGAAAGCGGAAGAAATGAGATGGACTTACACTTCGAAGTTGTAGGCGTACGTGCCAGTCTCGAGCACGCTGCCTAGACTTCCGTTGGCGGAAGGCTCCCACAGGGCGCCTAAGAAGGTCCAATCTGTCAAGTTGCTGGCTGGTGCACTATAGAAGGGTATGCGCGGGCCGACGCCCTTAATACCAGACCCAAAGACAGCATAGTAGTGGGGCTCTTCTTGGTTCAAAATGGCATCCATCTCTGGCCATGGCTCGACGAACGGATCGCGCCACCCAGTGACGTTCCACCCTTCCGGCGGCGCACTGATGATGGGATTGTTCTCGTATTGCTCCCAGGTCTCGCCTCCGTCGGTGGAGATAGCAATGCTCTGTGTTTCCGTACCGGTCTCATAGGGAATTCTCCAGTTCGTCGGGAGGATGGAGACAGACGTGTAAAAAGTGAGGAGAGTGCCATCTTCCCCACCCGTAAGGTTGACGGGCTGAGCAGTGCCTGAAAAGATGCCGAGACCATTGTACGAACCGATCTCGCCGGTAACGAGCGACTCAGCGTTGTTTCCTTCCCAGCCACCTACGTCCGTCCAGGTGACTAAGTCCTGGGAGGTCGCATGGCTACTCATAATCAGCGCGGTCACGTTTTGAGGATCGGTTGCATATACCCCCAAGAAATGTTTCCTACAAGAGAGTCAACTTGCGGCTTCGAGACATGGCGAGATTACATACCCCAGTTGATATGGTATGGATGCCATTGATAGTGTACATGATACAGGTCTCTTGTCGGATCGTACATCATACCACATGGGTCCTGTGATGAGCTAAGCATAAGATCAAGCCCCAGCGGGGAGTCGTGAAAGGCTCACGTTCATCCATCCAGCGGGTGCGCTGAAATGTGAGATGGGTCGCCATCGATTAAAAAGACTGTTGTTGCCGAGTGTCTCGATGGTTGGTCGATCCAAAACGTCAGGAAGTGCTGATGAGCTGTTGTCCTGTGCATAGGTGCTTTGGAGAGTACCGAGCACGACACTCAGCACTGAAACAGACCACAACATGCTGGCTTGTTGTTACGGGAGCAAACTATTAGACAAGTAGATTGCCAATACAAGGCCCGGAATCTATAAAACTCAACTGGGGTACCATAGCTCTATTTGTAGCAATGGGTGGCCACACAAGACTGCAGAGCTCTTGAGCTTGTCAGCCAAGTGGGCATCGTCAAAGCTTGGAGCTTCAGTATCTAGCCTAGACCTACACTCCCTAGTAACAAGCTACAGGGGAGTGACTTGGCTGGCCTGCAGAAGCTGTCGAGAGCTTCCCCACAAACCTCTCATGCCAGGAACATACCGAGCATTCGACCGAAGATGTGGACCGCCGTCCGGTCCGACTTCGGAAGGATCAAGCTTGTTTTGGCTAGTGTAAGAGCTGTTAGAACGAATCTTTTGTAACTGGACAAAGCGGCATCAGAGCGAAGGTAAGCCGGCGGAGTGAAATCGAGTTTGCATATATCAATTGATGGATTAAGCCGGGGGAAGGTTGATGACGTCTACCAGTGTGAGCACAGAAGGGGGGCTTGGCGCGTGCGTCATCCTGCACGGACACCCAGGAACGGTAGTAGCGGTCACGTGTCCAACATCCACATGTCATCAATCGATGTTTCGCGCAACCGTGTCAAGTCGTGCCACTCACTGCGCCACGACAAACGACAAACGACAAACGACATCTTGTCGCTATTTGAAGCTCTCGCTCTCCCAGATGGAGAACACCCTTCTTTGTTGATATCCACCTACATATTGCTTTCGCCATGGGGAGGTTACAGATGTACATCGCGGTATGCCTCATGAAAGATCCAAGAGGCAGTTCAGTGCACTGACATCTCTCAGGGCTCGGCCTTGCTGGCCAACATCGTCCTCGTGCGCGCATACTACGAGCGACCCAATTTCTATTCAGCCGCCGTGTACATCTCCCAGAGCACCGGCTCGCTCATGGTGCGCGACACTGTATGAGCGCTCGTAGCGTAAGCTGACCTAGTCATGTGTAGTTTCTGATCAACCTCGGGCTCATTGTCACGGCAAGCTTCGGATATGGACTCCAGCGACTCTTCTACGGCCCTCTGCGACCGATCGAGACGGAACAGCTATACGATAAGGCATGGTTTGCCGTGACCGAGACATTGCTGGCCATGACCATCTTTCGGGACGACATTGGCATATGGTTCTTCGCCATGTTCCTGTGTCTTCTTGCGGGGAAAGTGTGGCAGTGGATTGGAGAAGGTCGCGTAGAGTTCCTTGAGCAACAACCGCCAGCGAACCCGAAGCTCTTCCACTCTCGCCTCATGAGCTCCCTGCTGCTCTCCGTCGTCTATGATATCTTCATGATGCAGTACTGCATTAACTCGATTCTCTCCGATGCGCGAGCGGGTGTGATGGTCATGTTCGGATTCGAGTATGTGCTCTTGGCTATCGCATCGATATCGACACTACTGCGCTACACCCTGTCGCTCGTGGAGCTCCTCATCGTGCACCGCCAGGAGACAGCTCGAGATGAGGCTAGGCGCATAGCAAGAGATCAAGCGCGGCAGCAGGCAGAGGCAGGCGAAGGCGGGGCTGAGCCTGCTGCTCCAGAAGAGGGAGATGATGACGACGTAGACGTGCCCGGCTGGGAAGAGAAAGGTCGGTGGGTCTTCTACCTCGACCTCACTACCGACTTCATCAAATCAGTAGTGTACCTTGGCTTCTTCATGATCCTCATGGCCTTCTACGGTATTCCAATCCACATTATGAGGGACCTTTTCATGACCGTCCGATCGTTTATCAAGCGTGTCAACGACTTCATTCAATACCGAAACGCGACCCGAGATATGAACGCGCGCTACCCCGATGCCACTGCGGAGGAGTTGGAACGAGAGAATACTTGCATTGTTTGTCGCGAAGAAATGCGACCCTGGTTTCAACCCGGAGCAGACGGAATGCAGCCAGGCCGACGTGTAGACGAGCGACAAAGGCCGAAGAAGCTGCCTTGTGGACACATTCTGCATTTCGGCTGTCTGAGGAGCTGGTTAGAAAGGCAACAGGTTTGTCCGACGTGTCGGAGGCCCGTTATTAGTCAACCTGCGCCATCGAATAACCCCCATAATCAAATGAACCTAGGCCCGCCGAACCAACAGAATCCAGGACAACTAGGTGCGGGGGCATTTCCTGGCAACCCTGGGCACGTTCAACCAGCACCCGGGCAGCCTGCACAAGCAGCTCATCAGGCGCCGCAAGGGGGACAGCAAAACCGACCCGCAGGGAACATGCGGGTATTCAACTTTGGCCCTATCCGGATCGCTCTGGGGAATTTGCGCTTGCCCCCTCCTAACCAGCAAGGCAACGCCAACATCAACATCAACAACAACAACAATGTCATCGCAAACCTTGCCCAGCAAATTGCGCAGAATCACAACCAGAACCAAAATCGGCCCCCACTTGTAGCGCTTGGACAGCCTGCACCTAACCTCCCTGTACCTGCCATTCCCGGCGCAGGTCCTCAGCATCCTGCCGATATCCAGTCTGATATCCTCCGGATCCAGCAAAATATCATCGATTCTCTGCGCCAGCTCAACGCGCAGCATGCTCAACTTGCGTACATTCACGCTCTCCTCGTAGAGTTGAATCGGCTCCAGCAAGCATCAGGCGTCGCAGCCGCTACTGGACAGGAACTCCCTTCTATTGCACCCTTGAATCCACAACATGCGTTTTCATCGATGACGCCTCAGGCATACTTCGCCAATGGCCCAGTGCTGAGGCAGGGTGATGCAGGCTTGCCACAAGGGGTAGTACTACCCGAGGGGTGGACATTGCGGCCTATGGCACTGGTACGCCAGCCTGTTAACGCAGCACCTCAGCCTTCGGCGGAGATAGCCACAGCAACATCCGCTTCCGCAAGTAGTCAGCCACAGGCCGAGTCCCCCACAAGACAGCCTTCTTCATCGGTAGGCCCACAGGCTACATCCGGCCCCACTACCGGACCATCCACCAAAGCTGTGGAGCCCAGCTCACTGGAGTCGAGTTGGAGCTTTGGTAATGCTCCTGGAAGTACGGAGGCGGAAGGGTCCAGCTCTGCGATTGCGGGGAGTAGTTCCGACGGTCAAAACGTGACCAGGCGCACTGTCACTGTAGAGGACGCTGAAGACGAGGGTCACTGAGACTTCTTGGTGGGGGATTTCACCGTGTAATGCATAGCGAGGCGTTTTGGGTTTTATAGTGCTCGTCCTTGGGAAGGTCTGAGCGGGGAGGGGCGGCATTGGGTACATCAGTATATACCGTTGTTTGTACAGGGTGGAATAACAACGCCTGGCATCATACCGCCGAATGCACATTTCGTGATGGTCTGCGGCAGGATACACTTCAGCAGCCACGGCAGACGTAGGGCAACCGACCTGAAACAGTCGTGCCCAACGGAGCAATACCGATCGGCCTTTCACTTCCCCACGTCCTGCACATGCAGCTCGCATCCACTGACAAAGCTTTGACAACTCACGCATACAGCGACTGGACGTTTCCACATGCACGCCCTCGTGCGTGCGGAGCCAGTCTGGACATGTGGAGTCTTATCGCGTAGAGTATAGCCCCGCGCTAAACCTTGTTCGATGCGCCTCGGGACACGCACACCACCACTCATGTCACCAGAGTGCTCCAAGACTCGGAGTCGGGGCGGCTATGCGCTGCGAGACCAGTCATGGATGCAGGAACAGGGCACCACGGGCAGAGGACTAAGCCACGGAGAGGAAAATGGCGGGGATGTGGACGACGGTTAACTATGGAGCTTGTCCGCGCCGGGGTGCGACGAGGATGAGTGTGACTCTTCTCTTCTTGCTTGCCCATAGCGTTTTGGTCCCTTCTCTCGTTAGAGCCTATTTCTCTCGCACAAATCCAATTTTGCTTCTTTCTCTTGTATTATCATATTTCTTAACATGGCGAACGAGGCGCAAAGGGCAGGAAGCGAGGGCGACGTCTCCAATTGCGTCTCCAATCTCATACACGCCTTTACTGATGGATTGAACATCTTCAAAAGACTGCGCGAACGCCGTCGCAAGCGCAAGAGTAAGAAGAGCCGAGAGAAACATGAGAAGGACGAGGGCGCGGAATTGCGGTTGAGCAATAGCTTAAGGAGGGGACCAAAGGACATCCAAGCAAAATACGAGAGGTGCTACGGTGAGAAAGGTGAGACATTTGCGAGGGGTGATTGTGAGTAGTTCCCTTTCTCCGCATGATTGTTCTTTGCCTTTGGTGTGAGACAGTCGCTGATCGGGCTGGCGTTGTAGCGATCGCACATGCGAGCCTTGCGGAGACACTGATTAAACTGAACACCGGCCTTGTCGGCATTATCGCGGCATTCTTGAACCATGATTCGAAACACAGGCATCTAAATCTAGACTACAAGTCCTTGACCAGTCTGAGCGATGCGAGTAGGAGGGAAGCTATGGAGTCGATGAATCAATTGTACGTACGATTGAGCCAGTCGCAGATGCAACTACATCGGATGGCGAGCCCGAAGCCTGACCCGGAGAAGAGAAAGCATGTTGGGTCGCGGCAAAGAGTCGTGGGGCCGACGGTGGCCAGAGTACCAGGCAAGAGCTCCAACGAGACACAGCTCGTGTTCATGCGGCCAAAGAACGGAAGGAAAGGGAGCACTAGTAGTGGAAGTTCTACTCGAGCGACTTCGACAACGAGGAGTTCGCCGCTGGCAAGCCCGTTGGCGAGTCCGCTACCTCAATATACCCCTAAAGACCCCTTTCCATTTCCTCCTCTGAAGCCGACGTCTGGCAAAGTACATGCAGCAGCTGGGAGGAAACGAGCAGACTCCTTTGACGGCCCGCGACCAACGACATGGCCTTACATAAAGCCAGACGACATCGCTCCCATGTCTCTTAGACTACCACCTACTAAGACCCCAGCTACGCGCAAAGGCCCACCACCGAGAGAGAAGCGCACATCGCCACCTCTCTCGCCCAGTGCGGCACCCATTAAACGCCGAATGGACAAAGCAACGCCGTCGACCTACACATTCGCATCCGACAGCACAAAGCTGGGCGAGATACCGCAACGCAATTGGACGGTGCCGTGGGATTACGAGGAAGCGGAGCGATTGAATGCTGAGGCTGCGGTTACCGGCGTGCCGGTTATGGTGGCCGGTGGTGAGAGGACGAAGAAGAAGGGGTTGTTTAGGTTCTTGAGAAGAGGGAGCGCACAGGCGTCTTGATGACGGGATGGGAGAGGTATCGTAAGTGGTGGGTTGGAGTTTGGCGGATTTGCTTACGGATGATTTATGTTCATGATTCACGACTTTCTTTTCCATCAGCAAATACCCTTGTCTTTTTCAGCGAGCGTGGTGCTGGGCACATGATGTTTCAATGGTTCTGTAATGTTAGTCGTTTTTGGGGTTGCGCGGCGTATATAGGATGCAATTGATCTTTTACCGTTACACAATAAACGTCAATAACAGCGGTCTTGCATGTGTCTCTATATACATCTATTGCACAATAATGTCACCTTTACTTTCATGCCGTTAGTCTATTGAGCTACATTGCGCTTATTGAGCATCGCGACCCCACAATAATCTCCGCAGCACGCGTCGCGACTCATCTCACAGCTTTGTACGTCAAATAAGAGGTCCGCATGCCTTCAAATGGTCTGATAACACTACGCCATTGCTCGAGTTCCTCCTCGTGCATGATATTTTTACAGCTGCAAGATTCATTCGATCGAACATGCTGCTCAAAACGCTGGCTCTCGCGCCTTTGCTGCCTCTCTCCGGAGCTCTACGCAGCAGTGGGAACGGAGAGCTCGCAGGGGAGACCACAATGGCGCCGAAGAGGGTTGCCATAATCGGTGAGTTCTGGCTCCGAATGTCGCTGTACCGCGGATTCGGCGAGGCTGACAATTCCGCAGGCGCCGGAGCAGCAGGCGCATCTACAGCCTACCACCTCTCCCAAAGCGCCCAGAACGCCAGCATCCCCACCACAATCCACGTCTACGAGCGTTCGCACCGCGCCGGCGGCCGCAGCACTACCGCAAACGCGTGGTCCGACCCATCCCATCCCATCGAACTCGGCGCCTCCATCTTCGTCTCCGTAAACCACATTCTCGTCGCCGCGAGCAAAGCCTTCAACCTCACCTCTGCAATCAAAACTTCTAACGCACATGAGGATGTAGCGGAGCTGGGCGTGTGGAATGGAGAGAAGTTCGTGTTTGTGATGCAAGGGGAGGGCGGTTGGTGGGATATGGCAAAGTTGATTTGGCGGTATGGGTACGCGCCTATTAAGACGAATGGGTTGATGAAGACGACAGTGGGGAAGTTCCTGCGCATGTATGAGGAACCGGTTTTCCCGTGGAAGAGCTTGACCGAGGTGGCGGCGGACGTAGGGTTGTTGGAGGCGACGGGGGTGACGGGCGAGCAGTTGTTGAAGGAGGGGGGCGTGTCCGATAAGTTTGCAAATGAGATCGTACAGGCGAGGTGGGTTGGACTTTTGTTGCGAGGGAGATGCGGATACTAATGCGGCGTAGTACACGCGTGAATTACGCATCGAATCTGGCGACGATTCACGGTCTCGAGACAATGGTGTGCATGGCCGCCAACGGTGCCATATCCATCGCCGGAGGAAACTGGCAGATATTCGACAAGATGCTCCAATCATCGCCATCCATCTCTACTCACCTCAACACAAGCATCACACACATCTCGAAGCAATCGGACAGGACGTACAACCTCACCACCTCCTCAGGCGAGATTACTCAATATGACGAAGTAATCCTCGCCTCACCCCTCCAGTTCTCCAATCTCGTCATCGACCCGCACCCGAAACACACCCCCGATCAAATTCCATACGTAAAACTCCACGTCACCCTCTTCGCCTCCCCGCATAAGCTCCACCCCTCAGCCTTCGGCCTACTAGACAGCCAGCGCGTCCCCCACCACATCCTCACCACCCTCCACCCTTCCGAAAAGAACGCCTCAGACCCCGAGTCCGGCCCTGGCTTCAACAGCATCGCACTCCTCGATTCCGCTCTCAACAAGCTCGCCTCCCCACCACGCAAAGAAAACATCTACAAAATCTTCTCATACAAACCCATCGGCGCTGACTTCCTCTCCCACTACCTCGGAAAGGTAGTCACAGACGATGAAGCGGAGAAGGGTGACCCGAATGGCCATGTTAGCTGGATCCACCACAAGATATGGCACTCATATCCCCGGGAGCTTCCACGGGTCACATTTGACGAAATCAAGCTAGACCACGGGTTTTGGTATACGAGCAGCATTGAGCCTTTCATCAGCACCATGGAGACGAGTGCCCTCATGGGCAAAAACGTCGCGCAGCTGATTGTGGACGAGTGGACGGGAAAGCACCATGATGGTGAGGCTGCAATGAAAGTCCAGGACAAGCAGGACTGGCGTTTCGAAGCGTTGACGCCGGGGGAGCAGATGCCGCTCAAGGCTAAACTCTGAGTCTGCCATTTTTTGCTGCTGATATGTGGAGGACTGACTGATCTACACACTGCGTTACTACTCTGCCTGCTTGACTTTACTTACCCGTCTCATGCAGCTCCTGCGCACTTAGACCCCTCGTAGCGTATATCGGTTCCTCGACCTATATTGGTCAGAGTTTATATAATCATCGACTCTCTGGTTATACCTTGTATAAATCGTCAGGGTAATTTACGAACACGCTTTTATCAAGGTTTGTAGGCATGTGCATTCCTGGTAACCATCATCGTAGTGCTACAATATAAGTGGAAGGTGAGCATTTATACGTGGCAGGACTCAAAGGTAAAGGTACGAAGCCGGCAAAGCTGATTCGATGGGTTACGACGCAGTTCTTACCGCCGAGTACCGTAAACAGAGTCTGCGTTACCTCTACGTATATATCATGGTATTTAGAAAACGAATTAAGCTAGCGTGACTTACTCGACGCTCTGCGCAGAAAGACACCTCCTAATGGCGTTGTTTGCAACCGCAAACCCTTTTCGAAAGTCCACCTTACGCTGCTCATCCTTCTCGAGCTCTGTTCGGCAAACCTCTAATCCCATTCTCTCCCTACTGGCGATCTCCTTCAACGCTAGCGTGCCTGCTCGACTCAGTAATGATATGTCTGCCTCCAAATTCGCAATCGCCTCATGCACTTCCATAAAGGCCCACGCCATGCCAACCAACAAATCGCGATGCGTCAACCACCGCATGCTCATGTACACCATCCACTCCGCGAACGCGACCGACTCTGCGTCGCCTGTCGCCGCCGCCTCTTTCAGGGTGGCTGGCTCGTTCACATCAGCGCGACGGCACATGTCTAGCCCGAGGTCGACGATGCCGACTGCTTGGCCGTCATCCGTCCGGCGCACTTCGTCCATACCGGCTACACCTGGGCCTTCGACATCAAACCCGGTTTGTGCACGTAGCACGCGAACGATCGCGGAGCCGAATGTGTCAGAGGCGCGCACGGGAGCAGACGAGAGTGCTTCAAGGAGCGTGGGGGATGCGAACCACAAAGGAAGAAAGTTTTTCAAGTCCAAGGTGTCGGTGCTGATGTCAAGAATTGGCGCGTTTTCGAAGCCTTGACTGATGCGATCGAAAGCCAAGCGTGTAAAACAAGGCGCTGAGGAACGGCTCGCAAGAACCGGATAGTCGACGAGGATGTCCGGCTCTTCCTGTGCTCTATTTGAGAGGAGAACGGACGATTGCTCCGTGAAATCGAAATAGATTTTTGGGTCAGGACGAGGAGGTTGGGTTGGCGAAGCAAGCTCATCTATCCACGTTCTCACACACTCGACCTCTTTCTCTGTGAAACTGCCAAACATCTTGCCCTCCCATGATAGCTCTTTGACAAGCCTACTCTTGTCGCTACTTCCCTTGATGATCCATGGCTTGCAGTTGGATAAGTCGTGCAAAAACTCGAGTTGCCGTTGTGTATCCGCGAATGCGTTCGGTTCAAGCCAATCCACCAATGAGCGGCGACCGATTTTCAGGCGGCTATTGCAATGGATCTTGTGCGCGACGGAGCTTTTAGCGGCAAAGATGTCGAGTAGAGCTGCCTCAGTATCGGTGCGAGGCAATTGTTCTTCAGGCTTTCTTTTCTGGGATGGGCTTTCAGGAGTGGTGGGTAGGCCTTCAGCAAGAATATATCCGGCCTGAACCCGTTTCCATGCTTTGTGCGCGGCCGCCTCGCCTTCGTTCTGTCCGACAAGGTCAATGTAATTTACGACTGCAGCCATAGCCATGGCAGCATGGCCCGAGTCTGCATTGTCGATTGAGATGTGAAGTTCGAAATAGTAAGCGTTGATTCGAAGTTCGCGAAGCTCCTTGACCGTCTTCAACAAATGGAGCGGCAAGCTCTCGTACGCCATGTTGAACCCCAACGCTTCAGGCAGGAAGTCATGAGGGAAGAGGGAGATTAACAATTGAGCTATGGCTGCTTTCCAACAGCGCGCTTCATTGAGCTCGTGGCGGGGGTGAATGAAATCTTGTGAGTCCGCAGCAGGGAGTCCGGCACCGATGTCGTCCATCAAATTCCGGTACACATGCACGTGGTTCTTGCTGAGATCGCCGTCTCCAAGCTCCTCCGACATGACTTGCCAGGCATTCTTGGTGATGTGACGGTACATGAATGGAGTGCTGATCTTGTTGATGTGCCCGAGCCATGCGCCGTCAACGTACTTGACGGGGGCAGCTTGCTTAAGCCACCACTCTGCCTCAGTCTTGTCCGCGAACACCTCACGAGGTCCCCCAGCTTTGCGGCGGACAAGGTACTCTTCCCACCGGCTTGTGACATCGGCGTCCTTCGCTTTGAGAAAGTGGTTCAGCCCGTCGCGAGAGAATCTCTGGACGGAGAGAATACTGCTGTTCGGCTCCCTAAACGCGTCGGCGAGTGTAGACGATAGAAGGGACAAGAGAAGGTGGCGACACTCAGGCAGGATCTCAGGGTGGTGTTCCAGGTTGTGTAGCTTGAAGTAGAGGTGTTTGTGCGTTTCTAACTCTTCATCGACCAAGCCATTGTTCCGAGGCACAGAGAAGTGCTCGACAGCAGTGTCGGCAATGAGTGGTTTGACATCGTCCGCCACAGGCCTTGTCGGAGTACCTGGGGACTCGAGGTCCTTTCTCCTTGACCTGCCTTTGGCTAAGCGGTTTCGGACCTCGTTGTAGGCTATGATAGCTAGAAAGGCGACAAGAACCGCTATGGTAGTCTGTAGTATGAACATGGCAATGGCGATATCGGGAAAGAAGTTGGGAAATTATTCAGCAGTTGGAGTATTGCGCGAGGTATTTGAAGCATATTGAAAACCGGCGATTGGGCCTGGTGGCAATTTTAATGGGGCTTGGGGAAGCCGGGGTGAGACAAGCAGCCGGAAACGGAACAGGGAAATCGATGATGCTGACCGTGTGAATGTGCGAAATTGCGGTATGTACCTGAATGTCGATGTCATTTTCCCATGGCGTCATGACGAAATCAGACGTAAGCGACTACGTAGCTCCTCTTTTGCGCGCCCTTGGCACGTGGCGTAACGTGGCGTAGAGCCCATATCATCGCTCTACTCCGTGATTGCCGCCATCACTGTTATTTCCTGATTGCTGTCATCGGAAGCCCGGTTACCTCACACGTAATATGAGTTGGCCGCAGTCAATATCTGGCGGCAGCCTTTCTTCCAGCATTTCAACGTAGTCCAAGCAACGATCGCGACAGCTGCAGTCCAATGTGCCGATGGGTATTACAAAAGCAACGTCACCTTGACCCGCACTTGTCAACCCCGCCATGAACGTAACATTGGAATCTTGGAATCATGTAACCCAGACACCCCAGACTCTCCGTCCTACCCACGTTACACCTTAATGTGGCCTGCGGAAGTACCTGCACACTTGTGAGAGTACCGTGACCATGGCCGATATCAGCGCCTACCGGGCACTTACCGAACACCTGGCTAAAGTCAAATATGTTTTTATTTGTCCCTCCCCGGAGACCCAGGCGAGGGTAGTCCGCAAAAGAAGTTCAGACCCGTCGACCGAAGATGCTACAACCGCGGAGGACTTTTTTGGCTGGAACCTCCCGTGTACTAGGTACCCTTTCCACCTCCATTGAGCCTATGCATTCTAAACATCTCTTCAGGCTGTCGCTCAAGTCGATAATCCCTGATATCGTGTTCGAAAGCCTACAAAATGCCTCCATCATCACGACGAGCGACAGTAACAAATACCGCTCCGTCATCCGCGTTTCCAACTTCTACTTGCCTGGTGTCCCGATCCGTGAACACACTAGTGTTCCGCCCTACTACATCCACTCCTCGTTTCCGGCATCGCCAGACGCGGTTTTTTTCGGACCCGATACTTATCTCTTCGTCGCCTTCCTTCAAGCTGCAACACACCATCTACCGCAAGCACTCGGTTCTATAATGGACATATGTTGCGGTTCGGGCGCAGGGGCGATACACATGGCCAAAACATACCCGCAGGCAAAGGTGATTGGCTTGGACCTGAATCCGCATGCGCTGAGGCTGGGCGGCGTAAACGCCCAGCTAGCGGGTGCTACAGTCGGCTTCCTTGAGTCGAACTTATACGCGGCTGTACCGGACGAGCTAGGCTCTTCTGGCATTGATCTCATTGTCAGCAACCCACCCTATATTGCATCGAGTGCGGATGGCGAGGATTTGCCCATATACGCAGATGGCGGCGCCGAGTTCGGACTCGACATTTCCCTAAGAATTGTCGAGGAAGGCATGAGAATCCTGTCCCTGAGAGGAGTCATCATCGTGTATACAGGAGTCGCAATACCGACCGCGAGTCCTGGCCATGACCCTTTCTTAGAAAAGCTTGGGAGAGTGGAGAACATGGAGGTAGTAGAGTACACAATACTGCACCCGGATATGTGGCCGGAGGAGATTGGCCATGGTGCGTATGCGGAAGTATGCAGGATACAGGTCGTGGGGGCGGTTTTGAGGAGAAAGGGATAGATTTTCCCAGGAACGGCGATGGAGGAATGCCGCAGACCGAGATGTTGTGGCGGTTATGTCTCTTGCCCCTAGTGGGCCGAGAATGATAAACGGTCAAGCAAAAGCGCGCTTACGTTGAAGCTTTGATTGGACCTTTGCCATACACCGTGGTCTAACCGAGCCAGAGGCGGATAGCGGGACTTGCGCTGACACAGGCTCGCAGTGCGCTGAAACAGTTGGCTAGCTCGCTATTGGCGCATATCGCGAAGGAGTCTGTGCGGCTGTGTTAAGGCACCCGGCCGCAATGCGATATATCTAGCAAGTCTCTCAGGCTCTCGTCCTGGTACACTGATTTTCAATTCTTCGACCTTTTCACCACCAGTCATGAGCTCCCCAGCCCTCCCTAGCGATGGCCCAGCGGGTGTATCCTGCGCGCACACAACCGCCGAGTTCTATGCGTGTGCAAACGGGTCGCGCTTCATGGGATGCTGCGATTCTGATCCATGCCCAACTGGGTGCAGTAATGCAGAACTGAGCCCAGTATACTTTGATGTCTCAGCGCATGCTCAATTTCCAGATGTATCCTGTTCCTCTGGTTCCCAATTTTATAAATGTGGAAATTCTCAGGCCTTCAGTTTCGTCGGCTGCTGTAGATCGAATCCCTGCACGAATGACGGTATCTGTTCGGGAGAAGACCTGACCCCGGCAGTTATAGAACGGCCAGAACAACTCCCTCTTTTCCTGGATCCGCGCCATACCATCATCAGGCCTCTCCCATCGGTAACGGCATCAGTAGCGGTCGCGACGGGCTTGCCGGCCGGTGGTTATGAACGCCCTAGCGAGCTACGCATCGGTCCTTCTGACGCGCGTATAGCAATTGGCATTTCTGGGACCTTGATAATTGCGTTATGCGTGGCACTGACGACTTGGATCATTTACCGGAAGCTGGTTCTTTCCCAAAGGGTATTTCGGAATTTGCGATAGTAAGTGGCGAATACCCTTGTAAACTTGGCGTTGATTTTTGCAGCAGTGAGCGCGATGCGCAAGATGTGTCTGTATCGACCAAGGACTATGTCCAAGTTGGAGCTGACAAAAGGGAAGCTTCTTGGGAATTAGGCGAGATATTTCGGCTCGGTACAAAGACATTATACGTCCTGCTGGCTACATCGGTGATCATCTTCGGTCTGTGTGGTTTCCTCGCTTTCCTCTGGTTTGGAGACAGGACAAACACGACCTGGAATAACATAATGATCAACAATTGGGCCACGCGTAGCGTCTCCCTTTCGGCGCTAGTTCTCAGGACGGCGGTAGACTTCCAAGCTGCGATCGCCTCAGCCATCCTCGCAGCCTTGCTCCTGGAGTGCACCGTTGGAACTCATGTCTACCACCTTGCAAGCCTCTCACCAATGCGTACCTGCAACACAAATCCATGGACATTTGCTCAATTCATGATTGAAGAAATCTGGCATTCGGCAAAGCGACACAGGCGATATTACAAAGAAGGTTCTATTGCGATATGTCTGCTTATCACGACGAGCCTTGTCCAGTTTTCCTCTACTATACTACTTTCCGATCTTCAGCCTGGTCCATTGGCTGGCTACGAGTCTAGTTCTGAAGTCAGACCAGCTTTTGCGTACTTGAATACAAGCAAAAAAATACCACGCGATGCAGCATGGACAACAAATCCGCCCTTTTATCCTATGTTCGCAGAGTATTACGAACCGGCCTCTCAATTCAAAAAGGGCGTGGCAAGCACAGGGGTTCTTTTGCGAACCTTTCTGCCGTATACAACTGCGGAATCGCGTCAAACTTTGTCTACTTATACTGGTAACGCGATGGTCATGGATGCCAGTGTTTCTTGCCAAGCGCCCACGATCAATGGCCTCAACAATGTCACTGGACATTACACACAACTAAACGGCACCGCTATGCTTACGGAGGATAATACTCCGCTGCCTGGAATCCTTGAATTTCCATTCGACTGTGCTATTGCGGGACCAGGCATTATCACCTTGTGTCAAATAAAGCCAAAGTACAGCCCCTTCTTCAATTATTCGAGCAGCCAATTCGAGGGTTCAACAAGCTATATAACGGTCTTTCTAGTCATCCAACCCACGAGAGTAGGACTGGAGGAGTGGCTTGACATTGATCTCGGAGTGAAACCCACATCATTTTCTCTCTGCTTCGCGCCATGGGACGGAGCAATTCTAGATGTCAGCCTCTCCAGCACACAGAACCGGACCGAGCCACAGCTTCAATGGTGGGAAACCTTCAAGACATCTGATGTTCTCAACTATCTGATCCCTTCTACCAGCGGACCTTCACGTCAGACTTTGGTTATGCAGAAGCCGTCTAGCCTCCGTGGAGATCTTCCACCTCAATCAGAACGCCCATTCATCCAAAGCGATGCCTCGGGCGGCTCGGCACTAGAAGCTAGACTAAACTACCCTCTCCCAGGTGGCTGGAGCATACTGCTCACGCAGGATCCGCTCCTTTTGGTGCTTCGCAGCTTTTCGAATCGAACGTCACAGGTCATCGCCGCGGATCCAGCACTAGGCGCTATCTTCAACGACGCTCTCGCCGCGAACCATTCCGTCGCATGGGCCTTCTCGTCTCTCATTACCGTCCTCTCAATGACCAACTACTATAGCCAACAACCCGCATTTGACCGCATCGACAATGTGACAGTATCATTCTACAGCAATGTTCTGTACCCTCACAACTACGTCGGTTTCGTCCTACTGATGTGGGCCCTGTTTGCGCATTTCGTCATCATGGCCGTACTTGTGGTACTCTTTGTCACTAAAACGCGCTTGACGCTTTTGGGAAATGCGTGGTCTGCGTTCGCGCAAATGGCGGAGTCTCAGGAACTGAGGGAGTATGTGGTTGGGGCGAGTTTAAGGGAAGATGGCAAGGTGCTGGAGAGATTGAAGGAGATGCAGAGTGGGGAGCTGAGGGCGAGGGTTGTGAGGAGAGGGGACGGAGCTAGGGTTGTGGTAGAATAGCGGGTTAAGGGGGAAAGTTTCCAAGTGTTTCAGATAATATGTCACGTGCTGCGCAGTTCGGAAGTTGAGTGCTCTGATTTCTACACAAGCTGAGTATCTAGCTATTTATACAGTGAGAGCCCCAGGCACAGACCACCTAGGGACCACCCTTGATCAGGTATTTCCCTATTTCCTCAGTTTCACCCCATTAATCGTTGCTTTCAGGGAATCTCCTCATCGAACGGAGTCCTGAAGCGTTCTGTTACACAGACAGCCGTGACATAATACGAACGAAACGTTTAGATGGGTTTATACGTTTATTGGGTACTACAACCATAGAATACGTCCTAGTCAGAGTGTGGGCATGTCACCCGACCATGAAATTACGCGAGGCAGAATGACTATTTTCTAATTAGAACTAGCGCCCCTAAGAATCGATTATGGCCGTTTACCAACCGTTTAAATAGCCGTTTACTATAATAGAAGGTCGTTTACTATAATAGAACAAGGGTTATAATTAGAAGAGATAGTTAGTATATAGATATATTCCTACTTTTAGTTATTCGCCAGAGTAGCAGCAAATACGAGAACCGGTGAGTTCACGTGCGTGATTATTATTTGAAAGACTAATAAGCAGCCAGTATCTCGCCAGTATTTTGAGATCGTTAGGTCAGGCTACTAGTTCGAGAAAGTGGCAAATAACGTGACTTCACTGTGTAGATCGGATTGAGGATCGTATATACATGTAATGAATATTGCTGTGACGATGGCTTGAGGCTCATATGCAATCGCCTTTAGGGATGTTGAGGAGGAGTGGAGGCAGTTGTATGGTTGATTGTGTGTGAGTGTGGCCGTGTACGTCGGGAGAGATTAGCGGACGATCATGACATGTACGCAGCATTTCTCCTTTCTCTGTCCGACACATACGATTGGATGTACTTGGTGCATTGATGATCTATCTGAGAGGCGGTAGCTAAGGTGCTAAGGCCTATCAGACCGCTGACTAAGGCTGGGATGACCTAGGTCATGTGACAAGCTTGCAGGTGCGATTGTAAGACTAGCGCGCAGAGTTAGGGTCACATGCTAACTTCCTAGGAGTATCGGCCTAGCTACACCTTGAATACATGCGATACTTATATTAGACTATTTTTATATAAATTAAGCAACGTAGTGTTGAGCTATAGGTGTATTTTCATATATGGTGTTGATCTCTGGATTGTGCTTGGCATCTGCTGCGCGGGCTAGAAAAAACACGTGATAGAAGTTCAGCACGTGGCGCTGTTGTAGCAAAACCGAAAGCAAGTGCTTACTCGTAAATTCGCTGCGTAACAATAGAAGTCTCGCGCGTTGGAGTGCTCGGTTACATTGTTGCCGTCACGCCGGCGCCAATGCCTCGTTGCGGCATAGTGCTTATATATAGCTGTGGACGTGCTCTTCCATGGTCATAGTCAACTGAGCCACTTCCACCCCAAATCACCTACCAGGAACACGATGGTCCTCCCAGGCACACTCGAAAAACTCCAGTACAGAGTCACTCAGGCACTAGGGCTGCGACCACCTCCCGCTTGGCCGCTTCGCAATGACGGTGATATTCCCGGAATGATGGATCAGCTGCAATCGCCTCTTTTCAAGCTCAGTGCAGAGCTCAGGATCCCCATTTACACCGCTGTCCTGGGCGATCCGGACCGCTTTCTTCACATTTGCCTAAACAGCACGCCAGCCAAGAACATCAAGCGCAGGCAGCTAGCGCACTGGCGCTGCACGGATCCAGAGAGTTCGTATTGGACGTTCCAACATCGCTGCTTCGGCGAAGAGCCTTTCGACAACGACGGAAGACGCTGTAATGTGCAAGTACGGAGCGTCACCATAACTGAGGATCAGCTCATTGCGCTGCTTCTGAGCTGCCGACGAATGTAAGAGTGTTCGTCCTTGGCCCTGAATAGCGTACTGAATCGCCTTGCATAGCTATTCGGAAGCCTTGAAAATCCTCTATGAATGCAACTTCTTCCACTTCCGAGGCGGTACCACACTACCCGCATTCAAACGATCAATGCCTGCAGCACAATGGAACGCCATCCGCAAGATCCACATCTCCACCGCTTATTCGCCCTTTTACTGGCCGAACAACGGCAGGCGGGGCTACAAGATGCCGAAAACGCTGCCAAATTGGAACCTACTTTGCGATGATTTGAGTAGCCTACCCAGCCTGCAGACTCTCTCGTTTGATATCCTAGCAGATGATCCGTATTTCGAAAGCAGTGGTCTTGCGATGAGGGCACCGGAGACGTTGCTATCGATCCTCGCTCCGATAAGAGCTACTCATGCTGACAAGATCACGGTTGAGCTGAACGTTGAGCTTCCTGATGAAGTGTTGCGTTCTCTTGGGCCTGTCAACTTTGAGGTGGTATTTCGGCAGCGGCTTTTCAACGATGGTTTTGGCAGCTACCCTCTAATAGACGCAATTACATTGAAAGGACGTGAGCATAAATACAGTACTAGGAAATTTATACCGTAGGTAGATGTACGATTGTCGCAAGCACATTTCCTTTCATCGCCTCTACGTTCTTTTGCGAGCTCTAGTGTAGCGGATTAAGGAATCGGAATGCCCGTAGCTTCAAACCACCGCCGTTTCCAACTATTAGGCGTCCAATTAACCGGTTGATCCATCGGAACTAAAATTCCGTCATCCGTGATGCGACGTGGGTCCTTCGCATCGGACATGAGTTTGCACCCTAGAACCATGATCAGTAGAGATCGTTAAGCACAGAAGCGTCACGCTCACCTAGCGCAAAGTACGCAGCACTGTCGGCGTTATTATCGCAGGCATTTTTATTGCCCAGATCTGCATAAGGTAGCGTTTTTGCAAGCTTGTTCACGTTGGCCCAACCATATGCCGCATTTCGCCCAAACCCAAAAGCCCCTGCACCAGACACTTTGACATCGTCAAAGTCGTCTGCGGCTGTAGTATGGGTCATTTCGTGCAGTAAAGTTACGGCGAGGCTGTTTCCGATTACGTCTAAAATGATTTAGTGATGTTAATGCACGAGTTGGAGGATTTTATACCTATCTGTCTGAAGTCGCCTGCTACGGATTTACTGATGGAGCTTCTGATCTTTCTGAACTTATACTTTAGATAAGAAGGAGATTTGTCTTCCAAAGATCTTTTTACTTCTTTAATCAGTGGAGGGCAAATTTGTATCGTATTCGGAGTCAATGTTTTTTGCTCATTGTCCTGTTGGGCAGAGGAATATGTCTCCGCCAGACTGTACAGGGAAGCCACGGGACCAGAACATAGCTTCCCGGAGAACCCCCGCTTAACGTTGTTGTCTAAGCGTTATCAGCGATTTAGTTTTCAGTGGCCAAATCAATGTCCGTCATTAGATGCTTACCTTTGTCATAAACCCATCGTCCATTTTTCCGCTCATATCGCGATCCGTCGCAATAGATTATCTGGCATTTTCCGATCAGAAGGGTTGTAGAGTATCCTCTTCTCTACTTACCGCATCAGTCCAGGAAAGCTGGTCTTTGTTGCCCGGATCTCTGATCTCACTCAAAATACCTTTATACGCCTCTGTGACAAGCATGAGCAACCACAAGATGGATAAGCATCTGATTACCTACTGTAAATCCTTTCAAGCTTCAATTTTTTTAATGTCTGCTTGTACGGTGCACCTTCTTTCTCTGGCACATCTGGTAGTTGTTGACTCTCATTGATAATATCATCATGAGCAAAGATATTCTTGATGAGATCTTGAAGCTCTTTCGGCCGTGGTGGTACTTCGTCCCACTTGTTATCAACCCTCGGAGCGTCTGGAGGATCCTTGCGCCCTCGGACCTGAGCTCTCTCGAGGGCTCGTATACCGGCTTCTGCCATGTCGAACGCCTCATGTAATGCTCTTTCAACTTCATCATCTGCATAAGCGCATGTTAGCGGAGCTTCCCAGTATATATAGGTTGAGTGGCCTACAAATTCCGGCTTTCCTGCATGACTGGTCGATTTTGTATCCGTGAACAATAGAGAGGCTTGCCAAGCATGAGAACACGAGTGTTACGCAAAGAATATAAGAACGCATTTTTAAAGCTCGATACCGGCACAGGTTGTGTGGTTCAATGAAGCGTCGTCTCCGATCTCATATTTATACTGAACATTTTCCATATCACTCAAGAATGTTCATACTGCTGTGCACGGAGGCGACGCATTCTTCCTACGGCTTGGTAATGTTTGAAATCTTTGGCGAACGTGGCGGCGCAGGGCAAACAACGGTCTGAGCCTCAATGTTCCGGGGTTTCGGTTATATAGCCAATAGCTCGCTATCACCACAGCCTAGTACCTATCTAGGCACGCTACTGGTAGGCCCCGGAGAAGCAGCTAATCACAGCTAAAGATAGGTACTGTATTTTAAAGTTTTTACTCCATTATTTATCCGGATTCGTGTTAGCGACGACCTATTGGCTGTACAGCCGCAACCCGCGGCCACCCCCTGTCAGCTATCCGCCAGCTGGGCGAGATCTTACGGTACTTGAGTCTCCTCGAGTGACATGGCCTCGACTCGGCAATGCTCAACAGGTGGCCGCACAATAAGATTGAAGTCTCAAATGAGACCAATATAATCACAAGAGCCTTGTGTTAGATGATATTAAAGCGACCACATGAGAGTAGTCGCTGGGGTTCTCCTAACCGAGGTAGCCTTAACTTGGCAATACTCAAGCAATAGCCGCATCGTAAGATTAATGTCTCAAGGGACACTAGTATAATCACACAAGCCTTGTGTTAGATGAGTTAAGGCGCTGAGCTTGTCTCATCAAGAGTTCATTCTCGAGACCAAATCCGAGACACATATTCCTCGGGCCAAATCACTCCTCCGGCCACCCCAAAACCCACCAAAAATGAGCACAACTACACCTTCAACGGCTTAATAATAAAATTTAAAACTCTATATTTACGCTTTAATACCTATTTCAAGGCTCTGATTAAAGTCTTAAAATAGTAGGCCTAGCTATTATCAAGATATCGTGTTTTGGCGCCCAATTTCAAGCTAAATTGCTGCATCTCTAGAACCACTTAATAAAATACTTCTAGAGTCTAATAGAAGTTATAAAATAGATGTAAAAGCCTAAATATAGAGTTTTAGATTATTTTATTATGCTGTTGAGATATGAAGGTGTAGTTTGCTCATTTTTGGTGGGTTTTGGGGTGGCCCGAGGAGTGATAAAACACGTTACATCCAGCGCATGACTCGATAGTTAGCGGATATGATCACGATCGGAAGCAGTCTTGAACGCTGGGTACACCGCAATAAGCATTATGGCTTTGATGTTTCCCTCTGAAAATGTTTACGGCGTTATCGTCAAGTGTCTCGGGCTTCAATGTCAGGCAGAATTTCGCTTTTGTCTGTGTTGCTACAAGGCACATTAGCGCTATGGAACCAAACCTGGTAGGAACTGACACCATCTGCAACAAGAATGGGAAAAATGTTCATAGAGCCGATAGTACATGGTCTCTTAGGTAGCATTACAACCGTTCCAGGGCTGCTACTACGTCCGATTTCGACGGGTGGTGAGCTGTCAGCTGGCATTGGAATTGCGCCCGAGTGGCGGAGCTAGCACAACAGCGGAGGATCCAAGGCCATGTACGTACCAGAATGACTCGAGTAACCGTACGAGAAACGTGATTAAAGGGGAAGAAATTGAACGAAGGGTAACAGCACAGCCACTTGCTAAAATGCGCTTGATGGAATATGCACAAGTTCGCAAAAGTTGTATCGAACTACCACAGGTATATATTGCGGAGTCTTTCTCTACAGACAAGGGACAACCAACCTCTTCGCCGGTTTATCTGAAACAACTCATGAGCAAGTTCTAAATCTACAATCAATATGTTACCGCTCCTCGTGGCAGCTTTCCTGTTCAACCAGGCCGCTGGTTTCCCCTCGCTCAGCGGTCCGGTACCGACGCCCACGACCGACAACGCGGGCCCCAGCATCATCAAAAGAGCAGGAGCAATTCCTACCGTTCATCTTGGAGATATTCAACAATACGTCTTTGATTCAGTAGGTCTAATCAATCGTGCAATCCGGCAACGCTAAATCTCTCATAGGCACATCATCCCGACGTATCGGGGCTCGGCAAGAGAGATGTGAACATTGCTCCTGAAGGCTTCCATGACGTTATCCCCGAGGAGGGATTAACTATCGCGTTAGGCGAGGAGATTACCGAGGAAGTGAGGAAGATTGTGGAAGAAAAATGCAAAGACGGTAAGAATCTGAACGTTTGCATAGAGGAGGTGCATCGTGCTCTGGGACAGACCCACCTCAATACCCACACGAAGCGCTTCCTTCTCTTAACTGCAGGAGCGGTGGCGGCTTTGCTCCAATGGACCGTCCCGGCCATTATAGCACTTACTGCGGTTGGTGGCGCTGTTTTGATCGAGCACAACAAGCAAGCCAAGGTACACTTACCCCATGAGGAAAACGGCCCCCTAATGCAGATTGAAAATATGGGCGATGTCTCCGAAGTTGCCTTCGCTACTGGATTCGGGGATGAAGCCAACGTCGTGGCCACTGTGACGATTACCCCAACTCCAACATCTACACCGAACCCAGAGTAAGTACATGCAATACCTGCGTTGATCTAACAAATTACTGAAATCATGGAACATAGTCAGAGGATTAGTCTAGAAGAGATCACTGCCGATAGTGGCAAGGATAAGAAAGGTGACATTCTGATCCATATCCCAGAGGATCTGGACCGCCGTTTAAAGGACTACCTCAATATTCTAGGCCTCCAAGGTGTTAGAGATGTATGTAAGGCGGAAAAAAAGGCACGAGCGATACTACAGCGGTCCGGAATTGAGTCACGGGCAGATGACCCTCCGCCAGATAGGGAACGCTGCGTAACCGAACAAATACGGATCGCCACGGCCGCCATATTTGCACTGGACGAAGAGACGGACATGCAATTGATACCAGCAAATGCCGATAATCCCGCAAACATGGAGACCCACCCCGATGGCGCTGCAACTCCCGACATCACTCTCGACGAGGTAAACGCCGCTATACAGCTAGCGCGGCAATACCAGGAAAGAAGAGGCGCTAACAATCGACCCGGTTTAAACAACTTCTACCGCTCGCTGACGGTAGCGACACTTTTGTTGAAATACGTGCAAGAAGTATCCCAGGCCATCCACGAGATCGACCAGGTGGTAAGCGTGATCAAATGGCACGTGGAAAACATTAAACGCATTAAGAAGGAAAATGCAGAGTGCCAGAATGACCTAGTTTGTTTCAGCGACGACTGCAAGGGTTATGAGGAGCAATCTTCCACATTGGATGTCGATGGAGAGCCAGAACGAGTTCAAACGGGGTACTGCAGCGTGGTAAGATAGATGTTCGAAAAATCCGCAAAGATGCAGGCTAACGACACCACAGAAAGCAAACAAGGGATGCTCTTGCGAAGTACTCTCGAAGCCAATTGTGCGCCAGTTTCCTAAAGACTACTTCGAAAACCTACAGCAGTTCGTGAAAGATATCGAGGACTCGGTGGCGAATCCTACCTGCTCAACCGACGACTCGATCAATTTTGACACTGGCCGCTTCGACGAGGCTATCGGCGGCGGCTGTCATGACCACAATGAGCTGAGGCGAAGGAAACGGCACGGTTCTGCTCTAGCGAAGCGAGACGACTTCGTATACGAAAATACCGATAAGGACAACCTACACTGGAAGCTCTCCTGGGATGATAACGGTGGCCGCTGTTCGTTGAAGTGCGAAGATGTCTTTAAAAAAATGCTGTACGACGACAAGTGTGAGTCTATTCTTCCCTTCAGCCGTCGTACTAGGAGGCTAAGCTATTACAGGCAGATGGTGGGGTGGTGCGGCGAAGAAAGGTTCAGTTCCTACGGAATGCGGCGTGGCTTCCTACGAGGTAGACTACGCGCAGGCTCGGCTCCCAGAGGACTGGGACCAATACTCGATCAAGTTGGATCATGAGATCACTGGTCCGGGCAATTGGAAACTGACATGGGAGCTATTCGCGGACGCCAAGCGTACCATGGCCAAAGTAGAAGGCCCCGCTACTTACTTGGATATCGGTGAACCGTCCATGGACATCCACATTAATGTCGACGACGCGGATATCGTAGACAAAGCAAAGATTCGATTTACCATTGCGAATCCTTCCAACCCTTCGGATAAGCGCGATGCGCCCTGGTACGTCGGGCCCAAAGGCGACTTTGGCTCGCCTATCTATGGTATAAACTGGTGCGGATATGCGGATGAACATTTAGACTGGTATGAAGAGAACGGAGTCTGGAAGCGCAAGTCGGAGTGCAGATTCGCTAAGGATTATGACAAGGTTTTTGTGTCGGAACCGTAACGAGTAGAATAGCAAAGGAGAAACAAGTAATGTAATGTTCATGTCTGAGAATTGTCGGACTACTCTAGATGGTGAAGAGGCTTGCTCTATATAAAAGGCCAACATGTTTGTGGCTTGAAGCCATCTAGACTTGGGCTGAATTGAACTCCACCATTCTCGCTTTTCCAACGTTCCACCGCTTTGGTCGAAATAACCGCTACCAGGGAAACAACTCCTTCAACTATCGATACGTATCATCGGGATCCTTTACACTATGTCCAATCGTCCTCTTATCGCTATAAATCTCCCAATCATTCCCGCCCTTATACGTCTTGTCGCCGAAAAAGTAAATCGACTTATATTCTCTGCTATCCGGTAGATCCTTATCCACCTCGATATAGCGTAGGTAGTACGTCTTGTCCTAGCCGGTAGGAAAGACTTCGAAGGAGATCTGGCCACCGACCGAGTAGGTAAGGCCGATATCCGGTAAGGCCGATATCCGGGAAGGCCTCTTTAAGCTTAGCGATTATAGTAGTATAGATATAGTACTACTTGTCGTAGGCCTCGTACTTATTACGCTCCTCGGACGAGGCGTTACGGCCGATAGGGGAGACGTTAATTATACCGTTAAGGAACTCGATAAAAGTGCCGCGATTAATAGGGATGTCGAGGTCGACGATGTAGTGTAGGATCCTAGGGGTATATTAGTAGGCGTGCATGGGTTCATTGGTTGGAGGGGAGTGGAGCGGACATACCACTTCACCAACTGCTTGTACTTTTCCTCCCCAACCCACCTAATGAAGCTCGTACTCGCCAGCTCCTTTCCTAGCCGATAGGCCGTTAACCCGTTCTCTTCCTGTCTGGCGGTTTGGCTTCTGCAGACTCTCGACGTATCGAGAGGAGAACTCAATTGGCCCCTCGCAAAGTCAAGGACAACAAGCAGAGCGTCGGCGAAGACAATTTAGAGGCAAGACACCAAGGGCTCGTGTCGATATATTTATTTGGAGGGGTAGACGGACAGAGATGTTTTGGCGGGCCCTTCGTTGACCGCAGTTTCGCGTGGGGTTGTGCAGGCTAACGCGTTGCGGCATGGTCTGGACCCTGGCGGCTTTTCTTTGCTGGACTCCGTAGCACTTCAGCTTTAAGCCACTAGCATCTTGCGTGCGGGACTAAGAATTAGGTGGCGTGACATTTTCAAGCCTTACTATTATTTATCTTACCTTTGCCCTTGGGAATATTTGCGGCACTTATTGATGCCATTTGACAACATTAATTTTTCTAATTCCTATGTGGAAGGAACCAAGCTCCAAGCTTTACAGCAGCAAATGAGCAAACTAACCGGGACTAAACACGCCTTCCGCTTTCAATTCATCGCAAACAGGGGAGATGGTTTCCTCGCCATTTATCTATCTTCTCCCAATCATATTCTGCTTGACGTGCTATACCATCCCAACGTCACTGGTCACACCCACCCCCAAAATACCGGTCGAGTATCTAGCCAAGAGATCGACCGCACAAAATTGCGGTTACTTCTCTGGAAATCCCAGTATGCCCCATTTTATACTCTAAAGGCGAGATGGACTTATTATGCAACTGCCGCTAACTTAGCGGGGATCAGCTCTGCATGTCGGATGCAATGGACAATCCACCTGCAGCAGCTCGCCAGGCGCAAGCACATGGGGCTGCTGTGACTCGAGCAGCTGCTATATACCGGCAACATGTGAGAATGCTAACGCACCCACCTGCGGCGGAACACCAGCGGCGTTATGCCCCTACACACCTATAATGAAATGGTCTCACAAATCTCACATACCTTAGAAGCAACCGAGGATAATGCTAATACGTTCTAGTACCTATGGCTCCTCGTCGGAGTGTCTCACCTTTATACGCCAGACTGCCGACGATGATACAGCAAAGGCTACATCCTGGGGATGCGGAATAACGCCTAGCATTTTCATCATCGTCATGGATAGCTACTCACTATCATCGGGGACCTTGAGCCTTGTGTCTGGAACGCGGGACCAGACTTCTTCGAAATCACCATCACAATCTCCCTCGTCTATATCCTCACCCTCGGGCCTCAGTACCAGCGCTAAGGCGGGTATTGGCGTTGGCGTGGCTGTGGGCGGATTGATGATTCTTGTAGCTAGAGCATTAATTTTATACAAGGCTGGGAAGCGATTGCGGAGCAAGAGAGCCAAAGATCGAGGTAGTAGCGCGGTCGTCGTGCCTAAACACGAGCTAGCAGGTAAGCAGCGCATACAGCTTGCTAGAAAACTACCCCTGATTGGCAAAGAAGGCGTGAGCACAGCACCATCTGTGCCGACCGAGAGGGTGGAGCTTGATGATAGCGGCGTTGCGGCAGAGCTGGAGGCGATTACAAGGTCGATTTCGCGGTAGCGGAACCTTTCAAGGGTACTTGTTCGAAATTGTACGTTCAAGACGTAAACGTAGCGAAGGAGAGAAGGCATTACTGAATGGTAGTACCGCAAAGCGGGTCCTCTGCATTACTCGTGCATGCTACTGTAGCCCACCAGATCATGTTTTCATGATAGTTTAGGCTAGAGCGCAGGGCAGCGACACCCTTCTACACCAGCTTACTCTTTTATACTCTGACTTTTCAACACGTCGGCGACACGAGCGATAATTGTAAGCAAAATGCCCATTTTTTACTTTGTAACGAAGTACTTTCGAGTAATGGGCGAACGTTCGTACCGTTTAAATAGTTTGACATTGGTACATTCGTGTTATAATACACAAGTGCACGAGCGGCAATGTATTTAATAGTGCGCATTGTTGCATGTAGCTGTTGTGCTTTTAATTGTAGACGTTATAGGTACTTAAATATAGATGGCGTTTAGATCGACGACACGGCGGCTCATCCAGAGGTTGCAGCAAACTCAAATGTAGGCTACAGGATGTTGGCTTGAGTCTCCGAAAGACGCTTAGATGTGTTTTTTATTCGATTTTGTCTGTATAAACGACATTCATATGTAAGCTTATGTGCTTGCTCGTCCAGTAATTGGACATTGCACATGATGGCATTCTTCTGGCTGGGGCTATCTTGGGGATGTTGAGCCATGCCGTGAATTCAGAACATAAAAACCTATACATGTTTCCAAGAACATGCAACGGAGCCGCCACCGCCGTCATCCCGCAATATTCATATTTTAGCTCGCCAATCCCACCCTACCAATGCATAACGGGTCGCAACGAGCAGCAACCCTCCGACAAAGAAGCAAGTCCCAGCCCAAGCATTAGCGTACGTATAGCTTCCTCCGCCTTGCTGTATAAGAGCACCCGCCAAGGGTGGACCCGTGAAACTTGAAAAGCTCACAATAGTAAACGCCATGCCCATTCTAACGCCAGTCTTCTTCATGTCAGGCGTCCGACTCAACGAACCAATCATCGCAGGCCACAATGCCTGAATGACAGCGCTACCCGACCCATAAATGACCGCAAACAGATACAGTCCGCCAACGGAGTGTATGCCGATCCAGCCAAACATCATAACGCCACAGGTGAAGACGAATGGAGTTAGGATGTTGAGGGTTCCAACCTTGTCCGCGAAATAGCTGGGGAGGAGCCGGAAGATGAAGCCCATGCAAACTTGTACTAGGAGCAGGTTAATGGACTGCTGGTAGCTGACACCCAGGACATTGCGCCCATACGCGCCGATGTAGAAGAACGCAAAGTAAAGACCCCAGAACGCGAAGAACATGCCCAAGCAGAATAGCGAGAACGGAGCCTCTTTGAGGGATGACCAATCAACCAGCGGACCGGTCTTTCGTGGCGGCAGACGTGTACGATACAAAGCGACGGTAATGATATTGAAGGCCAGCATGATAAACCCAATGATTCGTATCGTCCAAGGGAATCCGAGGCGCGGCAAGCATTGCTGGACAATAACGGGGAACACAACCCCACCAGTGCAGGATCCAAGGGCAGTGAGGCCAAGGGCAAACGCGCGCTTCTTCACAAAGTAGGACGACACTAAAGCCATGGCGGGACAAAACTGTAGCCCGTTCGCGATTCCGAGACACACGGCTTGCGAACAGAAGAGCTGCCAGAGTTTCGTCGACTCGGCCATCGTAAAGATGCCCAGCAGTTGGAAAAATGCGCCAGCGATGTAACAGTGTCGGAACAGGCCGGCGTCTGTCGCCCGTCCGGTGAACGTTCCAATTACAAAGAGGAGAAAGACCTGTATCGAGCCTATCCAGGAGACCGTGGACGGTTCTATGCCTAGAGTGTTCACGTAGTACGTCTGGTACACCCCGAAAGACGTGAAGAAGCCAAACGTGTTGAAGATCGTAAGATGGCAGCAAAGAACTTGGGTCCAAGCGGTCAAGCCTCCATCTGGGGCGGGCCCTGGATCTCTCCACGAAGACGTTGCAGATCGTCTCGATAGAACCTTCGCCAGGCCGGATTGATGCTCTTCCGGCGGTTTTGTCGCTCGCTGTCCTTCTTGCTCTTCTGATATCCGCTCGATGTCGTCATCGTGAGCGTCCCGCTGTTCGTTCGGGCGGTGTTCCTGCTTTTCTGGATCGTACACGCTGCGTCTTGTAGCTAGTTCAGCCATATCTGCTTTCAAGAACGACCGAAGGAATGATAACATGAACAGTGCAAGGTCGTGGATGTCATGTGCCTAAAGAGAGCGACTTTGGATGAGGCGGGAATAGACCGCAATCACGAAAATCCATTATCCCCGTGGGACTTATGACAAAGCTATGGCACCAACTGCTAGGTAATCGATCGAAATTTTGACTGCATGAACGGCTAGCTTCGGCCAATCAACCGTAGGCGGATGGATTTCGGCCGATGCTCGCCCGTTTATCCGACACCTCGGTCTGGTTTGCTGCCTGTTTCCAAAAACCCTTTATTATACTTGTAAGATCACATCACTTCACTTTGCCAAGTCCTACGATAACGAAGGCCCATGTGCAAGCAACATGGAAACATGGGAGGCCTTGATGACAGACAGAAGGCGGCGCACCGAGTAGTTCGAGGTGCTACCCCACTTGCCTAGATGGGTTAACGGCTTGTGTACTCAGCAATGGACTTGCGCGTGCCGCCACCACAACCAGGCGTGCCCGTCCGTAATTACGAAAAGTGAATGCAGACCGCGCGGAAACTAGAGGATCAGTCGGAATCAGGCGGAATCAGGCTACAATCACCGTCAGCATCCAGTCGCTGTCCATTCAACGCCCATGCCAACTTACAAGAACCTGAGATGTTGTGCGAGAAGTGCGAACGGTTCTGCGCCAAAATTAGCCGACGATTACATCAAGACTTTATTAACTCGAGCGATGCAGAGATAGAGGAGCTGCCGATGATATAGAGCGGCAGCATTGCAGATGTAATATCTTCGGGTTTAGTGTAGTCCCTGGCTTATCTATATCGGGTATCACTCGCCCTACTAACCCGCTACTTTTAACTCTATAAAATACTTACCCTCTTGATTGCTAGACTTCTCCTCTTCTCTTTCTCTTTTTATTAATTCTCTGACTCTATCCCTAGTATCTCTACTACTAGGCGGTCTTCGCTTCGTATAACGAGGGAAGTTAGAGGTATATACTTATTCTCAAGGGGGGTGCTAAGATAGTAATCAAATTAAGTGAAAATACACTGCTATCGCTAGAAACATTCACCTCAAACCTACAGGGTATTGCGCTTAATAATAGCATCGAGTGCATCGTATGCTTTCTGATCATCACCACGTAGGAATGCGGCCACGTTCTCGGCTGGGTCTGCGAATAGCATCCCATACTTGTCATCCAGAACATTATAGGCAAACAACCTCCTCCGTGGATCTTCTTTCAATATAGTCCGAGCCCTCTGGACGTCTGTATCGACTTCTTTCTCGATCTCCTCGTCCCCCCATGCCTGACTATTAGTCAAGGGGACATCGAGAGGTTGGATAATGAGCTCCTTCAATTTAGACGGATTCGCCTTGGCGATTGGGTCGAAGAATTCTGCCCAAGAGATACCGTTCTCCGCGTGAAAGTCAGTCGCACCTGAGAAACAGTTTTCGAGTCGAATTTGCTCCAGTGTACCAGAATGACCACTCACGAACTCCGACAGCTGTGAATCAATACACACATAGGACAGTTGTAACGTCTGGAGATGCGGCATCTGTTCAACTTTCAAGGGAAGGCTTGCATGGTATCTTCCCTCCAGACCAGGCGGGCCAGAATCATTCCCAATCAAGCAGAGATGAGTCGCGCTGATAAGGTGGTCGAAGAAGAACCAGTCCAAGTCGGTGAGGAAGGTAAGGTAGCCTTGAAGAGTGTTTATCATCCAGCCTGCACCATTGTCGTTCCCACGGAGAGACATCGTAAATCTTTCCACTGTGCTAAGGAAGTCCCGGAACTTCCTGGACTGCCAGGAAGACACCCTACATGGCACAAGATTCCTAAGCTCGAACGCTTTGACAGAACGTCTGTGGTTTTGCGCAACAGCTTCGTACGACCTTGCCATCAGAGTTCTCCAAGCTGATTTCCCCTCCTCCACGACTTCCCCATGGTCCATTCCTTCGAAGAGATAAAACGCTGATTGCCATTCCTCTTCGTCAAACGGGAATTCCATCACGAGCGTTTCGAGGTTTGGGAACCGATCGAGACCCGACAATATGCCCTGCACACTGGATGGTAAATCCTCCTCGGATGGCGCAGGCTCAGGTTCGTCGTCTACCTCTCTGGATGTGTAGTCTGGCGGCAGGACAATTATGCCCTGATAGTGAAGCTGGCGTACGGAATCTTTGTACGGACTATCCGCGAGCGCTTGAACGGAACGGCCACTCTTTTCATTGTTTCGGAGAGTGATGCATTTGAAGAGCGATGGAGCGACCAACTTCCTAAGCTGTTTGCAGGTGCAACCAAGATTAAGGAGGGCGGCGCTGCTTTCCAGTTCCAGAAGCTCAACGATGCTCAACTGGAGCTCGGCAGCCAAATCCAGGAGGGATGGCATCGTCAAAGAGTATCGAGCTTCGGGCAGTAGTATACGGTCCGTCGGGTGATTTATATATGCTGCGCACACTCCTCAATCGTGCCTAACACCAGGCTGGCAGCTCAGACCACACACCTGATGCCTTGAATTTGGCCCCCAAAATTTGCCATCGGGACGTCATAATTTAGTAACCGAGGCCATTGCGGGGTCAATGCACCCTCTAACCAAATTTGTATGGCAAGGGTCATATATTTAATAAATCCGCCGGTTGCGATTTATTTCCTATAGCTTAATTGTATATACAGAGGGTGTTGACTTATATTTGATTCCAAAAGGGTGTATGGAGCTAGAAATAGGTGGTTGTGCAGGCGTTTGATTACCGGGAGAGTGCGTTGATCTCTCCGCGGGTTTACGAATTATGGCACGACAGTGCGAGCGACTACTTAAGCGTCGCGGCATCATGTTCAAATGGGGAATTTTCAGGCCTGCTGTTAACATTATTTCTGCTTTTGGGCAATGCCTGGTGCATTGCGGAGCGATTCTCAATGATGGAGTTGAGTGCTGCATCCGCGCACTGCTTCGCCGATTGAGCTTACAAGTAACTCTAAAAGCGGCGACAGAACACCTCTAAAAAAAAAAGAGTCAGAAGTCCCTGGACATAGAGCTACTGTCGTAATCTTGACATCGCAGTAGCCTTCGCACGAAATGTCACTTTTCTGCGGCATCTAAAAGCTCAAATCTGCCGGCCAGAGAGTGTGTTCTATCTGCCGCCGCATATCGCGATGCATTGACGCCGGCGAGTTGGAACAGCTCTATAGCAGCCCGTATAAGACGTCCTTGATTCTTACTCCGAGCACTGGCAGACCTTGCCTATGCGTCTAACGGATTACTCTTGTCCTGCTGCACGGAGTGAAGTCTGTGTCGGGAATATTGCGTTGTACTATCCAAGTATCGCGAAGTCGCCATCTCTAGCTATGGCATTGACCCGCTGCTCAGAGTTAGAAAATAGCAGCTCTGGGTCTCCGGCTAGTTTTGCGCTTGCGGAATTTTGGTTGAATGAGTGTGTAGACACGCACTCTAACTGCCCGAAGCTGGCGTCGGACTGGTTACCTACGTGTCTTCTCGATGTAAACTTTGCGGACCCATCGCAGGCCATAGGGCTTGTAGAGACAGCAGAGATATTCGACTTGCTCTTCACCTCAGAGGAGAGTTACATCGCGCTATCGCATTGCTGGGGGAAAGCCCATATTATCACCACGACATTGACTTCTTTAAAAGATTCGAAAAACAAAGATTGGCAGGGAGGAACTATAACATACATACCGCAACGCTTTAGTAGCAACCCAAAAACTAGGTCAGAAATTCTTGTGAATAGACAGCATGTGCATTATACAAGACTTGGCTGAAGACTGACGAATGAAAGCGTTCAAATGTGCGCCATCTATCAGCGCGCTGTTGTCACCACCGCGACACTGCATGCAAGCGGTGGCAGTGAGGGCTGCTTTGCCCAACGGGATGGACTAGTGCATATGCGTTTAGCATGCCCTTCCATGCGCACGAAGGCGCAGAAACTAGCAACGCGTTCTTCCTACCGCTCTTAGTCCCTGGCTTTGATCTCAGTATCAAAGACGAGCAGGCCTTCCTTACACGGGCCTGGGTGTTCCAAGAGCAAGTGCTAAGCCGGGTACTCATGCATCAAAGAGAGGAGCTGTGATGGGAGTGCCATACTACACAAAAATCAGAACGAAGCCGGACGGCGCAGCCGTCAAGCGAGCGTACAAGGACTTGTCTCATGCTCTTGTCACCAACGATGATCCGTTCAAGTCCATGAACTGGGAGCTAGGAGAAGATCACAGGAATGGCGCATGCCCGCTCAGTGGTGCCGACTTGTAATGGCTATCCTAGACAAGCATAACAAAGACGACGGATCGGCTCATTGCGCATGATGGAATCGCGCAGACAATCTCGAACCGTACATCGAATCGCTATGTTGCCGGCTTATGGCACGATCAGTTACTGTCTGGCTTGACGCGGAGAATACCTTGGGATACGCATCAAGCTACGTACTTCTGGAGGCAAGCAGAAGATCCAAAATTTTCCCTTTGCTCAAGACGCCATGATAGCGCATTCGCACCGTCATGGTCTTGGGCATCAGTGACATTTCCGGTCGCATGGCCATTTGGCTACGAGGCGTCTTCAACAGTATCCGGGAGGAAGCCACTGTGGGATATCCTGAATGTAGATGTGCAGGGGGTGCTATTCTACCAGACGGGCGTAGTTGTCATTCAAGGCCTCACTCACAGCCTCTACGTTGGTCGCCTCTACAGCAATATCACTTCTCCGGAAAGGGCAAAGATAGCCCCAACATTGGAGAACTCGACATGCAGGATCATTATTCAGGCCTATCTGAACGTCTGTTTACTTGTCCTGCTTCGCTCATGCTCGTTAAACGCTCTTCAGGCTTCTGTCCCTTTCCCCCATGATCTTTGCACCGGACGAACTCCGCGATCGCACGGAGAATGTAACGTTCCTTGCCCTCGCCGAGTTACCACCCAGCCCACTTCCAACCCGTCTGGAAGACCAAACCTTCCTTACATTTTGACACTGGCGCCTCTTTCCACTGGTGCAAAGTCAAATAAATTCCGCCGAGTGGGCCTAGCATATGGTATAATTGTTTTTGGTACAGATACTATTGCATTGGAGACACGTACCACTATCGGCATTGGAAAGAACTTAGGTCCCAAAATTTGGTTCGAGGATGGTAGACTGCGCTGAAGGATTTCGTCATAAGTGTTTTTGCTGGCTGCTAGAAGGACTTTTAGATCCACCCAGCGTCCAGCAGCCTGGAGGGCGGCTGCGGTGGTTTGCGCGGTTGGTAAATAGTTGGGGACGGCATCGCCATGAGTCTTACCCGAGAACGGTGAGTCGTATCGAGTTCGGTGGGAGCTGAGACGGCAAATACTGACTATTATTTCGTGTAATTAAACAATGGATTTCTCAACACTCGTCCATTTCACTAAATGCCACTCATACCAGATATCTCATCCTAGGTCGACTAGCCTCAAGTAGAAGGATCTTATCCAATTCGCTTATTATCCTGTACACAACTCTACCTTGGTTTAATACCTATTGAGACGAACAATCCTCTCCCTTCTCTATGCACAAGTGTATCTCTTATAACAACTATCCTAAACGTTTTACTTCCTACCCATATAGACTCTAAACTTTCCATTCCAATGTAATATTATAACTGCATCTACCCCTCTGGTTACAAGTATCTTATCAATATCAATCCTGTAACGGGTGACATCGCACAGGCCAAAACCACTTTCTAGTATGGCATCCATAGAGAGCTTAGCAAGCCTTTAAACTATTATCAGGCTAGCTCATACACCAGGCCAGATCACATGACTGCTCCTAGCTGCTGTACCTTATTCTGTTCTATATAAACTGCTCTTATATAGAGCTTTTACAATCAACCGTAGTTCTTACTTCTTTCTCTTATAGTAATTTACCCTAATTCCTTACTATAATAGTTATAAGCCTGGAGTACCCGTTATCCCTATAATAGATTCTTAATAATACTATAGTTTATTTAGTTTAGAAAGCTACTACTTTTAATAACCTATATAATTTAATTATTAACCTTATTATTACTATCGCCTTAACTATATAATATAATAATAGCTATACTAGACGTCTAGAGGTCTTTAAAAACGACTATTATTCTTAGTAAACTAGAGTACTAGTATCTCTAGCTATTTTAATATAAAGATAAGGTAGTAGTATATAATATCTAGTAATACTATAACCTAAATACTAATATCCTAGAACCTATACTAGAAGAACTAGAAATTCTAGAGTAGCTAGATACTAATAAGAACTATATAATATAGTTTAAAATATAGAAATATAAATATAAAAAATAGATATAAAAAGATAAAATTCTAAAAGAGATATATATTAATATAGTCTTAACTACTTTACTAGCCTAGATCTTATTAATATAGGAGGACTAAACGGTATATACTTATATAAGGAAATTAAAGGATTATATTACTCTCTTTACTTTTATCTAAAGATAGGAAATATACTATAAATATAATATACTAAAGATACTTAATTAATATATCTAAAATCTAAAAACCTAGCTTAATAAGTAGGTATATAATATAGAAATAATAACCCTTCTATTAATATTAGAAATAAGTAGTAGTTAAGTATAAAAAGAGTTTCTAGTAGTAGCTAGTAGATATTATAAGATCTAGGCTACTATAGAACTCTATATATATCTTAAGATAGTTAATTATAATATAGAAGATTTAAAACTAAAAATAATTATAAAATATATAATAAGTCTAAGATAATTTCTTTAAATTATTAATATAAAGGATACGTCCTTAAGAATCTTTATTATAATACTAAGAATAGTCGAAATAATAGATATAGTATAAGTAATATAGTTAATAGAAAACTAGGAAAACTAGGAGAAGAAATTAAAGAAAACTAGTTCTAGTTCTAATTAGAAATATCTAATTAAGTATCTATATAATAAATAATACTAGTATATAAAGTATTATTATATTATACTATTCTTACGTCTAACTTTATAGAAACCTAAGTCTAATATTAAGATAAAGTTTACTAAAGTAAGAGGTAATCTAACTATAGTAAGTTAAATAGATAGAGTAATTACTTAAACTAAGAGTAAATTAGTTTATATAAAGTTAGTAACTTAGATAATTATAATCTATAATATCTATTCTAGTATACCTTTTAATAATAGTATAAGAGGTAGATCTAATAGTAGCTAATATTATAGTAATACTATTACTTATAGTACCTTTAGTATAATAGTAACTCTATTATAGGTCGACTACTAGATAATAGATCTAGAATTAAATTTATATATCTATAATACGTAGAACTTATAGAAGTAGACTTATATCTAATATAGGAATCCTAATAAGATTTTATATACTAAAGCTTAAGCTATTTAGATTATAAAGTAGAAAATAATTAAAGTACTTATTAAGAGAACTTATAGTATTAAAGAAGTCCTACTTATAGAGATTACTTTAGTTAAGAATTTCTTTATTAATATTCTTAGTCTTATAAAACTTAAGAAGAGATTAATATACTTTAACTTAGGATAGGATCTTTTATACTATTATCTATTAAATAATATAATTACTATCTTATAATATTAATTAGAATACTAGCTTATTAATACTAATCTATTAGCTTATTTAAATACTAATATATTAATAACTATAATAGTCTTTTATTAAGTATTACGTCTATTAAGAGACTCTAAGTCTAATCTTAAAGTTATAACTACTTAGACTTATTATATATAAGTATATTCTTTATCTAATATAATTATATACTTAAAAGAATTAATAAGAAGTTTTAAATTTTAAAAAGAATAACTACCTTCTACTTAAAAGAAGTATAAGAATTATATTCTTATAAAGATAAATTAATAGATTTTAAGATAGATACTAGAGATATTAACTATATATTCTTTTTAATAAATTATCGTTAATCTTATATACTTAATACTCTATAAAAAGTTTTACTATAATAGAGATAAATATAGCCTTTACGTAGTAAATTAATACTTAAAATAATATAAACTTTTATATCTATTTAATAAGCTTTAGAATATCCTTATTCTAGCTATATTTAATCTTATAGAGAAGATTTAATATTAGCTAGACTATAAGTATACTATTATTATAATCTAATTAAATAATAAGAAAGACTTTAGAAGAGATTTTATAGAGATTCTATATTAACTAAAAATTAAGAGTAAAATAATAGCTAAGAATACTAATAAGCTAAAAGGACTATAAGAAATAGTAGAATATATAATTATATAATAAGTACGAGTACTATAAATAGCTTTAGAACTACCTAAGGAATATATAAATAAACTAGCTCTTATAGCTATCTAGCTTCTTAATACTATATCTATTTAATCGTTATAATAGAAGATATCTTACGAGATAGTCTTTAATACTAAACTATTAGTAGCTTACTATAACCCTATTAGCTACTAAGTCTATATCTATCGGCGTAATCTAAAATTAGCTAATAAGATAGAACTAAGGGTTTATATTAGATATCTTATTAGGTATAATTTATTTAATATCTTTTATATATAGATATCTAAGCTTAATAGAGTTATTAGAATATAAGATATAATATTTAAATAGAAATTTAACTATAAGAAGGATATTCTTAATAAACTATATATAGAAAGGATTTTAAAAGAAGAAATTAAGATTCTAGATCTAGAATAGTCTTAGTTTACTATAGAGCTTAAGGATTTATATACTATAAAATAGCTTAATAGATATATTAAAGAGTAGATACTCTTTAAGGATATAGAAATAAGATTCTTATTTATAAAAGAAGAGAGCTTATTTAATTAAGAGGAAGAAGAGAAAGAGAATACTAGAGGCGTTCTTTTAATATCTAAACCCTTAGTTTAAGGTAGTTTAATACGTCTACTACCTATAATAGCTCTTATTACTCGTTCTACTCTAAAAGCTAAATCTTAAGCTTAATATATATATAAGATTCCTAATTATCTACTAAATTAATTTAATAATAATACTCTATAAGCGCGTAACCCTAATATTAATATAATAAATATCTTATTAGAATAAAGATAATATTTAATACTATTAATATATAATACTATAAGGATAAGAGGAAGAGGAAGAGATAGAAAAGAAGTAAATTTAGCTCTTTTTACCTACTATAAAGTCTTTACTATTACTATAGACTTAAGTATCTTAAATAAACTTATTACTACTCTATTAAAAATACGCCTATATTAAAGTATTATATCTAATCCTTTAAAATATTATAAGAATCTTTAAAATTATCTATATAGTAACTAGTTTCGAGAAATAATATAGAAGAAAATAGATAACTACTAAAAAAAGAAGTATTTTAAACTTATAGAAGTAATATTATATATAGTAAATATAAAGGTCCTATCTCTTATATAAATATATATTTATAAGTTTAATAAAAATAATTTCTTTAATAAGATTAAAGTAAGACTAGTTATATAAGAAGATTTATAAACTTAATAAAGTAATATATATACTATTATATTAGCTACTAAAATCTTTAGAACTTTAATAGCTCTAGCTACTTAATTTAAACTACTTATATATTAATATAATATTATAAATATTTTTCTAAATACTAAAATTTCTTAATAGCTATACTATAATACTTCTAAAGGATTTTCGAAGTAGTATAGATTATTATTACTACTATATTAAGTACTATATAGGCTAAAGGAAGTACTATTACTTTAATATTAAGATCTATTTATAACCCTTACTTAGTTAGAACTAAGAAGAATATTAAATATACTATACCTATATAATAATAAAAGTCTTATTATCTTCTTCTATATAGATAATATTATAATCTTAGTTTATTTAAGAAATAAGACTATTTATAAGAAGTTTAAGAAAAGATTATTAAAATACTATAAGCTTTATTTAATAGGTTAACTTAATTAGTTCCTTAGTATATATATACTACGAGATATAAAATAAGACTATATATAATTTATTTAAAACTTATTTATTAATAAAGTTACTATAAAGTTTAATCTTAAAGGTTTAAATAGCTTCTCTTAAATACTAATAACTAAAATCTACCTTAAACCTTTTATCGGGCTAGTAGAAGAATTAGTTATTAAAATATATTAATAGCTAGTTAGATTAATAGCCTATATTATAGTAATTATAAGAACTAATATCTTAAAAACTTACTTAACTCTCTTTATATATCTAATAAGGGCTAGTCCTTAGTATATTAATACTACCTATTATACTTAAAAATTTATTATAGAAACTTAATATCTAATAATAAAAACTTTAGTTTATATATCTACTTATTAAACTTTCTCTATAAGTAAAGAATAAGAATTATATATTAAATCTATATTCTATAGTATATTAGATATATTATTTATTAATAATCTTATTATAAGAATAAGCTTAGATAGATTTCTCTTTAAGCTATTTAGTATACCTATTAATTAGAAGGTAATAAAGTAACAAATAGTTTCTAAATTAATTATTAAAGCTAAACTATACTTATTTTTATAAATAGTATTTAATATAATCTAGTAGAATAATCTATTTAAATAACTAAGCTTTAAAACTAATATTAAACTAATTATCTATTATAATAATATATAAATAGTTAGAATAGTTACTAAAGTTACTAAAAAGCTTTAATCTAAGCTTAAATACGTTAATATTTATTAGCTATAGCTTCGATAATTAGTAGAGTAGAAAGAGATAATTATTAAATAGATCCCTATAGCTAAAATACTAACTAACGGGCTAACTAAGATACTTTTAAGGTAGAAGTATAAAGCTTTTACTTATTAACTTAGACTAAAAGATATCTCTAAAAAGTTAAGCTTCTATTTTAATTAATATAAGACTAATTAACTAGCTAGTATTAATCCTAAGTAGCCTTAAGTAGGATAGCTTCTATCTAGTCTATTACTAAGATAGACTTCTATCCTAACTAACTACTCTACTTTAATCTAGTCTAGTATTAAGGCGGGCTTTAATCCTAAGCGGCTATTTACTACTACTTTTTTTAAGTACCTTATTTTATTCTATTTATATACCTATTCTATTCTATTTACTTATTTATTTACCTTCTTAAGAGGCCTATATACTCTAATATACTCCCTTTAAAACTCCTTTAAGTAGTATATCTATTTCTTTTAACTATTAAATCTTATAAAAATAAGAATAATATAGTAGGTTCGATTCCTATACTAATATCTATAGGTATCTTATACCTTTTATCTAATTTTAAATACCTACGGGTATTTTATATATTTAGAAAAACCTTTATAAGGAAGCTATATTTAGAGTTACTCCTCTAAACTATATATAGTAGTAGCTATAAGCTAGTCCTTATTTTTTATTTAGATTTAATTCCTATATAGAGTAACTATCTTTTTACTTTCTTTTTAATTATTACTCCTAATTCACTAGAACTAGGGGGGTAGAGGAGTGTTAAACGAATCCCCTCCTAATTACTTATACTCTTTTTACCTATTCTTTTATTACTTCTTAATATTTTACACCCTTTTACTATCCTTTTAGGGTAGGAGGGTGTATCAGGCTAGCTCATACACTAGGCCAGATTACATGACTGCTCCTGGCTGCTGTACCTCATTCTGTTCTATATAAACTGCTCTCATACAGAGCTTTCACAATCAACCGTAGTTCTCACTTCTTTCCCTCACAGTAATTCACCCTGATTCCTCACTGTGACAACTATTCATACCTCCCTTCTGTGCTGAACTTGTTCTTAGGGGCGAAAGGACCAGATAGGTCGACCACCTTCGAACCTTCCCCGAATATCACAGAAGACGACAGCACAACGAAGGGTCACAGGCCAATCAAAAATACATACGCTAGAGCCCTTCCAGTCTCAAACACAACCGGTACAAGATGAAACCCCAGATCTAGACAAAATCATGCAGGAGATCAGCGCTTCGTTCTGATACATTAAATAGATCGAAGAGACGAAACAGCAAGAGGGGGAGAAATCCACATAGCTTACGAAGCTAGTAGTAATGTGGTAGGAAAAGACCGAATAGGAACGCGACGAAGCGTAATAAAATGCCGGAGAACTTGATAAGGAAGCATACAAGCCAGATCTAAACCCTAACAAGGGGGGCTTACTCAAGAAGTAGAGGTGCTCAGGGCAGAAACGAAAGCGCTAGCGGACAGGTTGGAAATACAGCTATTTAAGATGCAAACAATTCCCAGTGGATCACCCTCGTACACCAGATACCACACGAACAGCCAGCCAAGCGAACTACAGGCTTTTGTCCCGATTATGACGCCGTCGACCATGACTGACGCTCTATTGCACAATAGACATGTAGGCTGCTAATCTTCTTTAGCTAAGCTCTTGCAGGGACAGGAACATGAAAACTTCAGAAGGTGCTGCTAGATAGAGGATTAGTTAGCGGTATTTTCTTCTCCATCCATGACTGCATGTAGGTCAGCGGCGCCGTCTAACTACGTTTATTATCCACCCAGCCGCGTAGTCGCCTACCTTAAGCCACCCGATTTTGACAGGCGTCAAGGCCACTGACCTGACCCGACCGTTATACCCCTCGAGCTTCTGCAGGAACCCGGCGAGTCGGCGAAATGAGCCATGGGCCAGAATATCTAGGAAAAAGGTGATGGAGCAGGGATGAAAAATAAATTGATGAGGTTGCGGTAGTTAATGAGAGCTTGCGCAAATCCCAGCCTTCTCATCTCTTGAGAAGTGGCTGCCTCTTTGCGCATGAAGTCACCTAACAGCAGGTGGAAACTGCTTGCTTTCCTCAATGTAACTGGCCGAAAAGCTACCCATTTCGCCAAATGCATAAATAAGCACCTTTTGACTGATTAAGATAGCCAAACTCACGGAGACTGTCAGCGTCACGCGTGGCATCGAGAGTCTCAAATGCTGGCGGAGAACGCTGTCACGGAGAAGTCCGCACTGGAAGAAGAATAAGTTCTGGCGGTGTCAACCGACATCGCTCATGAAAGATCATGACTATATATTGATCCCCAACATTACCTGAGTCAAGGTCCACGACTCATACTCCTCTAGTCGATTTGATGATATCCTTAGGAGCGGGTCTCGCATTGCACCATGACAGAATCCTGTCAATTCTACAGAAACACCATTACTGAAGGCCCGAGGAATGCTACTGCCATATGGGCCTGATAGAATTTGCCCCACCAGATACTCTGCGCCCGTTGCAGTGATGAATGCCTGAATACGTTTCCTCACTCTTGCAACGTAATTTTGCCACCTCCATATTCGTCAACCCTTAAAGTATGATGAGCTGCTTGCATGACACTGAAAGAGTGAGAGGGCGTCACGCGCAAGTAGCATCTTGCTATGCTCAAAAGCAGCTTGTGGCGCACAGAACTCGGTAATTATTCAGATAAACGGGCTGCAGATCTCAGGTTCAATTTACGCGTTCCAAATTTCATCGCACATGCGTCCGGGGGGCACCAAATTGTGTTGCCTCGGGCTATCGATCCCACCCACCAGTACATCTTGTAATGTTTCCCCCGATTCTTTAGCATACCACGGAAAGTTAATCAGTCGTTCTTCTGGTTCTAATGGCTTCTTAACCGCGAGGATTGTGTCCATGATATAGTGGTGTCTATACATCATGTGCACTGTCACGCTGCGCTTGAAATTTTCTCACATGGAAACTACGCTTCAATCTGAGGAAATGTTCCTCGCCAGCAACGTATCCGACATATTGGTGCTCGACAACACGTAAATATTTGACCGGATAAACGGGACTGGACCACCAACGCCAATCACTAGATTAGCCTTTGTTTGCGATACCTCGTGATTTCGCGGTCCAATATGGAAAGAATTATTCCTCTGTCGCTATTGCCCGCATGAAATACGGCGAGAACTTGTTTGCGACAAAATATACAAGGTACCATCGTTGGTTTCTATAGGATGCGGCGGTGATGGGTAATAGAAGCTGATATACTAATTAAAGCAGGCCCGGCGGCGAGAATAGTATATGTCCCAACTCCTAATATCTCGACGACCGTTGACAAAGATTCTGGTGGGGTTGTCAACGTTTAAAGCTTGAACGTGGAGGCTTCCGTGACTAAAGCTTTGTTTCAATTGATCGTGAGCGGTCGGGTATACTCTAGTGTCCGGGTCCTAATATATGTCTGCCATATGGCTTTAACGCTCATTGTCGCGCTCTTCGGTAATTGTCACTTTATGGCTTGCGATGTACCGAAGCGATCCCACACATTTAACCGGCTAACGAGCCTCCGATCTAATTGAAACCTTGTTATTAGCAAGCCTTAGGACAGCCATATCCTCATCAGAAGACATACTATCGCAAGATTTGAGGGCCTTGTTGGCAGTTGTTTTGAGAGGTGCATATTAACTCTTTACGAAATGTAGAGAAACACGATTGTACCTTGAGATGTACAGGATTTCATGAACAGATCGAACTGAAATAGGAGTATTCATAGCATTCGGGGTAGCCTTTGTGAAGGTAGTAAATCAGAACGAATGCATGGGAGCTCGAAGTAGGCTTGTTCTCGGAACCCGAGAAGCGGACATTGGAGTATGACGCCGGTTCTCGGAGTATAGGGTCTAGCCATACCCGGGTGTCAATACTCCTAATTATACTAACAATTATTCTTTTATATTATATAGAACTATTGATGTAGTCTTTTGTAAGGTTCGTATAAACCAGACTAATAGGATACTATATTAGCTAGTTATACTCTATATTCTATTTAAATGGGTTAGTTATAACCTGTTCTCCAGAAGCTTCTCCTCTTCCCCAAGTGGTTACGAACGGGATGACTATTTTTAGAATTTGAGCGTCTGTGGCCGTTATTGGCCGTTTCACCCATTCCCGTCCCCATCACCACCACAATTGCCAACATGGATCGAGACAGCCAGGAACTGCGCGAGGTCTCCCTCCAGATGTACCTAGAACAAGGGCTGCGTTATCGTAGCAGAGAGGGGACTGGCTCACTCGCACATGCAGAAGTCACCGGCAAACGGAGTTTTGAGGGCATGTGGGATTCGAGCATACTGACTAGGGGCCTGAGCCATGCACGCTACCGTGGTAAGAAACATTCCCACGGGAAGTAATATAATCCATAATATGTGGTGAAGAGTTACTGACGTATGACCGGCCACCCCAGTTCTGACTCGTTCAAGTGAGTGACACAAGCCGCACTTTACGTCACGTCACGTGCAGACATAACCCCGCTCGAGAGATCTGGCCCGGATCGAACTCTCCGACTTTGCTTATATCGTACAGCTAACTTTGAATATTTCGGTGTTAAACTCTGCGATGGAGACCGGCATCGAGGACAGAGCGGGTTTGGTTCCCTCTCTTCGGGAGGCCATCCAACTCCTTATTCAATCTACCAACACGATTACCTCACAAGCACAATCTGTCAAATCCCTAGCCGACGATGCGAATTCCTCCGGTAACCTGCCTATCACGGAGGTATGCTCGCTCCGCGAGGGAATCAAAAAGCTTGCGGACATCACTTCCAATCTTGAGACTACTATCGATGCGCTTAACAAAGCGACGGAGACCTCTGTTATTAAACGTCTTAGGTCACTTGGAAGCCCTAACGCAGCCATTGTTTCTCAAGGGCCTCCTATTCAGAAACTCTTCTCGCATTTCGACAAACAGATTAAAGACATTGTCCATAAAGTTCTCGATAATACCAGCGATCAGAACGTGTTATGGAGGGTCGCCGAGGAGTGCTATAAGCAAGCCACTAGCCCTTCTGGAATTCTCCGCGCCGATGACTACTTCAATCGACTCGAAGAAGCCTGTCCGCAATGGCCGTATGACCCCGATTTCGAGAGCGAAGAATACTACGAGCATGAGAATTCCCTTGACGTGGACGAAGATTATGCCAAAGCTTTTCGAGTACGAATGGAGCTCAGATCCGAGGCCAGCAGAAAGGATAGGCAGAGTTGGATCGATTTTTGGATCAGCGTGTTGAACAATTCACCTGGGGGACCAACACTGTTCTATCCGCCAGCAAGTCTCAGTACCGAATTTTTGAACTTGGATGCTGTCCCACGGTACTTGTTTCGGACATTTGATCGGGATAGCTTAGGAAGAAACGACGACAGTGTAATAGCTTCTATAGCGAGCCTTACTCAATCACAGGAAAGCGGCCGAACCGATATTCTGGCACTCGAGAAGGATAGAGCAACAGAATTGTTATTTATGCATCTAAGCAATTCTCGTTTTGGGTGGGGAGAAGCTGATAACCTTATGTCCTGGACAAGCTCCCTCATCTTCGCTATTCAATGCGCGGTTTGGAGGCTCCATTCTGGTCGAAGCTGCTCGTCCGATATCAAGATCTGCACGGTCGACACCAGAAATTTCCCGTTGGGGCAATTTATGCGAGATCTGTCTTTGCTCCGGGCATATCATGCAACTGCTGAACAGCGGGACGCTCGAACGCGATGGATTTTCGACTTTCGTCCGGAGAACGAAGACTACTATAACGGGGAGTATCTTTCCCAAGGAACAGTGAACCATTCAAATCGATCCTGTGTAGTCTCCCTGGAGCACTTAATACAGGCCGGACTATATCAACTGTATCCCGAATTTGGAGAAGCTGGGGGTGGGAATAGATGGACTAAGCGCGTACTAGAATTACGCCAGAACTGGTCAGGGGAGCAAGTAACGACTGATCGGGAGATCGAGCTTGCACTCTCAGTCGGGCGCAACTGCTTCAATCAGTTCGAGCCATTCGATATAGCCTGCATCCTTCTGACTTTCGAAAATCGCAAATACTCAAGGCTAACACCCACAAGTGAGTGGCCACTTTAAAAACTTTTTATCTGAAATCGATTCTACGAGCAGCGCCTAACCTACTGAAGGCAATCCCCAACAGCGACCAGAATGGGCAGACAAGCCAGACGAAGTCCGTCGATACTGGATTGCTACCGAAGCGGCCAACTCCTACAACGCACTTCCCCACGCACGGATCTGTCTCTTATCACAACATCGCACAATGTTACGAGAGATCTTTGATTAAAGCTTCTATCGCTCAAGCTAAGACCAGCTCTTATCTAAGGAGACTTTCAATGTGAAGAAGCACTTTCATAATTCGCATATCTGTTCATCAGTGTATCAGACTCAAGAAGTCGTCTTATAAAAGGGTTCTTATAGGCATACAGATCAAAATTGCCAATAGTAGGATGCTATGCCTATTAGTTACTAAAACTTGAAGCCTGCGCATCTCTCACCTTAATTTATTTTGTCCAAAATCTTAACCCAGGCGGACATCTAATTTTCGCTTCCTTTATTACCGGTCATCAATATCTGGCCTACAGACTCAAGGTGATGGTTTAATGTAGACCCAGGCCAGAGAAAAATCCTTTGCGATAAACGAGATGCGTTACATTGCTATAGACCGTGAATAGGGTTTACAGAGAGCTAGAAGCTATAGGACGACATATGTCAGGCAATTTGCTGACCTGCTGTCACAGTGAGGGCTCATGATATATCACTGTGAGAATGTGGAAGTGAAGACTGCGTTGATTGTGAAAGCTCTGTATGAGAGCAGCTTCTATAGAACAGAACGAGGCGTAGCAGCTAGGGGTAGCTGTATGAGCTAGCCTGATACCTGCAGACGTATAAAAAATCACCCATAGTCGGGTATGGGAGAGGATAGTGGCGCAGGCAACAGCAACAGGGTTAGGTTGCAGCGGTTGGTATCACGTGGTCACGCAAGCTTGCTCCTCAAGTGGTATCCAGCATGGAACAAGTTGATATGACATTTTTATTGCCAATGCTAGTGGGGAGGGGGGAAGAGGACCGAAACGCGCTAGCAATAGAGTTGCTATTGTTGTGTATAGGTGTACCGTAGATAGGAGGGCGGGGCTCAGGAGCCGGAGTCGGGAGGACGGAAAAGGTAGTAGGATAGCCGCCGTGTATTTGATCTATGAGCGCTATGATTTTCGATGGATAGAATGAGAGGGATCGCCCGTCCGACAGTCCGTCGGACGCCAGCCTTATAGGCACCCGCTTACATACATCCAGCCCCGAGAAATGATCAGGTCTATGCCTTACACCACAATACCAGATGATGTCGGCAGCAGGACTGGAGGTCTTGAAGCTTCGCAATTTGGGATACATTTGATGCAGATTAGTCGATGAGTTTAAGAACAGAAGTTGACGTAACGAATTTTCCTATTCCCCCGGTAGTTATGTTGAAACAAAAACCGTCACACATTGCGTTCCGTTTATTTTCTCTGTCCCACACCCTCAGATAATCTCCCAGTTTCCATTTGGCATGACCAGGATAAATAGCCCTTTGATCCGATGTAGACATGTATAATTTGGTGTCTGTGAATGGCTTTGAGTCTTCGTTCCCCAGAAAATTGACTGGAATCCGCCCAGCCGTTTGATTTCGTAGGTTATATGCTATGGCTTCTGTACGGTTATTGGTCCATGCGAACACAATAACCCGATCGCCGGAATTCGCCACGATATGGTGGTGATTCCCACAAAGGTATCCAGTTTTAATAGAAATCTCGCGAGGAGGATTCAAGTTTTCGTGGGTGGGCGTTGGAAGTTTCGTTTGCAGTTGAGTGTCCACGGTGGGGCGCTCCGGGAAGGTGGCCATTAACTCGGATAACAGCTCTTCGATCTCCTTGGGTACAGAACCCGTTTCACGCAGAAACAGCAGTTGCTATTACGGTGGATATTAGAGGTATAATTTGGATGAGTATAGGATAGCTTACTGCTCGTAGTATATGCATATGCATCTTCGCGCTAGCTACGACAGATGTACGCTCATCAGACTTCAGTTCGGAAACTGTCTCATGCGCACTCGACCGGGTCGCCATAGTACGTAGCATATAAGGACAAAGTAGCGACTATATAAATGGCGCTGACATGGTTGGAGAAAGAAATAGTGGTGCGGGGTCGGGCTTTCACTGATCTTATCGTTACGTAAACGATAGCGAAATGGCGTTGACAGGGGGGCCATTATATGGTTAGTACGGGGAAAGATAAGGAAAAAGTACTTAGTGTAAGGGCGCCAGCTCTACACCACTAGGCCAACCAGCAAAAGGATGCACTTAGTATCGGAATCGATACTAAGGGTAGTGTAGAATAATAGATATACTAATACGAAGGTATTGTGGGGTAGGCTCGCTTAGCCCACCAGGCTAAGCGAGGCGCACAACTAATATCGGCGTAACACTTAGATAAAAGCGATTTCGAAAATACTATAAGTTAATATACTAGGAAGTATAAATAAGCTATACTAAACTACTTATTATAATAAAAATATAAAAAATAAATTCTATAATATATCTTACGGGTAAGTATCGTATAGAAATAAGTATTATTATAGTATATAGGTATATTAGAGATAGAGTAGCGGAGCTTACGACTCGTAGTTAGAAGGATAGAAGATATTAGTAGTCCCCTTTAGAATTCCTATCTAATCTAGTTTAAGTCTTATTTACTACGTTTTACTATAAGATATTATATACCGCTAAGTATTATCTAATCCCTTAGTATTAGTTCGTTTACTATATTTTATAATAAGATATTATATACTAAGACGACTAGCGTCTTATATCTACTATATAGTCTACTCCTAATATAGGTTTAATAATATACTAATCTCGTAACTATATAACTTTACCCTTACTAATCTATAGGTTATAAGCCTTTTTATAAATCTACGTACTATTAAGCTTTATACTAAACTATTAGATCTATTATAAGAAAATAGATTAGCTTTTAGTACTATCTATTAAACTATATATAACTATCTTAGTACTATTACTACTTAAGATCCTATACTTATAGGTATAGTATCTTTATTATTTATACTAATTTACTATAATTTTATACTATAGAATATAGTATATTTATAATAAACTCTAGTTAAGCTATTTTAGTTAACTAGACTATACGTACTCTAGGTATTACCCTCTACGTATATAATAAGAACTAGAAGAACTAGAATAAATAACTTAATAACTATACTATAGAGTATTAGATAAAGGATATTCTTAATAACTCGCTTACCTAGTCTACTTATAACCTAGATAACTTTATTAAAATAGAACTTAATAAATCTATTATCCTTATATCGTCTACTATACTAACTATAGTTTCTAGATTTCTAACTCCTATATATAAATAAATTATAGCTTACTTTAATATATTAAAGACTTAATATAAGAAATAAGTATAATAGATCTATAAGAGTACTAAATAATATAATAAATATATTAGATCTTAAAATAAAATAATTATTAAATAATAATTTAAGTTAGAGAAGGTAGTCTATAACTAGAATTTAAAGAATACTAAGTTATAAAGTATTATTTTTAAGAGTATATATACTAACTATTATATATTTCTATATATAAAAGGTATTACGTATAAGATATATAGTATACTTAGCTTTAATAATAAAGATATAAGCCTAGATAATATTTATAAAACTATTAAGACCCTCTAAAGAATTTTATTTAACTACTACTTATTAGTTTATAAATAGACTAGTACTTTTCGAAATATAGCTATAGACCTTAGTATAGTAGATATTACTATTATACTCTATAATATTCTATACCCCGATAGTACCCTTATATATAATAAAGATTTAGATAACCTTCTCTCTAATATTATATACTTAACTAAGCTAGGTTATATAGTACTAGCTTAGATAAAGAATTAATATAATAATCTTTACTATAATAGAAAATAGATAGTTAATAGACTTAAATAAGTTTTAATAGAGTATAGTAAATTATAATCTATAAACCCTATTAAGACTTTTACTATTAGAACTAAGAAAGAGAAAGAGGAATATATTAATAAGCGTCGTATAAAGTATACTTCTACTTATACTATAACTAATAGTATAAATATAACTAATAAAATAAATACTACTAAATTAACTAGTATACTAAAAAGTTAGAAATATAACCTATACTCTTACTATAAGAAGCCCTACTATAGAGAACTTAACTACTACTTTAAGTTATATCCCGAGAAGAAAGTAGAAATAAAAAAAAGAAGAAAGATTAAGGAGATAAAGGCTAATATTATAAAAATAATAATAGATATAACGAATATCTATATAATAGTTAATCGTCTATTATTACTATAATAGTAATCTTCTCTTAAGATACTAGATATTCTATATAGTACTACCTCCTTCTATATAAACGTTTTTCTATTAATACTTTAGTACGCCGCTCGTAATATAACCTATAAATATTATTACTACTATAATACTACTACTAACTAGAGTATTTATAATAATAAATCTAAGTTTATTATCTAGTTAGATAAACCTATATCTATAATTAAAGGTATTAATAATACGTCGTAAGCCTAAGAATTAAGTATTATATAATTTAATATTACTAAGAGTAATAATATAACTTAAACTATTATCTTAAATAATATAATCTTCGAAGAAGACTTTATAATAAATATTATCTTATAAACTTCTTTTAAATAGAAGGACTACTTTTATAATAGTAGTACTAATATACTTATAAAGCCCGATAGCTCTAAGTTTACCTATCTACCTAAGATAGATAGAATCCTTAATTTTCTAGTTATCTATAATAAAGAGGAGGCTATATATACTATTATATATACTATTCTTTATAGTAATTATTCCTCTTATACTATCTCTTATATAGCGCGTCCTTTATACGAGTAGTATATAATATTAGATTATTTAAACCTAGTAATACTAAAGTACTTAGTTAAAAAGATTAATAATATAGAGATTTCTAATACGAAGCTATTTAACTATAAGTCTTATAATATAGTAAAATTATTATAAATTTTTTCTTATATATTATAAGAATATCCTTCTCGTATCCTAGGTAAGATCTATATTAATATTATAGAACCTATTATATCTAAAGAATGTAATAAAGAGTACTATTAGATACTCGTTATTAATAGTTTTTCCTAATACTACTAGATATCTTACTTAGATTCTAGAGTCTTACTTACTAAAGAACTAATTAAGTAGTATAATATCTAAAAGATAGAAACTAGTCTCTATATCAATACTATCTACCTTAATAATACTAGAAAATTTACGAGTAATCGCCTCGAATAATATATTAAAAGTAAGAGTACTAAACTTAAGTATTCTCTATCTTATAATATCTTAAGAAATAGTATCGTAGAATATACTAATAATATTACTTCTATAAGTATACGTATAATATATATTACTACTAATATCTCTTAGAATTTATAGCTATATATAGTACGATATTAAATATAGAATTAGAACTTCCTATTAATCTCTAGTATTTCTATTAAGAAAATATCTTATAAGATATATTAATTAGAAAATAATATTCCTAATCTAGTATTAAATCTCGCTCTTATTTATATCTTTAGCTATATTAGTTATATTTATATATCTAAAGTAAAGTATATATATAGTAAGAAACTAGTATCTTATAACTAAAAGGACTATTTAATTAGTATAATTACTAAGAATATATATAAGATATATATCTCTAAGATAGAAGATATTATTTATTTAACTATAGTCCGCTAGAATTCCTACGACTATAATATTAAAATTATAATTTCTAATTCTAATAAGCCTTCGCTCCCTACCTAACCCCCTAATATAGTTACTAATACTATTAAACCTATAGATAACGATTAGTAGGAATAACTTTAAGAAGTAGTAGAATTATAACCTAATCTAGGGGGTAACTCTACTAATACTACTATATAAGAGGAGGACTAAGATAAGGATACTATTATATCTAATATATTATTAGGATAAGTCTTTAATAGCCCCCTAAATCTATATAAAGACGAACTAAATTATATACTAGTATATAGTCCTAGAAATAAGTATTATTATCTCTATTTTATATCTTTAATATTCGAGCGAGTTTTTACCTCTACTATTATAAAGGTACCTATAGGTATACTACTATTAAGTCTTCTATCTAAACTAAAGAACTATTATAAATTTAAGTTATACCCTTATAGAAATTAATTTTAGCTTACTATAAATAAGGAGTTTAATTCTCTTAAATAAAATAATATCTAGTAATTTATAATATCTACTAAACTAAACTAGTATAAAATAATATCTAGTTAGTAAATTTATAAGTATAAAGATAATATTAATAGTAAACTTCTTAAATATAAAGTATACCTCGTCGTCTATAATAATTTCTAGATATAGTCGGAATATTTCTAATCTATCTACTTATACGTTATATATATAACGACTTTATATACCCTCTTTATACTTATTACCCTCTAGAATCTAGAGTATAAATAAATTAATATTATTACTACTTATTTTAATACTTATTTAAATAATAAGTACGTCGTTCTTCTATAACTCCCTCTAGACGTTATAGACGACGATATTACTATTTAACTACTATATAGAATTTATAAACTTAAAGAGTCTACTCTATTATAGTATCTCGACCTTAAAATCTTACTCCTAGATCTTAAATATACGCCTTTAGCCTCTAATCTATATATATTTATTAATAAAAATACTCGAGATATTATCGTCGTATATATTAATAATCTTATTCTAGCTATTTATACTAAGAAGGATATAACTATCCTTAAGAATACTATTTTTAAGTACTATAAGACTCGAAACCTTAGACTACTATCCTTCTACTTAGATATTAAAATAATTAGAGATAGAAATAAATATATACTCTCTATCTTAATAGGCTTATATTTTAATAAGCTTATTATAGATTATTATATAGATAATAAGTTATCTATAAAGGTTCCTCTATCTCTAAAGTACCTTAAAGAGTACCTATAAGATATAGATATCTCTTAAAATACTATTAAATAATACTAGTCTCTTATTATCTATTTTCTATATCCTATAAGTATATACTATTCTAATATAATATAGTATATATACTTTATAGTCTACTTTATAAGTAATCCTATATCTTAGTAACTTAACCTACTATTATATATCGTTTATTATATTAAGAACTACTATACTCTTAGAATCTAATATAATAGTTTTAATATAAATAACTTAGTTATCTATTTAGATACCGCTTATATAGATAGTATTAGTAATAGAAAATTATTATATAGCTATATCTTTAAGCTAGTTAGTAGTCTTATTTTATATAAATTACTTAAATAGTATATTATTATAACTTCTTTTACTAAAACTAAGTTTATCGTTATAATATATATAGTAAAGGAAGCTATTTAGCTATATAACCTTCTTATTTAGTTTAATTATAAAGAAGATAATCTTAAGTCTATAAGACTATATATCGATAACCTCTCTATAATTATACTAATTTATAGTAATAGTTACTATAAGTAATTAAAGTATATTAATATTTAGTATAAGTACGCCTAATAGGAGGTTAAAAATAATAATTTAAATATCGTCTATCTCCCTAGGGTTAATATACTCGTCGATAGACTAATTAAGCCCTATTACTTATTCTTATATAAGAACTTTATTACCTAAATAGATATAATTACTATTAATAATAACTCTATACTATAAATTATAGTATAATTACTCTAAAATTAAACTATTTTATAGTACTTTTATATTATTTTATAGTATTTTTACTATAAAATTATACTCTAATAGAGAGTATATTTCTTTTTTATTAAACTAAATTATAAGCCCTTAAATAAGTATTAGTAAATTCTCTCCTTTATAAGTCTTAGGGGGGTATATTAGTAGTCCCCTTTAGAATTTCTATCTAATCTAGTTTAAGTCTTATTTACTATATTTTACTATAAGATATTATATACCGCTAAGTATTACCTAATTTCTTAGTATTAGTTCGTTTACTATATTTTATAATAAGATATTATATACTAAGACGACTAGCGCCTCGCGTCTACTATATAGTCTACTTCTAATATAGATTTAATAATATACTAATCTTATAACTATATAACTTTATTCTTATTAATCTATAAAAGACTTAGATAAGCGGCGAAACGTTAGACTAAGGTCTAAAAGGATATTATCTAAAAAAGTCTTTAGCTAGTATTCGTTATCTATTCTATTATATAGTAGATAGAAGAAATAGTTTAATTAATTAATTATTCGGTCGTTTATTCTATTAACTCTTCTCTTTTATTCTTTTAACTACGGGTCGTAAGCTCTACTACCCTATCTCTAATATACCTATATATTATAGTTTTTAGCGACGTCTATAAGACTCCCGATGGTCTATCGAACTAGAGCGATAAGAAGAGTTAGATAGAAAGATAGTAGAGTTAAAGAGTTTTACTATACTATAGCCTCGAGGCTTAATCGATAATATCTAGATATAACGAATACTAGATACTATAAATAGATATATATAGACTTAGAATAATACGATAGTATATTAGATAAAGTAATTAGAGTAAGCGATAATAGTATTATAAACTAATACTAGATAATAATAGAAGATCCCTAAAAGAAAGGCGCTTAGCTAGAATATTTTAGAAATTCTAGTAAAAGGAATTATAGAGGATCCTCGAAAGGGAAGTATATAATTAGAATATTTAGAAATCTTAGTATAAGATTAAAAGGGACGGTATAACTTTCTATTAGACCTTATCTATTAATAGAAAGAGGAAAAGAATATAATAATACGAACTACTAGTACTATAATATAATTATCGGGTTAGAAGACTAATACTAGTATTAATAGATCTAGATAAAATAATAATACTAACTAGCTTACGAAGGTAGAGAAGGTATATAAGAGTAATATCTTTTAAAAAGTTAAGAATATTAAGTATATCCTCTTATTATTATTATTATACTTAGTCGAAACTTTATTAGTTAATATTTAAAATAGTACTAGCTAGCTTTAAATAGTTACCCTTTAAATACTCCTAGTTAAATAACTAATTACCTCTTAAGTAAGAAGAAAACTCGTTTAATAAAGAAAAAGAAAAGATCTCTAAGGTTAAAAACTTATTATTTATTAATATACCCGCTAGTACTTCGGAGTAAGACTAGTCTAGGAAAGAAGAAAGTAAGAAGAAGAGTAAGAAGGTAAAGTATAATTAGAAGAAGAGATATCTAATCTAATTAATTTAGAAGGAACTAGGAAAGAAGAGTATTTAGAAGAGTTATTAATCTTATACTAGAGTTAATAAAGTTAGCTTAGATAATAGCTTTAAGAGTAAAGATAAGTCGGATAATAATAAAGATAATATAATAGATTATAAGCTTTATTATCTAGAACTCTAAAAGAAGAAGTTTAAGAAGCTATTAGTACCGACGTTTAATCTACTAATTCTTAAAATAGCTACTATCCTAATTATAGACTAACCCTAGTAACTAATTAATAAGAGAATAAATATCTATTTTCTATTTTTACTATATAATTCTAATATATTATTATTTACTAGTACGAATATTATATAGTTTCTAGAGGATTACGAGTTTAGTACGGACGGAGTAAAATAAAATAAGTAAGATAAAAAGAAGTTTTTTCTTTATTTCTATAATTTATTTTAAAGAGTATATATTATTAAGATATATTATTATATATCTCTAGTATAAAGTTAGACTATATTTAGATTAATACTCTAAAAGAAATATACTAGTAAAGATATTAGATAGTAAAAGACTACTCGTATCTTTCTCGAATTATAGCTAGTAAAAGTCTATTAATTACTTCTTCTACTTAACGAGTACTACTACTAGTTCTTAATATATAGTAGTAGAGTATTAAACTAATTATAGATTATAGAAATTAAGCTTAGATAGCTATTCTTTAAAGGATTAAAGTATAACGACTAAATAATAATTATATTTAGTATAGATAAGAAGTACTAACTAGTTAATAAAGATATATATTTCTTTAAGTTAAAGAAGATATACTAGTATCTCTAATTATTATATAAATAAAAAGAAGCTATACTCGTATTAAGTCTAGATACTAGTCTAGTAGCTAGCTAGCTAGTACGTAGGAAGATTAAAGCTTATACTAAGTAATAGCTTTTCTACTTAGTTAAGTTTATACGTTCTTAGTAATAGAAGCCCGTAGCTCTATTAGAAAGATTAATAGTAATTACTTAGTCGCTATCTAATTCTTAGATTAAGTAGCTTATTAATAGTATAAAGGAATTAATTTTAATCTAATAGTAGTTTAATATCTAGTAATAGAGTACTTCTATAACTCGATTAGTATTTATATAAGAGAATAATTATTACTATACTTTTTATAAGCTAGTTAAATCTATTCTTTATTTTAAGTATAATAATAGATTATATATAAGTTCTTATAATTAGATATAAAATCTAAAGGTAGATATATAAATAATTAGTAATTAGAAGTTCTAGAAGGTAGGGTATATTATTTATAACTTAATAGACTATTAAATCTAAGAATACCTCCTATAGAGGAAGCTTTTTAATAATAATTAGTATTATAAGAAGAAGAATAAGAAGACTAGTTAGTTTAAATAATACTACGGTTTATTTTATCTTTATAAAGAGAAGCTTTATAGCCGAAGACCTTATACTACCCTCGATAATATATAGAAGTATTTTATTTTCTAGATAATAGAGTACTATAGAGTTACTAATATAGAGTTAATAAGGTTATTTACTAATATAAAAGGGCTTAATAAAAAGAAGAACTATTTAGTAACTAGTAGTAACGTAAATACTATCGAAATAGTAAATAATACTATTAATAATAGGTCGCTAGTCTTTAAGAAGGAAGATTTAGAGAAGGCTATAACTTTCTATTATACGTTATAGGAGTAATTAGTAATTAAGAACGCCGAAGTATTATTAATAGAAGTAAATAGTATTAAAATAAGAGACTAGAACTATCCCCTTATAGTAGCTAATAAAGTATTAAGTAACTACGTTATAAAGCCGAAGCTAAAGGTAAAGATTAAGAATATTAGGTCTATTAATCTCCTAGTAGAAGAGGTCGACGAGATAGAATAATATTAATAAGTAATTAAAAAGTTCTATAGCTCTATTCTTATATCCGATCTAAATAAAGAAGTTATAATAGATATAATAGGGTAACCTCTAGATTAAAGAGTAGTATTAGAAGTCTTAAGTTTATAGACTATTTAAGTAAGCTAGAAATCTAAACTAGCTATTAGAAGAAAGCTACCGAAGGTAGTAATTATATAAATATCTACTAATAAAGAGTTAATATATATAGTTTAGTAACTAATAATAAGTTTAATCCTAGTTACTATTCTTTAATAGAAAGTCCGCGGGCTAACTATAGCTATATTATTATTTTAAGACTAGATTATTAATATTATATTAAAGCTTCTTAATATAGCTAAATAAGTAAGAAGCTATAGCCTCGACGATAGGTCGGGAGAGATATATACTATAGATAGAAGAAAAGTAATAATAGACTTAGACTTATTTATACTAATAAAGCTTTAGGCTTTAAACCTATATTTAGCTTAATAGGTTAAGAAGATACTCGAAGTATAAATAGCTTAATATTATAATATCTAAGAAACTAGAAATAGTTATAATAATAAGCTAGACTATATTATAATAAATAAATATAAATATCTTAAAGGCTAGCTTAGAGTAATAACTATAAAATTAAAGATTTCTATCTATTAGATTACTATTATAGGTAATCTTTATAAGGTAATTTTTAATAGTAGTATAAAGTTAAATATAATATATCTCTCTACTATATAAGTATTAAATATTTATATTTAGAATAAAGACTAAGGTTATCTCCTACTTAGAGAGTATATTAAAATAGTTACTACTAATAAATTAGTAGACGAGTACGTAGGGATAGCCTATAATATCCTAATAATAATTAGTATTATTATTATACCTACTTATTTTAAGGTTATAAGGAATATTTAAAGACTATTAATACTAGATACTTTCTAATATATAGCTACGTATCTAGAGATAAAATTTACTCTAATAGATTATTATTACTATAAAATTACTACGTTAAATAGGCGGAAGACTATCTCTTTCCTTAGGTTAGATTTAGTCCTAATAGCTAACTATAAAGTAGACGATAATCCTTTAGAAAAAGCTTAGGAAGTATACCTTCTAGGGTAGTATATTCTCTATTCTATTAATACTTAGAACTTTAACTACTAAAGAATCGGGAGGGATCTAATAAAGATATAAAGGGTAGTAGTAATACTAATTTAAATAACTTAGATAACTATAACTATAGTTATTAAACGGGATTCGGGTCTAATAGGTTATTTAGCCTCGTTTAGGATTTATACTTAAGGTAGGAAAGAAGAAGTAAAAATAGATAAATAATAATTTAATTATATTAATAGGTAAGGATTAATCTAGATTCGAAATTAACTATAAAGAAGAACTATTTAGGAGATTCGTAACTATTATATATTAATTTAATTTCCTAGAATCTATAGGATCTATAGCTCTATACTTCTATAGATTTATTAATCTATAAATCTATTATATAACTCTTTAGTAAAGCCGTTCGTACTAATTATTATTTATACTATAGTTATAATCGTCGTATTCCGTATTAGAGCTAGTAATAGGTTTAATTTCGGATAGCTCTTCTTACTACTATTCTATAGTATATATTTAGTTTATAATACTATCTCTTCTCTCTAAACCTTTAGTTTAGAGGTTATTCCGGATCTAGTATTCGGCTATATTAGTATTAGCTCGGAATCTTTCTAAGTTATATCTTCCTTCCTCTATAATTTCTTATAAAACTAAAGAATATCTTATACTTACTAACTATATTAGTCGTAATAGTTCTAAAATATTTCCTTATCCTTAGTATAGTAGACTAGGAGTATTCTATATTATTTCTTCTAATAAAAGTAAATACTATAAGGTCTATATTTATACGAATATACGAAATTCTTATTATTTATCTAGAGTCTCTATAGTTAAATATCTATTTTTAACTATAACTTATATATATAGACTTATATATATTAGGGTAATTTATTAACTATTTATAAGAGAAACTTTAAGCTTAGTTATAAATAGCTAAAGAATATTATAAGAAACTACTTCGTTATATAGCTAAATTTAGTTAAGAGCTATCTAATATATAGGTAAGGGTTTAATATTTAAAGAAATAAAAAGAGTTTCTTAATAAGAAGGTAGCTAGGTAATCTTATACTCTCGAGGCTAAACTTAATACTAAGAAGGTAGAGCTCCGGCGGCTAGGGTAGTAGAAGAATCTAAAGGTCTCTCTAATTATATTAAATATCGATTATAGTATCGTAGATAATATTACTCCTCTTAATTTATTAAATATCTCTTACTATACTAGAGGTAGTACTAGTTTTTTTAGTTTACTATAAGGTAAACTTACCTTATCTCTAGGTTTTCTTTAGAATTACGGTTTTAGTACTCCGTAAGCTTCTTAAGATAATTAAGATTATCTTTAGATTTCTAGATTTATTCTTATAGATTTTCTTTTTCGTCTATCCTATACTATTTAATTAGATAGTAGTTTTTTCTATTTTTAATATCGTTATCTAGAATCTCTTCTACTTCTTATTCTTTAAGATCTTCTCTATACGTATCTACTTCGTATACTACTAGTTAGGTATCTTATAATACTTTTTCTAGTAAGTTAATATAAAATATAGGATAGATTTTTATTTATAAGGGTAGTCTTAGTCGGTAGTTTATAGATAAGACTTATTTCTTAATCTTATAAAGTCTAATCTTAGTATAGTCTAATTTACTATTAGGTTACTTACTCTTAATATTCTTTTATAGTAATTATACCTTTTCTCTCTCTTTAAAAGTAGATACTTCCTTTTACTTCTTATTATAGTACTTACTTATTCTATTTTAAAAGAATTCTACGTCTTCTTTAAGCTATTAATATATTTATAGAATAATTTTTACTATTTCTTCTCTATTCTAGCTATAAGATTAAAGTTATTTAGGTTCTTTATATATTTTTAATTTAATTCTATAGTTTATAAAGAAAGATATTATTTTTATTATACTATACTACGAACTATTATACGTAAATTATACTATAGATAGAAGTATAACCTAATTATTCTAATAATAGTTTAGATAATATCTAAGGTATTATTCTACTATTTAGTTTATTTATTCTATTAGTTTATCTATCTATAGATAGTACGTAGTTAATATATTATACTTAGTTTCTAGTTTAATTATAAAGGTTTACTAAAACTTTACTATAAATTTAATATCTCTATCTAAGATAATCTTATCTAGTATTCTATATTTACTAAATATATATCTTAGTAGAATATAGATAAGTTATTCTACGATATTTTCTTTATCTATATATAGAATAAAGTAAGTATACTTTATAAACTTATCTACTACTACTAGTATAGTATCGTAGAATACTTCTATTATTAGTTTCTTAGAATATAATAACTACGTAATAAAGTCTATAGTAATAATCTTCTATAATTCTTCTATATTTTCTATTAGTTATAGTATTCTATAGGGTATATATCTAGTATACTTATTATAGTAATAATCTATATATTTCGAGAGTATCTAGATAACTAACTATCTTATATATAGAAAATAGTACGTCCTTATTAATTATTTAAGAGTTTTTTCTACTCCTTAATATTTATATACTAGTATCTCGTAGTATTATCTAATAAATTCTTTCCATATTATTTTAGGTATATAGATCTTTTAGAATATATAAATAATTTTATCTTTTTCTTAGATTACTTCTTAAATTTTATTTCGTTTATCTATTACTTCTATAGTAGCTATACGGATCTATTAGGTCTATTTATTCCCTTCTAGTTCGAGTATTATTTCTTATATTTCTACTAATTTTAGGTAGTTATAAGTAATCGTCCTATCTAGTTATAGCTTAAGAATAGCTATACTAGATTTCTCTATTCCTTAGTAGTTAGGTCTCCTACTAAGTATATCTACTTATTTATTTTCTAATCCCTTAGTATATACGATCTTAATATTATAAGTTATAAGGGTTTATATCTATTATATCTATCTTTTAATTAAAGGTTTATTTATTAAGAATTCTATTAGATTCTTATAATCCGTATAGATTATAATAGGGTATTTAGATTCTTATAAGTTAGATCTCTATTCCTTTAGTACTTTAATAATTACTAATAACTCTTTATTATAGATATCGTAGTTAAGCTCGACTAATAATATCTTCTATAAGAAGTAGTATACTAGTCTAAGATTATCTTTATTATTCTTTTATAGTAATACTACTCCTATTATATAGTCTAATATATCTATCTTAATAATTAATAGTTCTTTAGAATTATATATCTTAATTATAGGTTCCTTTATAAATTATTCTTTAATTTTCTTAAAAGCTTATTAGTACTCTTTTCTTTATTCGAAGGGTTAATCTTTCCTCGTAAGTTATATAAGTAGTACTATTATCGCGCTCTATTATAGTATTAACTTTTAGTAAAAGTTATAGAATCTTAGAAACGATTATAGCTCTTTAAGATTCTTAGCTATAGACTATTCTTTAACTTTTTCGATTCGTTATAGGTCTACTTTAATTTCTCCTAGTCTAATAATAAATTCTAAAAACTCTATTTCTTATATATAGAATTTATATTTTCGTAGATAAAGATATAGTTATACTTTTTTAAGCGCTTATAAAACCTTCTTTATATATTCTTTATATTCTTTTTCTATTTTAGAGTAGATTAAAATATTATTAAGGTATACTATTATAAACTAATCGAGATAGTTTTATAAAATATTATTAATCCGTTTCTAGAATATTATAGGTATATTAGTAAGTTTAAAAGATATTATTTAGTACTTATATAGTTCTTTCTTAGTTCTAAAAGCTATTTTCTATTCTTTACCTTAATTTATATCTAGTAGTATATATTTCGGATATCTAGTCGTATAAACTATTTAGCTTTTTATAGTTAGTCTTATATTTCTAATATTAGAGGTAAAAGATATCGATTCTTAATCGTAATATCGTTAAGTATTTAGTAATCGATATATAGTTATAGTTCTATAGTACCCTTCTTAGATATAAAGAGAACTAGGTATTCTATAAATAAATTTAAATATTAAATATACCTTTTTATAAGATTATTTTTAAGGTACTTTATTATAATCTTTTCTTCTTCTTTAGTTAGCTTATAGATTAGTCTAAATCCTAGAGTTTTTCCTTCTTATAGTAGGATTATATAGTCCTAGAACTAGTACTAAGATAAGCTTTTCTTAGATTCTTAAAATAATTCTTCCTATTTCCTATATCGTTCTAGGATATTATTACTTCCTTCTTAGGTTACGCCTAGATTCTATTATAGAAATAATATCTATTAGTTTATCTATCGAATTTAAGGATTAGCTTCTTAAAGCTATAGTATTCCTAGAATTATATCTTAGTCGTCTAATATTTTAATTATATTAAGTATTTCGTTTTTCTTTTTCTATCCTTATAGACTAAGTTTACCTTTAGTTTCGTATATCGTAGGTTCGTTAAATAGTTCTCCTTTAATAGTATATATAATACTAGGGTATCGTTTCTTCTATTAGGAAATCTTCTTTTATCGGATAAAGTTCTTACTAATAAAGTTTCGAGTAGCTCTACTATTAATTAAAGTAGTAATCTTTCTTCCTTAGTAGGTTCCTTAGAGGTAGATATAGTCCTATCCTTCTATCCCTTAAATTCTTATTTTCTTAGACTAATATTTTATATTAATCTTAGTCTAGATATACTTTAGATATTTATTTTCTAGGTATTTATACTATAATCTTTCTAGAATATAGTTTAATAGTAGAAGTAGTCCTAGTATAATTCTAATATATCCCTTTTATTACTAATTCTTAGATCGTTACTATTCGTATACTACTTCTAGTATAACTACTTAGATAATCCTTTTATCGTAGTCCTTTACTAGATAGTAATTATTTTTTTATTTTACTTCTTTATAGAGTTAGTATTCTTTTTATACGTATAAGATCTATATAATCTTAAAATATACTAGATATTTTATTTTATATTATAGGTCGTCCTCTAGATTAATCTTATATCTCTAATTATTATATTTTATAGAGGTTGTTCTTATAGGAATCTATCGTTTAATTACTATATACTATAGTTATTCTTTATTAACTATTTTTATAATATACTATATTTCTTTCTAAGTTTCTTAGTTAGGTATAAGGTCTATAATAATAAAGTTCTATTTAACCTATTACTTAAAATCTTTAAATAGTCGATATATTAGATAAGATCTAGACTATTCTTTATAGATCTTTTATATTATAAGAGATATTATAATTTTTTCTATAAACTATAAGGTTTAAGTATAAGTTATATTAAGTTCTAGTACTAGTTCTATTTCTTCCTTTAAGGGTTAAATTATTTATAGATATTTAGTATTCTTATATATCGTAACTAGATTTTTATTTTCTAGTTCTAAGGATTTATTACTATTATTAATTATTTATAACGGCGTATTTAGGGTATTATTAAAGTCTTTCTACTCTATAGATAAGCCTTTCTTAGGTATTTCTTCTTATACTTCTAGTAAGAACGAAACTCTCCTCTAAGACTTCTAAGTTATAGCTACCTACTATTTCTATAGCTAATAACTAGTATTTAACTTAATTTTATAGTACGTTTTATACTAGTTATATATATAAATTATCTAATATATAGTATTATATTCTTATATCGTAGCTACTCTATCTTTTTTACCCTACTAAGTATATTAGGGTTTCTCTTTTCTTAGACCTAATCTATAATTTTTTACTAGGTATCCTTACTTTTTATATTTAAAGTATACTTATTTTTTATAAAGTTCTTATTTCTTAGAGTTCTATTTCCCTTTCTTAGATTCTAAACTAGCCCCTAGGACTATTACCTCTAGTCTATAGTATTTTTCTTCTTTTTTCTTTTTATAGAATCCGACTTTTCTCTTCTTCTCTTAGTTCTAGAGGTAGAGATTATTATCGATTCTAATAGTCTATTTAATTATCTCTTATATAGTCTATAGTCTATCTATTTAAATTATCTTATATCGAATATTATCCTTTAGTCCCTCGTAGTAGTATAATATAAGAGCTACTTCTCTTTACTAAATCTTAGTTATAAGTTATTTAAACTTAGATATATATATAGTAGTAGATTTAGTCTATTTAAGACGTATAATCTTCTACTTTATTAATCTCTCTAAGTTAATATTTCTAAATATAATATATAACTTATTTTTAAAGTACTTATAGCTTAAGAAAATAGCTCTAGTTTTATTACTCTAATAGGTTTCGTTAAGTCGTAGTCTCTTATTTAAATAGGTTTCGAACTAAGTAATAGCTCTTCCTATAAATTATACTATTATAAATAATACCTTTAAAGTTTCGTTAGATAATTATACCTTATTAAGGTCGAGATAGATTATTATACCTTATTAAGGTCGAGATAGATTATTATATTAGCTAGGAATCCCTTAAGCTTAGATCGTATTCTATTAAACTTCTCTAGTTTTTTTAATTTTAATAACTTTCTTATATATCTCTTTAATTCTTCTATTAATATTATAATTTATACTTTTAATACGTCTTCTTATTTTTTAAATATATACTAGTTCTTAATAACTCTTTTAAAGTTTTCTATAGTTATATTACCTTCTAGGGAACTAAATTCTCTATAGCTTTCTACCTCTAAGGGTTCTTCCTAAGTTAGCGGCTATATCGTTCTACTTTATCGGGTTCCTTCTTCTACTATTATAATTAGCTATTCCTACCTACTAGATAGTTAAGGTATTAAACGGGGTCCGGGCCTAATAGATTATTTAGCCTCGTTTAGGGTTTATACTTAAGATAGGAAAGAAGAAGTAGGAATAGATAGATAATAGTTTAATTACGTTAATAGGTAAGGATTAATCTAGATTTAAAATTAACTATAAAGAAGAACTATCTAGGAGATTCGTAATTATTATATATTAATTTAGTTTTCTAGAATCTATAGGATCTATAACTTTATACTCCTATAGATTTACTAATCTATAAATCTATAGATCTATAGGATCTATATTCGCTAAGATATATAAATCTATAGATCTATAGGATCTATATTCGCTAAGATATATAAATCTATAGATCTATTATATAACTCTCTAGTAAAGTCGTCTATACTAATTATTATTTATACTATAGTCGTAATCGTCGTATTCTATATTAGAGCTAGTAATAGATTTAATCTCGGGTAGCTCTTCTTACTACTATTTCGTAGTATATATTTAGTTCGTAATAATAGTACTAATAAAGTAGAGATTAAGAATATATTAGCTTCTACCGAAGCTAATATTATTAACTTCCTATTAGAAGAAGAGGGTACTAAGGAGATAGAAGAGGAGGAAGAGAAGAATAGAGGGAGGACGAAGGTACTAGTATCTTAATAGTAAGTAACTAGTAGAGGAGTAAATAAAGTAGAAGTATTAGAAGTATTAATAGTTAATTAGTACTAGTAGTATTTTAAATAAAGTAGGTTAATTTATCTAGACGGCTATAACGAGGAGTCGAATTAAGATTTAAGCCCTAATATTAAGGTTAAGCGAATACTATTAGAGATAAGTTAATATATTATAAGAAGAAATTAGTACCTCTAATAGTAAGACGAGTAAGTTAATACCCTCTATAAGATAGTTAATAAGAAAGTTTAACCTATTAATAAGTTCTATAAGGATACTAAGATAGACTTTAGAAGAAAAGATTAGAAAGAAAGAGCTATCTAATAGTAACTCGAGTACGTATTACTAAGGAAGATAGAAGTAAATATATTTAATAGGATCTTTAAGCCTAGATATACGAACTTTCTAAGAAGTTAGTAATTAATACCTAGTTAAATAAAGAAGATATATATTAGGGAGAATCTTCGACTAGCTAAAGTAAAGCTTATATATAAGCTAATATACTATTAAGAGACTATCTTAATATAGAATTTCTTAGAAATAATAACTATCTATTCTAATATAGTACCTCCGTATTAGATTTAGATAGTACTTTATAAGGTCTAGTAAGTAAAAGACTTTTAATATTCTAAAAGGCTTAAATTAATTATTATTTAAATAATCTACGAAAGAATCGTCTAAGGTACTCTTAAGATATATAATAGTTAATATTATAACCTATAGTTCCTAGTACCTAAGAAGAATAGAGATTATTAATTAATTAATAATACTTAAATCTTAAATAGTTTTACTAAGAGGGACGTAAACTTTCTACCTTTTACTAATAAGTTTTTAGAGTAGCTAGTTAGAAAAGCTATTTATTTACTTTTTAATCTATTCTCGGGCTATAATTAAATACTACTTTATATAAGTTTAAGAAATAAGATAGCCTTCTAGATATCTATTAGGCTAGTAAGATAGTATACTATCCTAATAGATATAACTAATTTAGTAGCGATATTTTAAAGGGTAGTAATAAAGATTCTAGAGAAATACTTCCCTAATATATCGCTATTTATCGATAATATTATAGTAGCTAGTCCTTCTAGTACTTATAGTAAAGAAGAAGTATTACTAAGAATTTATTAATATATATTTAAGTATATCTAAAAACTAGACGTAGTAATAGCGGATATTAAATACGCGAAGATAATAGTATTAAATATTAAGTCCTATTAGGAAGTCTTCTAACTAGGTATTATAGGCTATAAAGTAGGTATTAAAGGACAATTTCTTAATAGTAGTAAGATAGCGAAGATCTAGGACTAGCTAGAATATAGAAATATTAAAGAGGTCTAATAGTTTATCGGAATCTATATTTACTATTAGTAATAGGTCTTTTACTTCTTCTTTAAGATAGAATTCTTATTCTAACTACTTTATAAGAACGTTAAATAGATATAGAGAGAATTTTAAAGAGAAGCTATAAGAATTTTAAAGACCGATATTATATTAGTATCTATATTAGTAATACTTAATATTAAATTAGGACGTCGAGTCTATTTATATATAGATACTAGTTAATAAGACGACGGGGTAGTACTTAAATAGATTAGAAAGAATAACCTTTAATATTTTATTAGATTTAAAAGTACGTTATAGTCTAAGGCTAAATTAAAGTAATACTCTACTAAGTTAGAATATAAAGTAGTACTTTAGGTATTAAAGAAGTTTAGTCTATACCTCTATAGTACCCGATTTACTATTAAGATAGATACTAGTACCTTAATTATATAGTTTAATCGGTTATCTACTAATCTCTCTAGATTAGTAATAAATTAGTAGCTAGCTATAATTCTACTCTAGGACTTTAAAATCTAATATAGACCTAAGAAGAAAAATATAATTATTAATATCTTATTAAGATATTCTTAGCTAGAAGAATAGATTTAATCCTAGAAAGAAGAGAAAGACTTAGAACTATTTATAGATTATATTATTAATAAGTATAATAAGTTAGTAAAAGTCTTTTCTATTATTAATTTAAGAATCCTTAATAATAGCTATTTAAATAAATTAGAAGAGATTACTTACTTCCTATATATAGTATATAAGCCTAATAGACTAATAAGAAGTAAGAAAAGAAGCTAGGTAAAGGCTACGTAGACCTTCTTTATAAAAGATAGCTACCTTTTTAAAAAGTTAACCTAGAATCTAGTTATCTAATAGGTAGTTAATAATTTTAATATTTAGAAAGCTTTCGTATAAGAAGTTTATTAAGTATTATATTATTAGGGTATTTAAGAAATATTTATAGTAATTTAGTATCGATTTTAGTAGAAGAACTAGTTTTAAATAATAGTAAAAGAGCTTCGGAGCTACCTTAAGTATTAATAAAAATAAGATAATAGAATAGAAGAGATACTTAAGATTAGTAATTCTAGGGTTATATAAAACTAATAGACTATTAATATTACCTATATATCTATTAGTAAAGAAGAAGTTTAGTTTCTTATAGTTACGCGCGAATATCTATTAGAATAGATTAAAGCTAGGGCTTTAAAAAATACTACGTTCGAAAATATTATAAAGTTTATTTATTAGAATATTATTTACTAATAGAAAGCGTTCTTCTAGCTAAGTATTAATAAAGGGCCCGAGAATAGATTAGTAGTTAAAGTATTAGCTAAGTACTATAGAATATATAGAATCTAGGTATCTTTATATAATTTAAAGATATAAGACTTAATTAAAAGAGATTACTAATTATTAGTTATTATACTAGTAAAGTTACTAGATTACTAGTTAAAGAATCTACTATTAGTATTATAGGCTAATAGAGTAATAGTTCGACGTTTAACTAGGTATATACTAGCTAAGCTAGTAATAGAGATTTAATCTATCCTATTAATCGAACTTAGTCTAGAATTATAGTAAATACTCTTATAAAATAAGATAGTTTTAACTTCTAATTTATTTACGCTCTAAGTAAAATAACTTAAATAGAAGAATAAGAAGCTAGTAGAAGTAATTAGTTATATCTAGTAGTATAGGCTTAAGATAGCTAATTAATAGAATTAAGTAAAAGGTAATTAAAGTAACCTAGTAATTAGAGATTTAGTTTTTATTTAGGATACTATTAGAGTTAATAATTAGTCGGTAAAGTAGAAGTTTAATAATAGATAGCTAGAACCTTATTATATAGTAGAAGCTAGGATAGAGTACTTATACTATAGACTTATAAAGCTTAATAGGACTCTATTTACTTATACTATATATAGTAATTAGTTAAAGTAATTCTATTAGAAGGATCCTAATAATAAGACGATAGAGATACGGGGTAGGCTAAAGCTAATTAAAGAGAATCTACTAATTAATAATTATTATCTAATACTAAGAGCTTTAAGATATAAAGAAGTTAAAGAGCTAGATAAAAAGTATCTAATAATATAAGTATAGACTAATTATATAAAGTTTCCTATAATAGAAGTACTCTTAATATAAAAGTAAGCTCTATTACTAAAGGTTATTATCTAATAGCCTATAACTAGGCTAGAGGTTAAAGAGGTAGAATATTAGGTAACTAGTAGCGAATTAGAGAGTAGTAATAAAGAGTAATTAACTAAGAAATAGTTAATTTAGTTAAAAAGAGGTCGTAGATCCCGAGCTATAATCGGGACTATTTATTTATTTCGATTTTTTAGTTTTATTTCCTATTATTATTATCGTAGACCTAGCGGAGAAGGATTATTAGTAATAAGAAAAAAATAAATTAGAAAGTAAGATTTTAAGAGCTATAAGCTAGTCTATAGAAGCTTAAAGATTATATAAAGATACTAGAAGCTAGATATAAAAAGCTATAAAGAGAAGAACTAAGAGCTAATTACTAGTCGAAGAAGTAAAATCTAGAAAACCTATATAGCCTAAGTAGTAGTAGTACTACTACTACTACTACGGTCTCTACTACTACTATAATTATTATAATAGATATTCTTAGAACCCTTATTCTTATTTTTACTCTTATCCTTATTCTTAGATAACTAATAAGGAATTATTAGTATATTAGAATCCTCTAATATCTTATTAATAGCGCGAGTTATAATAAAGAGATTAGACTAGATATAAGAATAATTAGAATTTAAAGATAATAAATAGCTAGACTAAATTAGAGAACTACTATAATACTAATTCTAGTACTTATACTATACTTAGAATTTATACTACTAATATTAATATTTAATTAGCTTATACTATTCTTACTTAGTATTATTAAAGCCGCCCTAATTAGACCTAGATAATTATCGAGAATAGCTAGAAGACTAAAGATAAAAATATAGCTTAATTAGCTTAGCCTTAATAGGTTTATTAAGAAGCTAGATTATAAAGTAGTATAGGGGAGGGCTTAAAGAAGAGTCTAATTAAGAGCTTAGTTAAGAGTCTAAAGAAGAGCTATTAGTATAAGAGCTAGTTAGAGAAGTTTAAAAAAGAGGGTAGTATAGCTATATCTTACTTAGGTTTATAATATTACTAGAGTTAATCTTAGTAAGTAGACGCGTAGTACTAGTACTACCTAGTTTAATAAATTAACGGGTAAAGGTAAAAGAAAGAAACTAAAAATAACTTATAAAATATAAAGTAGAATCTTAAATTCCTATTAATAATATAGTTAGTATAGGATTCTTAGACTATTAACCGCTTATTTTATCGAACTTACTAATAGTTAGTCTAGATCTTACTAGCTCTTAGATTAGTATACTAACTATAAATTAGACTATTCTTACTACTATAGCTTCTAGTCTAAGTAATATAATAGTATATACTAGTCTAAATATTCTATAAATAGAAATCTTATTAGGTCCTTAAATCGAAGAACTTATAGACTATTATACTACCCTTTATAAAAAAGTTAATCTTTTTAATAATAATAAGATTATATTAAGCTATATACTAGATAGTATTAGTATATAGAATAGCTTCTAAAGAGATACCCTAATACTTAATTTTATAGAAGTAGTAGCTAAAGTTAACTTAGAAAGTTCGATTAATAATTTAATTAGTCTATAAAGTTACTATAGGTAAAATTAGTATAAATATTAATTAATTAAAAAGAGAGAAAACTTATACTACTCTAGGATAGTAGTATTAGCTATTATTAATAAATAGTCGTAGAGCTAAGATTCTTAATCGTCTTTCCCGCTACCTAAGGGCTAGTTAGGAGAGCGCTAGCTACTACTACTACTACTAGAGGCGTCTATAGTAGTACTACCTATAGATAGGTCGATAGCTATACCTTTAGAAGTTATAGCTAGGAGAAGAAGTAAGAGACTTAGAGGCTAAGAAGATTAAAGACTAAGAAGCTAGAGGCTTAAGAGGCTATCGGACTAGAAGATAAGAAGAGTAGCTATAAAGAGAAGGTTAAAGAGTCCGAGAGAGTATTAGAAGAGGCCTTTTATATACGTTTTAGCTAGCTACTAGCTATAGAGAAGTCGAAATAAGAATATTTAAAGACTTATCTATAGATATTATTATAAAGTTACTAGGTAAGAATTTAAGGGCTATATAGAGATAATATATTAATCTAGTTGGAGAAAGCTTATCTTTATAGTTATACCGACTTGCTATTAAAGATCCTAAGAAGAGAAAGGTATTAAGATTAGGCTATAGCTTATTTACTAAGGAGGAGGAAAATAAGAGACCTACTAATAGCTTATTAAGAGTTATTTAAAGGCGGAGATTACTTAAAGAAGGACCCTTAATAGACTAGTAGTAGGGTTTACTATTAATAATATACTAGTATTATATAGAGTTACTTAATCGGGTAGTCGAGCTTAAGAGGGCTAAGCTCTTTTAATTAAGAAGGAAAATATAGTATAGTAGTAAAGGGAGCCTTCTAATTAAGTATTAAAGGCTTAGGTAAGTAGTAAAATATTAGACTAGGGTTTAAAAGAATATTATCTAGAAGAGTCTTTAGCTAGTATTTATTATCTATCCTATTATATAGTAGATAGAAGAAATAGTTTAATTAATTAATTATTTAGTCGTCTATTCTATTAACTCTTTTCTTCTATAGATTAGTAAGGGCGAAGTTATACGATTATAAGATTAGTATATTATTAAATCTATATTAGAAGTAGACTATATAATAGACGCGAGGTACTAGTTATCTTAATATACGATATCTTATTATAAAATATAGTAAACGAACTAATACTAAAGGATTAGATAACGCTTAGTAGTACGTAATATCTTATAGTAAAACGTAGTAAATAAGACTTAAACTAGATTAGATAGGAATTCTAAAGAGGACTATTAATATACCCCTTTAAGACTTATAAAGGAAAGAATTTACTAATACTTACTTAAGGGCTTATAATCTAGTTTAATAAGAAAGAAATATACTCTCTATTAGAGTATAATTTTATAGTAAAAATACTATAAAATAATATAAAAGTACTATAAAATAGTCTAATTTTAGAGTAATTATACTATAATTTATAGTACGGAGTTATTATTAATAGTAATTATATCTATTTAGGTAATAAAGTTCTTATATAAGAATAAGTAATAGGGCTTAATTAGTCTATCGGCGAGTATATCGACTCTAGGGAGGTAGACGATATTTAAATTACTATTTTTAACCTTCTATTAGGTATACTTATACTAAATATTAATATACTTTAATTACTTATAGTAACTATTACTATAAATTAGTATAATTATAGAGAGGTTATCGACGTATAGTCTTATAGACTTAAGGTTATCTTCTTTATAACTAAATTAAGTAAAAAGGTTATATAGCTAGATAGCTTTCTTTATTATATATATTATAGCGACGAACTTAGCTTTAGTAAAGAAAGTTATAATAATATACTATTTAAGTAATTTATATAAGATAAGACTATTAGCTAGCTTAAAGGTATAGCTATATAATAATTTTCTATTACTAATACTATTTATATAAACGGCGTCTAAATAGATAGCTAAGCTATTTATATTAAAACTATTATATTAGATTCTAAGAGTATAATAGTTCTTAATATAATAAATAATATATAATAGTAGGTTAAGTTACTAAGATATAGAATTACTTATAAAGCGAGCTATAAAGTATATATACTATACTATATTAGAGTAGTATATACTTATAGGGTATAGAAGATAAATAATAAAAGACTAATATTATTTAATAGTATTTTAAGAGACGTCTATATCTTATAGATACTCTTTAAAATACTTTAAAGATAGGGAAACCTTTATAGATAACTTATTATCTATATAATAATCTATAATAAGCTTATTAAAATACGAGTCTATTAAGATAAAGAGTATATATTTATCTCTATTCCTAATAATTTTAATATCTAAGTAGAAGAATAGTAGTCTAAGGTCTCGAGCCTTATAGTACTTAAAAATAATATTCTTAAGGGTAGTTATATTCTTCTTAGTATAGGTAGCTAAAATAAGATTATTAATATATACGATAATAATACCTTAAGTATTTTTATTAATAAATATATATAGGTTAGAGGCTAAAGGTATATATCTAAGATCTAGGAGTAAGATTTTAAGATTAAGATACTATAATAGGGTAGACTTTTTAAGTCTATAAATCCTACGTAGTAGTTAAATAGTAGTACTACTATCTATAATATCTAGGAGGAGTTATAGAAGAATAACGTACTTATCGTCTAAATAAGTATTAAGATAGATAGTAATAATATTAATTTATTTATACTCTAGATTTTAGAGGATAATAAGTATAAAGAGAATATATAAAGTCGTTATATATATAATATATAAGTAGATAGATTAGAAATATTCTAACTATACCTAGAAATTATTATAGACGATAAGGCGTACTTTATATTTAAGAAGTTTACTATTAGTATTATCTTTATACTTATAAACCTATTAACTAGATATTACTTTATACTAGTTTAGTTTAGTAGGTATTATAGGTCGCTAGGTATTATTCTATTTAAGAGAATTAAACTTCTTATTTATAGTAAACTAAAATTAATTTTTATAAGAGTACGACTTAAATTTATAATAGTTCTTTAGTTTAGGTAGAAGGCTTAATAGTAGTATACCTATAGGTACCTTTATAATAGTAGAGGTAAAAACTTACTTAAATATTAGAGATATAAAATAGAGATAATAATACTTATTTTTAGAACTATATACTAGTATATAATTTAATCCGTTTCTATATAGATTTAGAGGGCTATTAAAGACTTATTCTAATAATATATTAGATATAATAGTATCCTTATTTTAGTTCTCCTCTTATATAGTAGTGTTAATAGGATTATCCCCTAGATCGGGTTATAATTCTACTACTTTTTAAAGTTATTTCTACTAATTATTATCTATAGGTTTAATAGTATTAGTAACTATATCGGGGGGTTAGATAGAGAACGAAGGCTTATTAAGATTAGAGGCTATAATTTTAATATTATAATTATAGGAATCCTAGTAGACTATAGCTAAATAGATAATATCTTCTATCTTAGAGATATATATCTTATATATATTCTTAGTAATTATACTAATTAGATAGTCCTTCTAGTTATAAGGTACTAGTTTCTCGCTATATATATACTTTACCTTAGGTATATAAATATAACTAATATAGCTAAAGATATAAATAAGAATAAGATTTAATACTAGATTAGAAATATTATTTTCTAATTAATATATCTTATAAGGTATTTTCTTAATAAGAATACTAGAGGTTAATAGAAAGTTCTAATTTTTATTTAATATTATACTACGTATAACTATAAATTCTAAGAAATATTAATAGTAATATATATTATACGTATACTTATAGAAGTAATACTATTAGTATATTCTATAATACTATTTCTTAAGATATTATAAGGTAGAGAATACTTAAGTTTAATATTCTTACTTTTAGTATATTATTTAAGGTAATTACTTATAAATTCTCTAGTATTATTAAGGTAGATAGTACTAACGTAGAGACTAGTTTCTATCTCTTAGATATTATACTACTTAATTAGTTCTTTAGTAAGTAAGGTCTTAAAATCTAAGTAAGATATCTAGTAGTATTAGAAAAAACTATTAGTAATAAGTATCTAATAGTACTCTCTATTATATTCTTTAGATATAATAGATTCTATAATATTAATATAGACCTTATTTAGGATATAAGAGAGATATTCTTATAGTATACGAGAAAAAATTTATAATAATTTTACTATACTATAAGACTTATAGTCGAATAGCTTCGTATTAAAAATCTCTATACTATTAACCTTTTTAGCTAAGTACTTTAGTATTACTAGGTCTAAATAATCTAATATTATATACTACTTGTATAAAGGGCGCGCTATATAAGAGGTAGTATAAGAGAAATAGTTATTATAAAGAATAATATACGTAATAGTATATACGACCTCCTCTTTATTATAGATAATTAGAAAATTAGAAATCCTATCTATCTTAGATAGATAGATAAACTTAGAGCTATTAGGCTTTATAAGTATATTAGTACTACTATTATAGAAGTAGCTCTTCTATTTAAAAGAAGCTTATAAGATAATATTTATTATAAAGCCTTCTTTAAAGACTATATCGTTTAAGATAATAGTTTAAGCTATATTATTACTCTTAGTAATATTAAATTATATAGTATCTAGTCCTTAAGCTTATAATATACTATTAATACCTTTAATTATAGACGTAGGTTTATCCGACTAGGTAATAAACTTAGATTTATTATTATAAACGCTCTAGTTAGTAGTAGTATTATAGTAGTAATAGTATTTATAGATCGCGTTACGAGCGGTATACTAAAGTATTAATAGGGAAATATTTATATAGAAGAAGGTAGTACTATATAGAATATCTAGTACCTTAGAAGGAGATTACTATTATAATAATAACGAGCGACTAATTATTATATAGACGTTCGCTATATTTATTATTATTTTTATAATATTAGTTTTTATCTCCTTAGTCTTTCTTTTCTTCTTTATTTCTACTTTCTTCTCGGGGTATAACTTAAAGTAGTAGTTAAATCCTCTATAATAAGGCTTTTTATAGTAAGAGTATAGATTATATTTCTAACTTTTTAGTATACTAGTTAATTTAATAGTATTTATTTTATTAGTTATATTTATACTATTAGCTATAATATAAGTAGGAGTATACTTTATATAATACTTATCGATATATTTCTCTTTCTCTTTCTTAGTCCTAATAGTAAAAGTCTTAATAGGGTCTATAGGCTATAATTTACTATATTCTATTAGAACTTATTTAAGTCTATTAACTATCTATTTTCTACTATAGTAAAGATCGTTATATTAGTCCTCTACCTAAGCCGGTACTATATAATCTAGCTTAGTTAAGTATATAATATTAGAGAAAAGGTTATCTAAATCTTCGTTATATATAAGGATACTATCGGGGTATAGAACGTTATAGAATATAATAGTAATACCTACTATACTAAGGTCCGTAGCTATATTTCGAAAAGTACTAGTCTATTTATAGACTAATAAGTAGTAGTTAAATAAAATTCTTTAGAGGGCCTTAACGGCCTTATAGATATTATCTAGACTTATATCTTTATTATTAGAGCTAAGTATACTATATATCTTATATATAGTACCTTTTATATATAGAAATATATAATAGTTAGTATATATACTCTTAAAAATAACGCTTTATAACTTAGCGTCCTTTAAATTCTAGTTATAGACTACCTTCTCTAACTTAAATTATTATTTAGTAACTATTTTATTCTAGAATCTAATATATTTATTATATTATTTAGCGCTCTTATAGACCTATTATACTTATTCCTTATATTAAGTCTTTAATATATCGAAGTAAGCTATAATTTATTTATATATAGAAGTTAGAAATCTAGAAACTATAGTTAGTATAGTAGATAGTATAGGAATAATAGGTTTATTAAGTTTTATCTTAATAAAGTCGTCTAGATTATAAATAGACTAGATAAATAAGCTATTAAGGATATCCTTCGCCTAATATTCTATAATATAGTTATTAAGTTATTTATCCTAGTCCTTCTAGTTCTTACTATATATATAGAGGGTAATATCTAGAGTATATATAGCCTAGTTAACTAAGATAGCTTAACTAGAGTTTATTATAAACGTACTATACTTTATAGTATAAAATTATAGTAAATTAGTATAAATAGTAAAGGTACTATACCTACGAGTATAAGATCTTAAGTAATAATAGTACTAGGATAGTCGTATATAGTTTAATAAATAGTACTAAAAGCTAATCTATCTCCTTATAACGGATCTAATAGTTTAGTATAGAGCTTAATAATACGTAGATTTATAAAAAGGCTTATAACCTATAGATTAGTAAGGGTAAAGTTATATAGTTACGAGATTAGTATATTATTAAATCTATATTAGAAGTAGACTATATAGTAGGTATAAGACGTTAGTCGTCTTAGTATACGATATCTTATTATAAAATATAGTAAACGAACTAATACTAAGGGATTAGATAACGCTTAGTAGTATATAATATCTTATAGTAAAACGTAGTAAATAAGACTTAAACTAGATTAGATAGGAATTCTAAAGGGGACTACTAATACCTTTAACGCTCGATCGGGAGGCTCCCTTTATTACTATACTATATTATACTTTTATTAAAAAATATTAAAAGCTTAATAACTTTTTAAATATTAAGCTAGTTTTAATAAAAATAATTTTATTTTAAAGCTTTAATATAGATATTTCTAGCTAGTTAATAATTATCTAAATAGGTATTAAACGGGGTCCGGGCCTAATAGGTTATTTAGTCTTATTTAAAGTTTATACTTAAGATAGAAAAGAAGAAGTTAGAATAAGTAGATAATAGTTTAATTATATTAATAAATAAGGATTAATCTAGATTTAAATTAACTATATAGAAGTAAGACTTATCTAGAAGATTTATAGTTATTATATATTAATTTAGTTTTCTTAGATCTATAACTCTATTTCTATAGATCTACTAAGCTATAGCTCTATAGCTCTATTCTAATAGATTTACTAAGCTATTATATAATCCTTAAATCTATTCTTATTAAGGTATAGATCTATTATATAACTTCCTAATAAAGCTATCTATACTAATTATTATTTATATTATAGTTATAATTATTATATTCTATATTAAAGCTAGTAATTATTATAAATTAAATATATACTATAGAATAGTAGTAAGAAGAGCTATCTAAGATTAAACCTATTACTAGCTCTAATACGGAATACGACGATTACGACTATAATATAAACGATAATTAGTACGAATAGCTTTACTAAAGGGTTATATAATAGATCTATAGATCTATATATCTTAGTAGATATAGATTCTATAGATCTATAGATTTATAAATTAGTAAATCTATAAGGGTATAGAGCTATAAATCCTATAGATCCTAGGAAACTAAACTAATATATAATAGTTACGAATCTTCTAAATAGTTTCTTCTTATAGTTAATTTAAATCTAGATTAATCCTTATCTATTAATATAATTAAACTATTATTTACTTATTCTAATTTCTTCTTTTCTATTTTAAGTATAAACCCTAAACGAGGTTAAATAACTTATTAGGCCTAGACCCCGTTTAATACTTTAACTATCCGATAGGTAGAAATAGCTAACTATAATAGTAGAAGAAGGAATCTAATAAAGCGAAGTAATATAACTACTAACTTAGAACGAACCCTTAAAGGTAGAAAGCTATTAGGAGTTTAGCTTCCTAGAAGGTAGTATAACTATAGAAAACTTTAAAAGAGTTATTAAGAACTAATATACGTTTAAGAAACGAAAGAATATATTAGAGATATAAATTATAATATTAATAAAAGAACTAAAAAGATATATAAGAAAACTATTAAAGTTAAAAGAATTAGAAAAGTTTAATAGAGTACGATCTAAACTTAAAGAATTTCTAGCTAATATAATAATCTATCTCGACCTTAATAAGGTATAACTACTCGATAAAATTTTAAAGATATTATTTATAGTAGTATAATTTATAAATAGAGCTATTATTTAGTTTAAAATCTATCTAAATAAAAGACTATAACTCGATAAAATCTATTAGAGTAATAAAACTAGAGCTATCTTCTTAAGTTATAAGTACTTCGAGAATAAGTTATATATTATATTTAAAGATATTAACTTAGAAAGACTAGTAAAGTAAAAAATTATACGTCTTAAATAGACTAAATTTACTACTATATATATATCTAAATTTAAATAACTTACGACTAAAATCTAGTAGGAAGAAGTAGCTCTTATATTATACTATTATAAAGGACTAAAAGATAATATTTAATACGAAATAATTCGAATAGATAGACTATAAACTATATAAGAAATAATTAAATAAGCTATTAGAATCGATAATAACCTTTACCTTTAGAACTAAGAAAAGAAAGAAAAAGTCGGATTCTACGAAAAGAAGAAAGAAGAAAAATACTATAGACTAGAGCTAATAGTCCTAGGGACTAGTTTAGAGCCTAAGAAAGAGAAATAGAATCCTAAGAAATAAGAACTCTATAAAAAACGAGTATACTTTAAATATAAGAAGTAAGAATACCTAGTAAAGGATTATAGGTTAGATCTAAAGGAAAAAAAACCCTAATATACTTAATAGGGTAAAAGGAATAAAGTAGCTATAATATAAGAATATAATACTATATATTAGATAACTTATATATATAACTAGTATAAGACGTACTATAAAGCTAAGTTAAATACTAGTTATTAGCTATAGAAATAATAGGTAGTTACAACTTAGAAGTCTTAGAAGAGAGTTTCGTTCTTACTAGAAGTATAAGAAGAAATACCTAAGAAAGACTTATCTATAAAGTAGAAAGACTTTAATAATACTCTAAATATACTATTATAAATAATTAATAATACCCTAAATATACTATTATAAATAATTAATAATAGTAATAAGTCTTTAGAACTAGAAGATAAAAACCTAGTTATAATATATAAGAATACTAGATATCTATAAATACTTCGACTATCTAAAGAAAAAATAGAACTAATACTAAAACTTAATACGACTTATACTTAAACTTTATAATTTATAAAGAAAACTATAATACCTCTAATAATATAAAAGATCTACGAAGAATAGTCTAGGTCTTACTTAATATACTAACTATTTAAAGACTTTAAATAATAAGTTAAGTAGAACTTTATTATTATAAATCTTATATCTAATTAAGAAACTTAGAAAGAAATATAGTATATTATAAAAATAGTTAATAAGAAATAATTATAATATATAATAATTAAATAATAGATTCCTATAAGAACGATCTTTATAAAATATAATAATTAAAGATATAAGATTAATCTAAAGAATAACCTATAATATAAAATAAGATATTTAGTATACTTTAAGATTATATAAATCTTATATATATAAAAAGAATATAGACTCTATAAGAAAGTAAAGTAAAAAAATAACTACTACCTAGTAAAGGACTATAATAAAAGGATTATCTAAGTAGTTATACTAAAGATAGTATATAAATAGTAATAATTTAAGAATTAGTAATAAAAGAGATATATTAAAATTATACTAGGACTACTTCTATTCTTAAATTATATCTTAGGAAGATTATAATACGAATATCTAGAAAATAAGTATCTAAAGTACGTCTAGACTAAGATTAATACGAAATACTAGCCTAAGAAGATAAGGATTTAAGGAATAAAAGAATAGGACTATATCTACCTTTAAGATATCTACTAAGGAAGAAAGATTACTATATTAATCGATAGTAAAGCTACTCGAAACTTTATTAGTAAGAACTTTATCTAATAAAAGAAGATTTCTTAATAAAAGAAATAATACTCTAGTATTATATATACTATTAAAGGAGAACCCTTTAATAAATCTATAATATACGAAATTAAAGGTAAACTTAGTCTATAAGAATAAGAGAAAGAAAATAAAATACTCGATATAATTAAAATATTAGACGACTAAGATATAATCTTAGGAATACTATAGCTCTAAGAAGCCGATTCTTAGATTTAATAGATAAACTAATAAGTATTATTTCTATAATAGAATCTAGGCGTAACTTAAGAAGAAGATAATAATATTTCTAAATAATATAAAAAATAGAAGAAATTATTTATAGAATTAGAGAAAAGTCTATTCTAATACTAATTCTAGAACTACGTAATTCTACTATAGGAGGGAAAGACTCTAGAATTTAGACTAATCTATAAGTTAATTAAGAAAGAAAAGAAGATTATAATAAAATATCTTAAAGAAAATCTTATAAAAAGGTATATTCGATATTTAAATTTACTTATAGAATATCTAGTTCTCTTTATATTTAAAAAGGGTACTATAGAACTATAATTATATATTAATTATTAAATACTTAATAATATTATAGTTAAGAACTAATATCTTTTATCCCTAATATTAGAAATATAAGATTAATTAAAAAAAGCTAAATAGTTTACGTAACTAGATATTCGAAATATATACTACTAAATTAGAATTAAGAAAGATAAAGAATAGAAGATAGTTTTTAAAACTAAAAAAGAGCTATATAAGTACTAAGTAATACCTTTTAGACTTATAAATATACCTACGATATTCTAAGAATAAATTAATAATATTTTATAAAATTATCTTAATTAGTTTATAATAGTATACCTTAATAATATCCTAATCTACTCTAAAATAGAAAAGAAATATAAAGAATATATAAAGAAAGTTTTATAGACGTTTAAAGAAGTATAACTATACCTTTATCTATAAAAATATAAATTCTATATATAAGAAATAGAGTTTCTAGAATTTATTATTAAACTAGAAGAAATTAAAGTAGACCTATAATAGATTAAGAAAGTTAAAGAATAGTCTATACTTAAGAATCTTAAGAAGCTATAATTCTTTTTAGAATTCTATAACTTTTATTAAAAGTTAATACTATAATAGAGTATAATAATAGTACTACTTATATAACTTATAAGGAAAGATTAACTCTTTAAATAAAAGAAAGAGTACTAATAAGCTTTTAAGAAGATTAAAAAATAGTTTATTAAAGAACCTATAATTAAGATATATAACTTTAAAGAACCTTTAATTATTAAAATAGATATATTAGACTATATAATAGAAGTAGTATTACTATAGAAAGATAATAAAGATAACCTTAAACTAGTATACTACTTCTTACGAAAAATATTACTAGCTAAACTTAACTATAATATTTATAATAAAGAGTTACTAGTAATTATTAAAGTTCTAAAGAAATAAAGATCTAATTTATAGGAATCTAAATACTCTATTATAATCTATATAGATTATAAGAATCTAATAGAATTCTTAATAAATAAATCTCTAATTAGAAGATAGATATAATAGGTATAAACCCTTATAATCTATAATATTAAGATCGTATATACTAAAGGATTAGAAAATAAATAAGTAGACGCGTTTAGTAGGAGACTTAACTACTAAGAAATAAAGAAACCTAGTATAGTAATTCTTAAACTATAGTTAGACGAAATAATTACTTATAACTACCTAAAGTTAGTAGAAATATAAAAGATAATACTTAAACTAGAAGAAAATAAATAGACTTAATAGATTTATATAGCTACTATAGAAGTAATAAATAAATAAAATAAAATTTAAAAAGTAATTTAAGAAAAAAATAGAATTATTTATATATTCTAAAAGGTCTATATATCTAAGATAATATAAAAAGAATTTATTAAATAATACTACGAGGTACTAGTATATAGATACTAAGAAGTAGAAAAAACTCTTAAATAACTAATAAGAACGTACTATTTTCTATATATAAGATAGTTAGTTACTTAGATACTTTTAGAATATATAGATTATTATTATAATAAGTATACTAGATATATATTCTATAGAATACTATAACTAATAAAAAATATAGAAGAATTATAAAAGATTATTACTATAGACTTTATTACGTAGTTACTATATTCTAAAGAATTAATAATAGAAGTATTCTATAATATTATACTAGTAGTAGTAGATAAGTTTATAAAGTATACTTACTTTATCCTATATATAAATAAAGGAAATACTATAGAATAACTTATCTATACTTTACTAAAATATATATTTAGTAAGTATAGAATACTAGATAAAATTATTTTAGATAAAGATATTAAATTTATAGTAAAGTTCTAATAGATTCTTATAACTAAACTAGAAATAAAATATAGTATATTAACTATATACTATCTATAGATAGATAGACTAACGAAATAGATAAATTAAATAATAGAATAATATCTTAGATATTACCTAAACTATCGTTAGAATAATTAGGTTATACTTTTATCTATAGTATAATTTATATATAATAGTTTATAATATAATATAATAAAAATAATACCTTTCTTTATAAACTATAGAATTAAACTAAAAATATATAAAGAACCTAAATAACTTTAGTCTTATAGCTAGAATAGAGAAGAAATAGTAAAAATTATTTTATAAATATACTAATAATTTAAGAAAGACGTAGAATTCCTTTAAAATAGAATAAATAAGTACTATAATAAAAAGTAAAAAAAAGTACCTACTTTTAAAGAGGGAGAAAAGATATAATTATTATAAAAGAATATTAAAAATAAACGACCTAATAGTAAACTAGACTATACTAAGATCGGATTCTATAAGATTAAGAGATAAGTCTTACCTATAAATTACTAACTAAGACTACCCCTATAAATAAAAATCTATCCTATATTTTATATTAGTCTACTAGAAAAGGTACTATAAGATACTAGACTAGTAGTATATAAAGTAAATATATATAGAGAAGATAATAAAAAATAAAAAATAGAAAAAATCCTAGACTATAACGTTAGAAATAGAAAAAACTACTATTTAATTTAATAGTAGGGAATAGATAAGAATAGGAACCTATAAGAACGAATCTAAGAATCTAAAGATAATTTTAATTATTCTAAGAAGCTTATAAAGTACTAAAATTATAATTCTAAAGAAAACCCGAAGATAAGGTAAGTTCGTCTTATAGTAAATTAAGAAGACTAGTACTATCCCTAGTATAGTAAGAGATATTTAATAAATTAAGAGAAGTAATATTATCTACGACGTTATAATTAGTATTTAGTACGACTAGAGAGGCCTCTAGATCCTTCTACTATTCTATCTACTAAAGCTTCGTCTTCTTAGTATTAAGTTCGGTCTTAAGAGTATAAGATTACCTAACTACCTTTTTATTAAGAAACTCTTTCTATTTCTTTAAATATTAAATTCTTATCTATATATTAAATAGCTCTTAACTAAATTTAGTTATATAATAAAGTAGTTTCTTATAATATTCTTTAGCTATTTATAACTAAGCTTAAAGTTTCTCTTATAAATAGTTAATAAATTACTCTAATATATATAAGTCTATATATATAAATTATAGTTAAAAACGAATACTTAGCTATAGAAATTCTAAATAAATAATAAGAATTTCGTACGTTCGCGCGGATATAGGCCTCGTAGTATTTACTTTTATTAGGAGAAATAACGTAGAATACCCCTAGCCTACTATACTAAGAATAAGGAAATATTTCGGAACTATTATAACTAATATAGTTAGTAAGTATAAGATATTCTTTAGTTTTATAAAAAACTATAGAGGAAGAGAGATATAACTTAGGAAGATTCTAAGCTAATACTAATATAGCCGAATACTAGATTTAGAATAACCTCCGAGTCGAAGATTTAGAAAGGGGAGATAGTATTATAAACTAAATATATACTATAGAATAGTAGTAAGAAGAATTACCTAAGATTAAACCTATTACTAGCTTTAATACGAAATATAACGATTATAACTATAGTATAAATAATAATTAGTATAAATAGCTTTACTAGAGGGTTATATAATAGATCTATAGATCTATATATCTTAGTAGATATAGATTTTATAGATTTATAAATCTATAGATTAGTAAATCTATAAGGGTATAGAGCTATAGATTCTATAGATTCTAGAAAACCAAACTAATATATAATAGTTACGAATCTCCTAGATAGTTTCTCCTTATAGTTAATTCGAATTTAGATTAATCCTTACCTATTAACGTAATTAAACTATTATCTATTTATTCTAACTTCTTCTTTTCTATCTTAAGTATAAACCCTAAACGAGGCTAAATAACCTATTAGGCCCAGACCTCGTTTAATAGTAATAGGTTTAATCTTAAGTAGCTCTTTTTACTACTATTTTATAGTATATATTTAGTTTATAATACTATCTCCTCTCTCTAAACCTTTAGCTTAGAGATTATTTTAGTTCTAGTATTTAACTATATTAGTATTAAGACCCTACCTTAAAAGGCTATTATTATCTATTATAATATTATATAAAACTTAAGAACGTATTACTCTTATTAATAAAATTCTTTATTATAGTTCTAAAATATTTTCTTATAATTATTATTTATAGTTAAAAATACTATATATTATCTTATCTAAAGATAGTAGATATTATAAGATATATATTTATATTAATATATAAGATTCTTATTATATATTTAATATCTTATTATTAGAGAGTTTATCTATATTAAGTAATAAAATTTATATATTAAAGCTTATTACTATTAGTAAAATCTATCGTTCGTATAAAAGAGAAACTTTAATAGTAACTAGAAAAGGTTTAAAAGGCTTAGAATAAGCTTCTTAATAAGCTAATAGAGGTTTAAATACGAGTATATTATTTAGAGAAGTAGAAAATAGTCCTTTATAAGAAGTCGGCGGTATAATCCTAGATATTAGAAGCTAAGCTAGATAAAGAGAAGACGGAGCTATAGTAGCTAAAGTAGTAAAAGAATCTAAAGGTCTTTTTAACTACTCTAGACGTTACTTATAATATTATAAATAATATTACTCTTCTTAATTTATTAAATACTTCTTATTATATTATAGGTAATACTAATCTTCTTAACTTATTATAAGGTAAACTTACCTTATCTCTAAATTTCTTTTAGAATTACGATTTTAGTACTTCGTAAGCTTCTTAGAATAATTAAGATTATTTTTAAATTTCTAGATTTATTCTTATAGATTTTCTTTTTCGTCTATCTCTTATTATTTAATTAAATAGTAGTTTTTTCTATTTCTAATATTATTATCTAGAATTTCTTTTACTTTTTATTCTTTATTATTTTCTTTATATATATCTATTTTATATACTACTAGTTTAATATCTTATAATACCTTTTCTAATAAGCTAATATAGAACGTAGAATAGATTTTTATTTATAAGAGTAGTCTTAGTTAGTAGTTTATAGATAAGACTTATTTTTTAATTTTATAAGAACTAATCTTAGTATAGTCTAGTTTATTATTAAGTTACTTACTCTTAATATTTTTTTATAGTAACTATATCTTTTCTCTCTCTTTAAAAGTAGATACTTTCTTTTACTTTTTATTATAGTACTTACTTATTCTATTTTAAAGAAATTTTACGTCTTTCTTAAGCTATTAGTATATTTATAGAATAATTTTTATTATTTCTTCTCTATTCTAGCTATAAGACTAAAATTATTTAGGTTCTTTATATATTTCTAGTTTAATTCTATAGTTCGTAAAGAAGGGTATTATCTTTATTATATTATATTACGAACTATTATATATAAATTATACTATAGATAGAAGTATAACCTAATTATTCTAATAATAGTTTAAATAATATCTAAGATATTATTCTATTATTTAATTTATTTATTCTATTAGTCCGTCTATTTATAGATAGTATATAGTTAATATACTATACTTAGTTTCTAGTTTAGTTATAAGGGTCTACTAAAACTTTACTATAAACTTAATATCTCTATTTAAAATTATTTTATTTAGTATTTTATATTTACTAAATATATATCTTAGTAAGGTATAGATAAGTTATTTTATAATATTTTCTTTATCTATATATAGGATAAAGTAAGTATACTTTATAAACTTATTTACTACTACTAGTATAATATTATAGGATACTTCTATTATTAGTTTTTTAGAATATAGTAACTACGTAATAAAGTCTATAATAATAATCTTCTATAATTCTTCTATATTTTTTATTAGTTATAGTATTCTATAAGGTATATATCTAGTATACTTATTATAGTAATAATCTATATATTCTAAAAGTATTTAAGTAACTAGCTATCTTATATATAGAAAATAGTACGTCCTTATTAGTTATTTAAGAATTTTTTCTACTTCTTAGTATCTATATACTAGTACCTTATAGTATTATCTAATAAATTCTTTTTATATTATCTTAGGTATATAGGCTTTTTAGAATATATAGATAATTCTATCTTTCTCTTAAATTACTTTTTAAATTTCGTTTTATTTATTTATTACTTCTATAGTAGCTATACGAATCTATTAAGTCTATTTATTTTCTTTTAGTTCGAGTATTATTTCTTATATTTCTACTAATTTTAAATAGTTATAAGTAATTATTCCGTCTAGCTATAGTTTAAGGATTACTATACTAGGTTTCTCTCTTTTTTAATAGTTAAATCTTCTACTAAGCGCGTCTACTTATTTATTTTCTAATCTCTTAGTATATATAATCCTAATATCGTAAGTTATAAGGGTCTATACCTATTATATCTATCTTCTAATTAGAGGTTTATTTATTAAGAATTCTATTAGATTTTTATAATCTATATAGATTATAATAGAGTATTTAGATCTCTATAGATTAGATCTCTATTTCTTTAAAACTTCGATAATTACTAGTAACTCTTTATTATAAATATTATAATTAAGTTTAATTAATAATATCTTCTATAAGAAGTAGTATACTAGTTTAAGGTTATCTTTATTATCTTTCTATAGTAATACTACTCCTATTATATAGTCTAATATATCTATTTTAATAATTAAGGATTTTTTAGAATTATATATCTTAATTATAGATTCTCTTATAAACTATTCTTTAATCTTTTTAAAAGCTTATTAATACTCTTTCTTCTATTTAAAGGATTAATCTTTCCTTATAAGTTATATAAGTAGTACTATTATTATACTCTATTATAGTATTAACTTTTAATAGAAGTTATAAAATTCTAGGAACGATTATAACTTCTTAAGATTCTTAGATATAGGCTATTCTTTAACTTTCTTAATTCGTTATAGATCTACTTTAATTTCTTCTAATTTAATAATAAATTTTAAAAACTTTATTTCTTATATATAGAATTTATATTTTTATAGATAAAGATATAATTATACTTTCTTAAGTATCTATAGAACCTTCTTTATATATTCTTTATATTCCTTTTCTATTTCGGAATAGATTAGAATATTATTAAGGTATACTATTACGAACTAGTTAAGATAATTTTATAGAATATTATTAATTTATTTTTAAAATATTATAGGTATATTAGTAAGTCTAAAAGATATTACTTAGTACTTATATAGTTCTTTCTTAGTTTTAAAAGTTATCTTTTATTCTTCGTTCTTTTTAATTCTAATTTAATAGTACGTATTTTAGATATCTAGTTATATAAACTATTTAACTTTTCTTAATTAATCTTATATTTCTAATATTAGGGGTAAAAAATATTAGTTTTTAATTATAATATTATTAAGTATTTAATAATTAATATATAACTATAGTTTTATAGTCCCCTTTTTAGGTACGAAGAGAACTAAATATTCTATAAATAAGTTTAAGTATTAAATATATCTTTTTATAAGATTATTTTTAAGATATTTTATTATAATCTTTTCTTCTTTTTTAGTTAACTTATAAATTAGTCTAAATCCTAGAGTCTTTTCTTCCTATAGTAGGATTATATAGTCCTAGAACTAGTATTAGAATAGACTTTTCTTAGATTCTTAAAATAACTCTTCCTATACCTTATAGTATTCTAGGATACTATAGTCTTCTTTAATTATATTAGCCCTTTCTTATAGGAATATTACTTATTAATTTAACTATTAGATATACGGGTTAGCTTCTTATAGCTATAATATTTTTAATATTATATTTTAGTCCTCTAATATCTTAATAATATCGAGTATTTTATTTTCCTTTATCTAGTTATATAGGCTAAACTTACCTCTAGTTTTATATATTATAGATTTATTAAAGGGTTCTTCTTTAATAGTATATATAATACTAGGATATTATTTTTTCTATTAAGAAATCTTCTTTTATTAGATAAAGTCTTTATTAATAAAGTTTTATATAGCTCTACTATTAATTAAAGTAATAATTATTCTTTTCTAATAGGTTTCTTAGATATAGATATAATTCTATTCTCTAGTTCTCTAAATTCTTATCTTCTTTAGCTAATATTTTATATTAATCTTAGTCTAGATATACTTTAGGTATTTATTCTCTAGGTATTTATACTATAGTCTTTCTAGAATATAGTTTAATAGTAGAAGTAGTCCTAGTATAATTCTTATATATCTCTTTTATTATTAGTTCTTAGATCGTTACTATCTATATACTACTTCTAATATAACTACTTAAATAATTCTTTTATTATAGTCTTTTACTAGGTAGTAGTTATTTTTTTACTTTACTTTCTTATAGAGTTAATATTCTTTCTATATATATAAGATCTATATAATTTTAAAATATACTAAATATCTTATTTTATATTATAGATTATTCTCTAGATTAACCTTATATCTTTAATTATTATATTTTATAAAAATTATTCTTATAGGAATCTATTATTTAATTATTATATACTATAATTATTCTTTATTAACTATTTTTATAATATATCGTATTTCTTTCTAGATTTCTTAGTTAGGTATAAGATCTATAATAATAAAGTTCTATTTAATCTATTATTTAAAATCTTTAAATAGTCGATATATTAGATAAGATCTAGATTATTTCTTATAGATCTCTTATATTATTATAGATATTATAGTTTTTTCTATAAACTATAAGGCTTAAGTATAAGTTATATTAAGTTCTAGTACTAGTTCTATTTCTTCTTTAGATAGTTAAATTATTTATAAGTATTTAATATTCTTATATATTATAACTAGATTTTTATCTTTTAGTTCTAAAGACTTATTACTATTATTAATTATTTATAATAGTATATTTAGAGTATTATTAAAGTCTTTCTATTTCGTAGATAAGTCTTTCTTAAGTACTTCTTCTTATACTTTTAACGAGAATAAAACTCTCCTTTAAGACTTCTAAATTATAGCTACCTACTATTTCTATAGTTAATAGCTAGTATTTAATTTAGTTTTATAGTATATCTTATACTAGTCGTATATATAAGTCGTTTAATACGTAGTATTATATTCTTATATTATAACTATTTTATCCCTTTTACTCTACTAAGTATATTAGAGTTTTTCTTTTCTTAGACTAGACCTATAATTTTTTATTAGGTATTCTTACTTCTTATACTTAAAGTATACTCGTTTTTTATAGAGTTCTTATTTCTTAGGGTTCTATCTCCCCTTTTTAGGTTCTAGACTAGCTTCTAGGACTATTACTTCTAGTTTATAATATTTTTCTTTCTTCTTCTTTTTATAGAATTTAATCTTTTCCTTTCTTTTTAGGTTCTAAAGATAGAGATTATTATTAATCTTAATAGCTTATTTAATTAGTCCTCTTATAGTCTAGGATTATTCTATTTAAATTATTTCGTAGTAGATATAATCTTTTAGTCCCTTATAGTATTATAATATAAGGGCTATCTCTTTCTATTAGATTTTTATAGCGAGTTATTTAAACTTAGATATATAGGTTATAGCGGATTTCGTCTATCTAAGATATATAATTTTTTATTCTATTAGTCTCTCTAAATTAATATCTTTAAAGGTAATATATAACTTATTTTTAAAGTACTTATAACTTAAGAAGATAACCTTTATTTCGTCGTTATACTAGACTTCTAGTAGTTATAGTTATTTATTTAGATATATTTTAAACTAGATAATAGTCTTTCCTATAAACTAAGTAGCTATAAATAATACTTTATTACTTTTAGTAGATAGTTTTATTTAATTAAGATTAAGATAGATTATTATATTAGCTAGAAATTCCCTAAGCTTCGACCTTATTTTATTAAACTTCTTTAGTTCTTTAAGCTTTAATAGTTTATTTATATACCTCTAAAGTTAAATAGTTAACTCTATAAGTTAGACTTCTAATATATCTTTTTTCTTCTTAAATATATATTAATTCTTAATAACTCTTTTAAAGTTTTTCGTAGTTATACTACCTTCTAGAAAACTAAATTTCTAATAGCTTCCTACTTCTAAGGGTTCGCCCTAAGTTAGTAGCTACGCCGCTTCGCTTTATCGGGTTCCTTCTTCTACTATTATAGTTAGCTATTTCTATCTACTAGATAGTTAAGGTATTAAACGAGGTCTAGACCTAATAGATTATTTAGTCTTATTTAGGATTTATACTTAAGATAGAAAAGAAGAAGTTAGAATAAATAGATAATAGTTTAATTACGTTAATAGGTAAGGATTAATCTAGATTTAAATTAACTATATAGAAATAAGACTTATCTAGAAAATTTATAGTTATTATATATTAATTTAGTTTTCTTAGATCTATAACTTTATTTCTATAGATCTACTAAGCTATAACTTCGTAGCTCTATTCTAATAGATTTACTAAGCTATTATATAATCTTTAGATCTATTCTTATTAAGATATAAATCTATTATATAACTTTTTAGTAAAGCTATTTATACTAATTATTATTTATACTATAGTTATAATCGTCGTATTCTATATTAAAGCTAGTAATAGGTTTAATCTTAGATAGCTCTTCTTATTACTATTTTATAGTATATATTTGGTTCGTAATAATAGGACTAGTATAGAGTTAGTTATTAAGCTTTAAAAATAGCTCTTTTACTTAGCTCTAATCTTTATAACTAGTACTAAACTATTATAATAAATTATAATATTTTAATATACTATTTTATTATAGTATAGTAGTTATAAAAGAGGTCTAATCGAGTATTAAAGACTTAGATAAGCGGAAAAATATTAAGCTAGAGCTTAAGAGAAGATTATCTAAAAGTATTTTTACTAAAACTTATTATCTATTCTATTATATAGTAGATAGAAGAAATAATTTAATTTAATTAATTATTTAGTTATCTTTTCTATTAACTCTTTCTTTTATCTCTTTAACTATAAGTTATAAGCTCTATTATTCTATCTTCGATAAACCTATATACTATAATACTTATTTTTTTATAGTTTAAATTTTACTTTTTATAATCTTAAATACTAATTTAAATACTTACTTTAAAATTACTTAAAATTAATACTTATAAGCTTATATAATTATATAATAAGTTTTTACTTAGTAGATAAATATTATTATAAAGATTAAATTATTAATATAAATATATTTACTAGATTATCTATACTATAAGTTATTTATAAAGATATAAACTATTTCTAAAGATAGTAGATATAATAGTAGTAGCGATAGGATAGGTTTGCTAGGATCTTAGTACTGAGCCCGGGTACTTATAGCAGGCAGTCTCCTAGATAGTACACACAATCTTGATCCACACTCTATATTTGAGCTATTACACAGCAACAGCAATCATGCTAGACCAACTTCACGCATACGCGGTGCAGCACCAGACGCTGAGTGCCATCCTCGTGAGCGCGCTGGCACTGGTGGTCGCGTACTTCCTCGCACTGCCCCGCGAACACGCCCCCCCGATACTTGTTGATGTGCCGCTCGTTGACATCTCCCAAGTCAAGAAAGGGCAGGTCGAGCTCGGTGGTTTGCAAGATGCGCTTTCGATCAACTGCGAGAAGGTCGGAAGCTGGCACACGCATCAATTGAGATGATGATCAGTCCTTGGCTGACCATCTTCTACAGTACCGCGGCCAGCTCTGGCAGCTGAAGGCGCGGCACGGCACGATCGTGGTCCTGCCTGAACGCTTCATCAGCGAGCTATGCTACCTCCCGGAGGAGTTCGTCTCCCTTGAGGCAAAGAACACGGATGTAAGGCAGAGCGCGCTATCTATGGAACCAAGCTTGGGCTGCCATGGGATTGCAGAGCCGAATTGACACACCCGCTAGCGATTCTTTACACAATACACGCGCTTGACCCCAACATCTATTGGGCACGACCCTAAGCACCTGCTCCACTGCGTCAAGCACGACCTGACGCGAAATATCGGCAGCCTGATGAAGGAGATCTCCGAGGAGACCGAGTACGCCTTCAACAGCAGCCTTGGCGAATGCGATGGTAAGTTAAACGTGCACTCACAGGCAGATAGAGTGCCGTATACGCAAAACTCGAGAGAAACTCAGTTCGCTGACCAACATCGCTACTACATCCAGACTGGAGGGAGATTGCTCTCGGCAATGTCCTCACGCGCGCTGTCGCTCTCGTCTCTGGCCGCGTCTTCGCCGGCCCTGAACTCAACCGCAACCCTGACTACCTCCAGTCAATCATTGACTTCACTTTCGTCGCCTTCAAGGCGATTGAGGCCATCTCACGCTATCCGGCCTGGCTGCGTCCGCTGGCCCAGTACTGGGTGGAGGAAGTGCGAGGCATTAAGCGCTCGCTAGACCAGATGGAGAAGATCCTGGCAAGCATCGTGCCCGAGCGGCTGCGACTCATCGCCGAGGGCAAGGCGCCTAGCAATTTGACGACATGGCACATTAACAGCGTGCCTCCGGAGAAGAAGAACGATTTGACGGTCCACGCGCACACGCAGCTGGTGGTGTCGACGGCGGCTATACACAACACCACTATGCTGACTACGCACATTATCTTCGACCTGCTGGCGCGGCCGGAGTACATTGGTCCTATCCGCGACGAAATAACGGAGGTGTTATCGAACGAGAATGAGAGCTACTTGAAGAAGTCCAGCATGCCTAAGCTACGCAAGCTAGACAGCTTCATGAAGGAGTCGCAGCGCTACCACCCGCTGGGCCTACTGACGTTCGAGCGTAAGGTCATGCAGGATATCACTCTGCACGATGGCACGGTGCTACCTAAGGGCTGCTACTTCGCCGTTCCTGCATACTTCATGGCCATGGACCCGGAGCGCTGGGGCAACCCAGAAGAGTTCGACGGCAACCGCTTCCTCAAGCTGCGCGGCGACAACAGCGTTGGCGGCAAGTATACCTTTATCGAGACCGGCATTGGCCAGCACGACCTGATTGCCTTCGGGCATGGTCCCCACGCATGCCCGGGCCGCTTCTTCCTCAACAACGAGATAAAGGTTATCTTGTCGTATCTGCTGCTGAACTACGAAATGAAGCTGCTCGATGGGGAGGGCCGCCCCGCGAACCTAGTATCGGCCGACGGTATAGGACCAGCCTATAGCAAGAAGATCCTAATACGCCGCCGAAAGTATACAGCCTCACAGCTCTAGAAAAAAAAGCTACGTATCTCGAGGCCTAGGCATACGAGGTAGGCGAGGAAGTTATCTACCATATCCGTGAACGAGGTTGCTTGGATCGATGATGCGTAGCAAGCATGTATGCCATAGATATATGTTGGTCCATCTTGTCAACCAGACTGGCTTTCCATCGGCCCCCGACGTCCAAAAGCATATTTAGCCAGCAATATATCAGGAATACAGCTATAAGTAACACTTCGGCGCAAATCATACACGCGTGCCATGGTCTACCAGGGCCTGACCTACTTCACTTCCTCTTCACTGGTGCTTTCAGAGTCGGTGTGTCAATTCCCCCTTCCTTTCTCCGCAGCGCGAACTACCTGGCTCGCCTTTATTCGTGATAAATAACGCTTGAAGGACTAATTCAAGTACAACATGCACAGTGAACAGCTGGACCTGGATACAGCGGTTCTTGCACGCACATGGCCGAAGCGAATGCCAACATCCAACTACGAATTGCACACCCACGTCTTTTACTTCTACAAATTGCATGATAGATGAGCCGTTGGCATGTTACTGATCTCTGGGGTAGCTGTTTGAAGTTGGAATATGCGCGGCTAGACCGATAGTTGCAAGAGGGAGTTTGTTCGTGAAAGCCATATAGAATGCCATTGAGCTATCGCTATCAATGCCAGGGGATCATTTCGAAACCTTTGTAGTTGGACCTAACCAGCAATTACATCGCGGTGACCAATGACCATAAACATCTTCCCTTCGCTTGGTGACCACGGCGGACTTTCTGTCCTTAGGCGGAAGCCTTTAGATCTCAACAGACTTTCTAAAGCATCCAGTCGTCCCTCGCGTAGATCGCAGATTTCCACCACCACGTTGGAAACCAGAGCCCAGTGGACTTCTTCAAGAGCACGTAGAGTCTCCAGCTCGACACCTTCCACGTCGACCTTGAGCATATCGATGTTCTTAAGATCTTTGCGCCCATTAAGAAAGTGTGACAAAGGACGAACGCGTACAGGCATCTCCTGTAAGGTAGAGTACATCCTCTCTGCTGAGTCGGCCCAGTCGTCGCTCAGTTCGCGGAAGACCTCTCTCACTATCTCTTTCTCCTCAGGTACGAGCGTTGAATTTCCTGGAACAGTCGGATAGAAGGTAAATTTTTGAGTAGTGTCTTCCGCCCCCAATGCACACTCGTGCAATTCCACACCTTCGAGTTTGTGGAGCTTGACATTTTCGCTCAGCATCTTGAAGGTCTCTGGGGCTGGCTCGAATGCTAGGATCGTCGAGGAGGGATATTTCTTCTTCATGTAGAGTGTAAACATGCCGACATTCGCGCCCGCGTCAATGATGAAGGCATTTTCGGGAAGTTCAGCAACATCGTAGGCATGGTCCTGGAATATCTCCCGGTAAAAGAAACGCGTTTCCTCGACGCCTCCGGCGTACGCTGAGAAGCCGGGTGCAAACTCTACTAACTGCTTCCCCATTGTTACACTTGAAAACAGACACAAGTCAATTGATGAAGTAGTGGCGTAGATCTATGATGGTATGCCCATTTCAGAAGGGCGTAGGGTCTAAACGAGCGGGAGTTGTCCGGCTACATTAGTTTGCTTAGCGGATGCAAGGTACTCCGTCCGGTAGAGTACATCCATGAAGGCGCGTGCCAAGCCTGTCAAGTGACTCGTTGACCGGGCGTTTCCGCAGGTGACCATTCCTGCGACGATCACTCAATAATTCATAAAAGAAAGGGTACGCAAGGGTATGCAGGATTCTTCACCGCTATTCTTCACCGCTTTTTCAGGCTCTACTTGATTTGAAATCCACAAGCAATTAGCCTCCAACTCGCTCAAAAAGCGAAATAAAATCGACCTCTAGAGATTCTATTACTTCCTATTTAGGTAAAGCTTAACCTCTCTATTACCTCTAAAGCTACGTTATTAATTTTTAATTCTAAATTATTAGCGTATAATTTTATAATTTATTTATCTAATATATAAAGAAGAAGGCTAAAATATTTCCTCTTTCTAATAAAAGTATAAATACTTCTTACTAAAATTTCTACTAAATAGAGTAAATTTAGTTAACTAATATACTATAAATAAATAATATATATATAAAAGAGAGAAAAGACTTAAATTTTTTTAAAAGATTTTTTATACTTTATAATAATAAAAAATTATATAAGTAGAAAATAAGATATAAATATATTAAAAAATAAAATTATTTTATATACTTTCTCTATATATAAAATAGAAAAAAAAAATTATAAAAGTAAAGAAAAATATTAATAATATTATTACTTTTTATTATATAATAGCTTATTTACTCTATTAAATATTTAAAGAGTAGAGAGTATTTATACTCTAACCTTATAAGAGGAGGGAAGAGGGGAATAGACCCCTTCTTTACGCACCGTATTATAAAAGCCGTCAGATTATCGGCCCCCAGCCTAATTTAGGTGTAGGCTAATGCATGGCTTAGGGACCCACTTCGCGCCTTGTTGTGGTGACGCATAACCTTTACTGTGGTGACGCCTAACCCCTGCCGATGACGAGTTGCTAACGACGCACCACAAGTAGGAATTGGTTTGGCGCGGTTTTAGCTTTTGAAACTTGAACGAAAACCAACTGAAGGATTCAACCCCGCATATGTAGCTGAGATGCTAAGATAAGCGTGAGAAAGAGGTAGGTTGGGTCTGGGTGCGTTTGAACCCTGACCTTCTCAATCGTGCACTAAGTCCTCTCGATATCTCTACAAACACGTTGTTTCAACTGTCGTGATCTATTCTACAACATCTTCTGAAATACCAGACGCCCCGATATGGCCGCCACCGCCGAAAAATTCGACCGCTCCACCTTTCAGTCCGAGCTCTCCACGCTCTGCCACTCGCTCGATGCGCCGTACTCAAGCAAGGTGACAGAGCAGATCCTAGAAGCTTTTGACGAGTACCTTGATGATTCATATGTCTGGCTACGCTGCACGAGCAAACCTGCGGATGTGGTCAATTTTCGCCTCGCTTTCCATGGCAAACGGATCGATACTACAGCAATCTTAGCCAGTGCCGGTTGGATTGGTATCGACGACGAACTCGCGAAGCTGGTTAGGTCATGGAGTTCACAGGAGGACGCAGAGCAATGGTGCGACTTTGACCCTAGCCGAGGAATAGCAAAGAACTGGATCTACTTCCGTCGCCTGCAACCCATCCAGGAGATCCTGTGTAAACATGGCTTGCCAGCCCCCGTGGCTGCCCGACTTCCCGACCTCCAGGCTGCGGGTCTCGAACACGTGAACTTTGCGGCGGTTGACTACGCTAATCGGAGTATGAACGTCTACTTCTTGCTTCCGGGAGGCTTGACTGCCGAACGAGCTGCGAGATACGTCGCTTTGGCTGGATCAACGCCTCTATCTGAAGCAGATGTTCAAATCATTAGCGATAATACGCACCCGATGCAAACCTTTGGCGTCACAATCGTTCCTGAAACGGGCCATATCCCCCGAGTAGCGTTCTACGCGCCTGTCAAGAATGCCGAAAACTTTCCTTCGCTCAAAAATGAGCGTATGAGGAGGTTTTTCTCCGAGCACCCTTCACGTGACCCTCGGAAGATACACATCCTTTCTTGGTCGTATGGTGCTGGCGACTCGAAGACGTATATGAAAGGGGAGGCGAGCTATGCTGGGTACTCAGAAGAACTCTCAAGAGATATGTTCCTTCGCTGGATAGAGTAGAGATACGAAGAAGATGGACACAGATTGATGAGGTAGATCAATGATTGATTCGTCATCCCAATGTCTTTACCGCCGTATATACATTCAGTGAGCCGTTGTGCCATTGACCCCATTCACTACTGCCGTTTTCGTCCCGACCATGTGCTGTTTAAATCTCCGTAGAGCCACGATAGCAACCACGACAGCGAAAGCTCGATGAGATATCCTGATCCCATTTGAGCCGTACCTAACGTACCAGGCCTTCCCGAAGCTGCCATCGTCCTCTTGTAAGTCCAGCAAAACCTGGACATCAACGTCGTTCTTAATTCCCAGCGAGTGACAGATCAAAATACGTACTGCAGGACACAACGCATTGTCCTTTGCAGTACCTATACGCGCACTCACACGTCTGATCAAATGATCTCTTAGCGTATGCAGCTCCTTGGGCAAGCGCTGATTGTCGATTGTTCCGAGAGCTGAACCTGAAGCGATGCATAGGAGGCGCCAGGTGTAGAAGAACAGCGGTTCTGGGAGGAAATAGTATCGCGACTCTTGGTACTCCTCCAGGGCCATTGCTTTCTGCAGGTAGCTCAGAGACTCTTGAACTTCGTGGCCGCGGCCATAGCTGTAGAAGAGCGAGAGAATGTTGGCACTGACTTCAGGGGCTATCCTTGGCCGATTTGGGTCCAGGTGAACCTGATAGTCTGTGAGCTCAGTACATCATGAAAGTCTCGGGAGTCTTGTTACTTGTACGATACCATCCGCGTTCTTACACGCTAAGATTTCGTCAATTAATACCTTAGCTCTCGAATCGGTTGGCTTCAAGATGGAAAAGGCGACAGCATTGGTGTCGTTGTCTTCGGGGTAATCTTCTGGTACAATGACCGGCTTGACTATCGCAAAGTCAGTACCAATATGGTAAGTCGTCAGAGGCTACCACTTGCCAGCAAAGTAATGCCATCGTTTTTCTGGTACTCGAAGATCTACATAGTCCCTGAGATCTATCTGTTATTGGAACGCTCCCGACTGAAACTGGGAGATTATTATTCACCATCTGTTAGACAGCTCCAATACAAGCAGATCGGCGAAGTTGTCTTTGAACGAGACGCCGGTTTCTGTCTCAGAAAGGAATGTCTTTTTGTTGGTCTCGAGCCACTCTTCGCTCTTATAAAGTGCACCATCTACGTCTACGAGATTCAACATGATGGTCTTGATTGAATGAAACGATCGCAAATGCTCGTGGTAATGGTAAATTAAAATTCCTGATACGTACCAAGAAGCCGTACAGACGTTCTTCACATCCCGCAAGCTGACTGATATCCGTCGCCACCATGGTAGGGGGCTTCGTTGCCAAACAACACGAAGGATCACCAGTGGCTGCTGACTGTGGGGCCAAGCTGATCCTGCAGTCTTTATGCATTAGTAATATCTCGTCGCAGGAATTGTCATCTGCGGTCTTACATGTCGTTCTTGGGCTTTTAGGATTTGGGTCCGGGCCGAAGCGTAAGATAAGGTTACTCTCCGGTGTCTTTACAGGGGGTGACATAAGCGGGCTATTAGCGTAAATCCTACCTCTTATGGGACGTTTACTTACTAATATTATACTACTAGGATAGGAAAAGTAGGATATAAGCTATATATTATAATAGTAATATCCTATATAAAAGGTTTCTATTTCTTTTATAAGATATTATTATTTATTTTATTATATCTATAAAGGGCATTATATATAGTTTAATATATAATAATTATTAAACTTAACTATAAGCTCTTTTATAGCTATACTAGTCTTAGATTTTAAATAATACTATTATATACGTTAATAGATAGCTCTCTATTAAGACGACGATTTCTATTAATTTCTATACTAAAAAAGTATTATAGGAGTATAGTATAGATAGCTCTAATTTACCGTAAAATCTTAGCTATTTGGCCAAACGCTAGTAGGCATCGGGTCTATCACCCGTTAGGGTTTAGCCATGCCTAGATAACGCACGGATCGTATTAGGGGGCTGTGCATGATAAGGTAGGTCTTAGATCCAATAGATAGAACCCGATAAGAGTGAGGCTCAAATATACCCTGCTAGCGTTTGGCCAAATAGCTGAGATTTTACGGTAGGTGTTGATACGCGTCGCGTTTTAGTGGGGCGCTTGGTTAACAGACTTCTGTCATGTGACTGTAAGCAACTCGCGCGAATAGCCCGCTCATGTCGCCACCCTGTACCTGCCTCGCAGAAGTGGGGCCTTGCTAGTGCATGTGACACGAAGGCACTACTGTTCTGCTCATCACTTTTGCTTATTAGTAGGTACAGATCTACTACCGGAGAAATCCTTTGGATCAATTCGTCATCCTCCACAACGGAAGACCTTCTATTGTCACTGTCGACGTCCGGCCAACAGCATGTCTCAACCAGAGCTTACGCGGTCGATCGTGGGAGCAAGCTTCCTGCTTCCCGTCATCAATGGAGCGATGCACATCCCACCTGCAGTAAGCGCGATGCGAGTGACGCTTGAAGATGAACAGCCCCTCGATACTCCAATACTTGTGCTACTTTTCGCTCTTCACGTTCTGATCGACGGTAAGCCAATATCGCCGTCAAACACCGTCCAGAATCGAAGCTGACTTTCTGATGCAGTCATGGACAAGGCCGCCGACCTCCCCCGGCAGACGAGGAAAACTTGGCTCATGACTATTGTCGTCTTTGCCAGCCCTTTCGTTGCTCTTGTCGTTTACGGCACAATGCATTGTGGTCTCTTGGCACTTCTTCGACTTCTCGGCGTCCCCTTGTTCGCCGTCGTACACGCGATGCCACTGATCCCCGTGTACTCGCGCGAAACCGGGAGCATATCCACGGTCAAGCTCAAGTACTTCCTCGGGCCCTTCAAATCCCTCTTTGGTGCAACATGCATCGGGCTCATGGACGTCACCGCAGTCGTGTTGTATCTTCGCGGAACCATGCTTCATCCGGAGAATGCTTCAAGCGCGGAGCACTTTCGAGTCTTGATGTACACAATCACTTATGACTTCCTTTGGGAGTCAATTTCAGATGTGCGAGATATCCAAGAAGATGAACAGAACAATGTCAAGACTTTGGCTACCGCATTTGGTGTTCGTCCTACCTTGATCTTCTTGGGCGGGAGTACAATCATGGGCGATTTGTTTATCACGCTTCTTGGTGGTGGAAGTGCCGTACTATCCGTCGTTCGATCCACCGTCTTCTGGGGAGCTTTCAGCGCTCTTGCGCTACATAAGCGACGTTCCGCCACGTATGCATGGGGTTTAGCTACCCTCGTTGGATTGCTGCCGGTATGGCTGGCAAGTCTTGGGGCACGTACATAGTACCGCATAATCTCGTGCGAGTGGTTTTTGCTAGGCTCAAACAAGCAGGTTGGTTCTCGAATAGGATAGCCCCAATAAGTGAGATTTTAAGGCTTACTTCCTCCTAAACTACTTGTAAGAGATTATGCGGTGAATGCAACACAACGTGATGACCTGCAAGGGTTTGCATCCTTTTCAAGTGAATCACGAGGTCGAGTACACTAGCGAGGAAGATGGATTGGCAGATCCAAACCCCAGGCTGAACCCTAAAACAACTTATCCGTAAATATACATAAAGATAGCATATTAGCCAGGCGCGGCAATCCTTCTGATTAAAGAAGACGCTAATCGCGACGTTACTAATATTATATTTTAGCTTTATACAATCCTTTAACTCGTTAAACCTACTTAATAACTATCTTATAAGTTGCTCTATCTAGTCTATTAAAATAGACTTGTAACTATACTATTATAACTATAATAAAGAATATTATTATAGAATTCTATCTATAATTATAATTAAATAGAGATTAAAAGATATTATAAAATAAAAAAAGTTAATTAGAATTAATTATATAATTAAACTATAATATATATTCTATTATTAATAAAGTAGCTTATAAAGCTGTCTAAAATATATATTTTATCTATTTAAGAGCTTATATAATTACTAATTAAGACTTATTATAATCTATATTTTACTATTATTTAATAGAAGTAATAAAGTAAAAAATCTAAGTTTTTATATATATAAGCTAGCTAAGCTTATTATATATTTATTTACTAATATACAACTTCTATAAATATTATATTCCTATAAAAAAAACTACTAGGAAACGGGGGCGATGGATTGGTTCTAGTGGATAGCTAGGTCCTACAAAATAATTAAGCAATCAATCGACTATTTTCTGATATCTTCTTTATTCTTATTATCTATTTTCTACACAGTCCCGCACGACTGCCATGGAGTATCACGGCCTCTTGCCTGGCTGGACCGCACTTGTTCTTGGAGTAACAATACCCGTGATCTGGCTCTTTTACAGCCAGAACAACAAGAAACCTTACGCAACAATACCTGTACTCTCCGCTGATCGCAACGAGTACCTACAGAATGGCCGAGCACTGCTTGAGCTTGGCAAGAAGTTCCAGAGCTGCTTCCAGGTCCAGACCGGGACGAACTTCAAGATAGTAGTCCCGAATCGATTTGCGACAGAACTCAAGAACCATCCAGACCTCAGCTTCAACGACGCCCACGCTCGGGACAGTTTCACCTCATATCCAGGTCTCCAGCCATTTCGAGAAATTCTGGAAAATGATACCTTCATTCAAGAAGTTGTTCGGAAGAAGCTTACGCAAAGCTTGGGTCTGATTACCACAGGTAACGTTCATACCACCCTCATACATTTCTCTTCGGCTGAATGTGCTGGTCTCTGATTGCGTGATCTAGGCCTGGTTGAAGAGACGCAGTTGACGTACCGCGACATGTTTGGAGAAAGTAAGGAATGGCAGACTCATGTAATCAAATCGGACGTCCAGGATATCATTGCTCGTACGGAACATGCTCACGTCATTCTACTCCCAATTCCGCTGATCGCTAGTTGCAGGACTCTCCTCTCGGGTCTTCCTTGGGCTTGAGCTCTGCCGCAACCAAGACTGGCTAGATATCACCAAGAACTACACCTATAGCAGTTTCGAGGCTATTAGCGAGCTTCGTTCACAGCATCCACTGGTTAGGCCTATCGTCCATTGGTTTTCCAAAAATTGCACACAAGCAAGGCATTATTACAAGAGAGCACAGGTACTCATCCAGCCAGTCGTCGATCGGAGGAAAGCTCAGATGCAGGCTAGCTCTTCAGAGGGCGAGGGATCGGCAAAAGCCTCTGATGCGATCGGCTGGATGGTGGAATGTGCAAGAGGGCGAAAAATAGACTACGCTGCTGCCCAACTTTCTTTCAGCCTCGCCGCTATTCACCTGAGCTCCGAAACGATGACGATGTGCCTGCTGCAGCTGTGTGACATGCCAGAGCTGATCGAACCACTGCGAGAAGATTGCCGCCGCGTTCTTGACGATAGAGGATGGACAAAGCAAGCACTGCAGGATATGAGGTTGCTGGACAGCTTCATGAGGGAATGTCAGAGAGTGAGGGACCTACTCGCCAGTAAGGATCCTCGCACTTCTATCCACGAAATAAGGACTAATCCGTTTTTTATAGCCTCCATGTTACGGTTTGCTAAAGCTCCAGTCGTACTGTCCGACGGCACTGTGATTCCCAAGGGTAGCACATTGATGGTCATGAACGACTGGGCTCACTCCTCGGAGCACTTCCCAAATGCCGAAACGTTCGACATGAGACGATTCGCAAAACTACGAGAACGACCAGGAGAACAAAATCAACACCAATTCAGCACTCCTTCGGCTGATCAAATGGGCTTTGGATTCGGTAGTGTTGCTTCCCCCCTAGATTTTTACTACAATTTCTGACGTGACCAAACAAGGCGAGCATGCCTGCCCAGGCCGATTCTTTGCTTCGAATGAAATAAAGATTGCGCTATGCATTTTACTCTTAGAGTACGACTTCGAGTACGTTCCTGGTGATGATCCACCCCAAGACATCAAGCACGAGATCGTTCGACTTGCCGATCCCGGTGCTAGGATGCGTATTCGAAAGCGCGGAGGAAACTCTTGACCTATCTAGGGAGATTTGGAGACTCGTCTCAGTGTGCACATGAGTGGCTTCTTCTCCCACAACACGTAGATCTTCTGATCGATCCAATCTTTGCTTTCCGCTGCAAGTTCAACGTCGAAGCTGAGGATGAGAGCTGCCAGGAGCAGTCGCATTTCATGCCAGGCGAGGCTCTAGATATATCTGTCAGCACGCTTCCATAGTCAAAAGATAGATTATTATCCCACTTTGCCTAAACAGTTCTGAGGACCATACGAGAATGGCTCCACTGCATCCAAATGATCATCCTTATACTCAGGATCACCAAGCCACCGCTCTGGTCGAAATTTCTGCGGGTTCTTGAAGTGTGTCGGCGACGTGAATGTAGCCAAGGGATGTACGTCGATAGTGATATTGCCCGGTATGAATTGGCCGCAGATTATCATACCTCCGGAAGGTGTTCGTCGTGGAAGTTGACTCGGAGCCTACGGCATTTGGTCAATTCCCGCTGCTGTTGGAGTTTAAGAATACCTACGGGTGGGTACATCCGGAGTCCTTCCTGGATGATAGCGTGCATGTACTCTAAACGGGCCAGGCTCTCTAAGGTGATGTCTTCAAAGCTGGAAAACCTGCCTCGGACTTCTGCTTTCAGCTTGTTTAGAGCATGCCTGTTGTCGACCTGGTGGAGAAAGTAGATCAAACCACTAAGGGCCGTAGCAGTAGTCTCGGTCCCTGTACTACGCGGTCAGCAAGTAAGAAAAGCGCATAGCCCAGACTCGAGCCCGCTCACCAGCCACCATGAACGTGACAGCATTCGAATGGTATTCATCTCGACTCAAACCCTCAGCGCTATCGGACTTGGATAGTATCCTCGACCAAAGATCAGAATGCGCAGGTTCGCGAGCAAGCCTTTTATCCATGCGACTCTGACAATACTCGAAGTTCTCCCACTGCTTCACACGGACCTGCTTGCTGTTGAAAAGGAGCTTTCCGACCAACCAGCTAGTAATCGCCGAGTACTGCATCACACAGCGCCAAAACGTCCCAGCTTTGAATCCAGCGAAGATAGTTTGCACCCACGGTGAGAGCTCGCCGTCTTCGAGCATTCCCAAGCCTTCGCCGAACGCTAGGTCCCCTGGAAACAATGAGACTATGACCTATTCTTCGAGCGTATACCACTCACCCATGATATCGAACGTGGTGCAGTTGAGATACTTGAGCATGTCGACTTTGCCGCCCTTGCTGGCCAGCTTCGACATCTCCGTGATCATCTTCAGAGCCCATGACTTCAACAGTGGTTCGTATCCCTTCATCGCTTGGTCACTAAAACCAGTAGACAGAATTTTCCGTTGCCTTGAGTGGTTTTCTTCATCGGCGGTGACCACATCTGGACAACCATTGACGCCAACAGCATAGAATTGGGGATCTCGAACCGGCTTTGGCTTCTTGAAGCTGTATATTGCTTCCCAAGCCTCGGCGCCGCCGTTGAATGATAGCTCCGTGGGATTGACACGAACAACGGGCCCATATTTCTCGTGGAGTGCTGAGCGAACAAAGGCATCCCGGCCGGTGATTGTGGTATACAGCCCAGGGACCTTACTCACTGCTCGAAGTTTAGGGCCTGGAAATTTGCTGAGCGGGCCGAGGAAGGCATTATACAAGATGCGTCCAAAGTATGAGGTGGCGATGAGGACTGTGAAAGTAATGGCAAGCCTTGCAAACGGTGTAGAGGTGAGCACACCCTGGGTAGTTGCAGTGCCGGTCGACATGACCGCCTGAGACCACAACCAAACTACAATCCGAGAACGCAAAAGTAATAGCAGAAGTAGATGGGAGTAAGGCACGAATACTTGGTGCACAAGCAGTCTTCTGCGCTATTCAGTCGATGCTAGAATGCTGACTGCAGCGGAGGACAAGAGCAGGAGTCTTCTGCGCTATAGGTCTAGCGCTGAATCGTTGCTTGCAGCAGATGACGAGTCTTTTGGAGGGGTAACCCGAAGGATCATCAGGAATAGGCTCTCCTGCATGTACGCGGATCAGAGGCTCCAGTACCTGCCTAATCGGGTTCCAAGCTGTCAGCAAAACCCCGCTGCTTAGAAGGTCAAATCTATATAGAGACGCCACCTAATCTTAACCCCCTGCTAGCGCTTATATTACCTACGTCTAACTATATATAGCTAGTTTAGAGGTATAATTTTAGCTAGTAATTAAAGAAGTAAAAACTAAACTAGTTTAAAGATCTATAATACTACTATTATTAATAATAATTTTATTATTTTTTTAATAAAATAATTATAATATTTATTATTAATATTAAATTAGTTATATAGTTTTATAATAATAATAAAAAATTAATACTAGTCTTTAGATATATATAGTTTATTATTAAGTAGAAAAACTCCTTTTTAATAATATAGTTACGTAATATAGCTTTTTCTTAAAGAAAAAAAAATATAAAAGATAAAGCTAGTATTTATAATAGATATAATATAAATAATAATATAAAAAATTAAATATAAAGAAATTTATAAAAATAGATAAAATAAAGAATAATAAGAATATTTAACTAGAGAAACTACTAGTAAGTAGAGAACTAAGAAGTAATCTAGTATAAATTATCTTTTTTTTTTCTAAGGAAAAGCTATATTACGTAACTATATTATTATAGAGAAGTTTTTCTACTTAATAATAAACTATATATATCTAAAGACTAGTACTAAAATTTTAACTATATATAAAAAGAGTAGAACGCTTAATATCGGCCCGTAGAATAGTAGGTAGTTAATACTAGCTTTATTCGATACGAGCCTTAATATACGATCTAGAGAAAGGGGATAGAATATAGAAGAGGAGAACTATAAGGGATATAAACTAAGAAATACGAATTAAATTATCTTATTATTATTATTATATAATTACTATTTATACTATTATATAAGATATTAAAATATTAAAATTTAATAAAATAATTAAAATTATAAAAAATATAACTAGTTTAAAAGCTAATATTATATTATATTAAATAGTAGTCTAAGCTCTTAAAAAAGAAAATATTTAAATAAAATATAGTATAGTTTATTATTTATTATCTTTTATAATTACTTTAAAGTCTAAATTATTATATAAATTCTTTTATATAATATTCTATTATATATTCTTATTTAATCTTACTAATTAACTAAGTATAAAAAGAATTAGTATATTATAATAATTTTTACTATATTAATACTAAGTAATTATTATAAAATATTAATAACTATTTCTCTTTTTTTATTATAATTTTATTATTTTATTATTTTTATCTTTATTTCTTTAATCTTCTTTATATTTTAAAATTTATAAATAGTTTAATAATTAGTTTATAAATATAATAAACTAACTTTAAATATATTAAAAGAATATTAGAATATATATATTAATAATAATTTATAAAAATAAAAATATATCTCTACTTATTTATATAAGTTTAATAAAATTATAAATTATATATACTTTAGACTAGATTAGCTAGATATATAATAAAGTATATAATACTAAAGCTCTTTTTAGTAACTATAAATTAACTATTTAAGCTAGTTAGATCCTAATCTATTAATAGATTTAATTATTTATTAGCAATCTGGTAGGTACTTAGTAAACAGCCTAATAGATTAATCTATATTTTGTACTATAGCAAACATTCCTATATAAGCAGCCAATGCTCTCGACTCAGCTCACGTTGCATTGACGGTCCGAGATCCCTTTCGCTGGCTGAATCGTTGACTATCATGTTGCCTCAGAAATTTGAGATCCCTCCCGCATACCGCGACCAAGTTTCGTTTGTCGAGGCTCGAGATAAACGAAGCGATGAAGAAATCCTCGAGAGCCTCAGTACCTTCCGCTCGGTGACATCGGAAAAGAACATCTGGGCCTTCTGGCATTCGGGGATACGTTCTATGCCGCCATGGTGTCAGAGAAATGTCTGTGCCTGGGTCCGCATGCACGTCTATGATGGTTGGACTGTTCGCGTACTGGACAGCACTAAAGACTCGAACAACTACTTTCTGAAATATGTTCCTGAGGCGGTTTTACCAGATTCCTTCGTAAACGGAACGATGGATGGCCCTCATGTAGGGCCACACAGTGCCGATATGCTCCGTGGAGCTTGCTTGTATGCACATGGGGGCGTCTTCCTAGACGTGGGCATCCTGTTAATTCGGAGTATCGATCGCATTTGTTGGGCGAAGCTGGAGGACCCAAGCACTCCCTACGAGATCGCGGCTCCATGGGTGTATGGCACTCATATTGGCAATCACTTTGTATCTGCCAGGAAGGGAAACCCATTCGTCCATCGATGGTAATTGCTCTCCCGTAAATCAGCATCAAGAGAGTCTCCACTGACGATGACTTTAACCAGGCATAAACTTTTCTGCCATCTATGGGAAGGCCACACCAACTCCGCTGGCCTCATGAAGAACCCCTTGATGAAGATTGTCGCTGAGCAGCCATTGGACCTCGAGCGAGCACAGAAATTCCAGTGGGGTATTAGCCAAGATGCTGCACTCGTGGACGAATACGTCACCCAGGTCATGTGTTGGAACCGCCTCTGCCTCCTCGAAGATGCGGGTGATGGCTTTAGTGCTGTCGACTACTGGGCGAGCAAGGTGCTCCTTTGGGACGGTTTGGAAGAGACCTGGGGGGCTGAGACAACTCTAGGATTCAAAGGTTGCGGCCAGAGGATGTTTGATCTCTTCGCACTGCCGGTTGATGGTAACACAACAGGCGAAAACTATGGACATGCTGAGCGATTAGTTTGGCGTCTGCTGTCCCGATCGAGTATGCAAAAGGTCTTTCGTGGAAAGGCTTTAACCCACGACAAGGAGTTGGGAGAGCTTTGGGATGAGGATCAAGACGGCAATGACTGTAAGAAGGGAACATTCGCTGAGCTATTCCGCTATGGGTGCGAGAACTTCAGGCAAACGAGGGATGCAATCGCATACGTTAAAGCACCACGACCTGATAAAACATATAGGAAGGGTTTACTAGAAGTCTAGAGTTCTTCGATATGAATAGTATAAGTTTGAAAGCAGTTAGTCACTATATACTAATTAACTTAAAGGGATACTTACGAGCAATTAACATCGACTAAATCTAAGTCGAAGCCCTATTTTAAGCGTATCTTGTACTAATTCCGAATCCGAGCCCTTTTTTAAGCGCACCTCAAATTATCTATCGCTCTTTACGTACCTACCTATCTAATAAAATATATAAGCTCATCGACATAAGTGGCTGCAAAGTTGAAAATGACTGGAAGGGTTTAGGGATCGTGACAGAGTCTTTCCCCGGCCTTAGACGCAGTGCTATTAATGGTCTAGCTCCTTGATGCTGTTGGTCATGGCCAGTGTTGATCAGTCCAGCTGGTCAGTACGGCTACCAAAGGAGAGCCAAAATGAAATTGATTTATCCAGTCCGACGCATCGGATGACCGGAATCTACGCTGTCATGCAAAGTGAGGGCTTGTCCACCGGCGGCTTTTGCGAGGTGACCTTTCGATTCGCGAGATGGTCGATGCTTTCTACCATGTATGCATTGACATAGCCGACTCGTTCTAGATCTGCAATGTCGACGTCTGCTTCCTGTCCCAAGAAGCTTTGGATCCGAGTGGTGATACACGCAGCGCCGTCTTCTTGTCCGTGGTCACTCCGGCCGGAGGTCATGATGATTCCTTGTAGGAGTAATGGATCATCGTTCCAGCTTGGGACGAACCGAGATCCGTACCGCCCGCAATCATGCGATTATCGCTGTGCCACGTCTTACGCTCGGAGATTTTCCGACCTTATGTACGCTGTACTCACTACTAGAACGGAAGACTCTCGGCCTTCGCGTTTGGTATGCGCGCGAAGCACTACTACCGGAGGAACTCTAGACCAAGTCTCCGAGAATGCTTATTCGACAGCAATTCCACTCACAAAAAGTCAAATGTGCGAAGCATGGCGTTTCGTTTTCAAGAACTGTTATCTCATTTCGTCTTCGCAGACGAGGTCAATCCCAACGACTCCTCAGCAGCAGCATAATGCATCGAACAGGCATCCTTCCAATTCAATTTCGGTGAATCCCCAGACAACTTTCGCATCCCGTACGCTCCGTGTCATGTTTATCGGAGCGGGCATGTCCGGTTTGACCCTCGCTCACGACATGAGAGTCAACCTCGACCTGCAGGAGTTGATCGACTTTGTAATCTACGAGGAGAACAAGGATGTTGGAGGGACTTGGTTCGAGAACCGATACCTAGGCGTTGCGGTATGTGCGTCACATCGTGTTCTACGCTCCCGAGGCTGATGCCTACATTACGAACAGTGTGAGATTGTGAAGCTGAGAATTGAGTGTATTGAGGTCCCTATGTAGAGCATGTAGAGGGGAGGGCAAGGCCCCCTTATATACAGGTGAATAGAGAGGAATAGGAACGTACAGGGGTGCGTTCCGGCGCAACAGAGATTCTATCGCATATCTACAGTTTTCCATTCACACCAAATCCGGGCTCATCTTCTTTCTACTCATCGGGGCGTAATATTTACGCATATATCAAAGAAACCGCTCTCAAGCATCAACTCGACGACTTTTATTCCGCTAGAAAGCGCTGTAAACTCTACAATTTGCGATGAGACCACGAGTAGATGGCACCTCAACATCCAGTATCATGCTAAGGAGATTCAGGATCAATGTGATGTGCTTATCAATAGTGCTAGATTCTTAAAGTAGGGCTCTGAGCGGTTGTCGTTGCATTGTACCTCCCACGCTGACTGCTGTTCAGCAAGTGGAAGTGGTCCGCGATCGAAGGCCTGTCAGACTTCACGGGCGAGCTTGTTCATACGGCGCATCGGTCAGACTCCTGCTCCCTTTCGAGGAGATTCGGAATACTGACCTGCTTGGTGGGGACGGAGAAGATCTATGTTTCATTGGGTTAGCACCGAATCCCAAAATTGATATATGTTCGGGGAAAAACTTACGGTCCAGCTCCTCGAGAGTGAGCTGCTTGGTCTCGCGCAAGAAGCAGAAGATGATGCCCCATGCAATCAAATTCAGGCCGGCGTAGAAGGAAAAGGCGCCGACCTGCGTCATGGCGTCCACCATGGGGGGGAAGGTGAGGGACAAAATACCGGCAAAGGTGTTGTTGATGAAAACGGCTCCGGCCATGCCCTGCTCACGCTGGATGGTGGGGAAGACCTCGGCGGAGTACTGAAGGCCACGGGTCCTTCACCGAGCGAGTAGGCGATGGTGAAGAGGTAGATGAAGAGAACAATGGGACCAACCCTAGTGCTGGCTTGAGTTGTGGTAAGCAACTCTTTAGGCACGTCGGCATATGTGAGCGTGGAGAGACTGGTTGCGAGCAAGAAAATACACATGAAGGGGAACGTGATGAGCGTCAGCGTCCTTCGGCCCTTGGTGTCGATGAGGAAGAGGATGGGGATGGTGAAGACGACCTTAAGGGCACCGTATCCGAGGGAGGCGAACAGAGCTTGGTTCTTGCTGAAACCGGCGTCGGTGAAGATGCTGGAGCTGTAGAAGGAAATGATGTTGATACACACATCTGCTGGGGAATCATGGCGGTTGAAGCTCCGTAGTTGGCGCGACGAATGCGAGGGACGGTGAAGCAGTCGGCCAAACGGCGGAAGTATCCCTGGCCACCGGCGACCTTCATCTCCTCGGTGTAGATGATGTATGAGTAATATTAATCACGGGCAGCGATGATGGGGTGGGCGCGCAGGCGGTCTATGGATCGAAAGCCCTTTGTGATCTTGCTGTGCTTCATCAACCAACGCGGGGACTCGGGGCAGAAGTAGATACCAGCACCGAGGAGGAATGAAGGGATGAAGGCAGAACCGAGCTCCAGACGCCAGGCGATGTCACCGACATCTTTGACAATAACGTTGGCGCAGAAATCGAGGAAGATACCGCTAACGACCCACAGCTACCAGAACATTACCAAGGCACCGCGGATACGAGCTGGGGCCATTTCGGCGGAGAAGATGGGCACGGTAGCGTTCTTTGCACCGATTCCAATACCCATGACGAAACGAACAGCGAAAAGTTCCTCCTAGGTCCTCGCAAATCCAGAGCCGATGGGGGGTGCGGTCAGGCAGAGGGGGGTGACGAAAATCTCACCCCGTCGACCGAGGTAGTGGTTGAGAGGGTCGACAATCCAAGCACCGATCAAACCAGCAGTCAAGAAGATGATGGCGTTGGTGAGACCAATGATCCATCGACCTTCGATACCGCGCTCGGAGAGGCCAAACTCCTGGGGGAAACCCAAGTTGACACCGTTGAAACCGGTCTGATCCCAACCTTGAGTGGCAGCACCAATGGCACAAAGACCAATCGAGTACCAGAACATCTTGGGACCGTGCCATTTGTGGTCGCGCTCGTAGATGAGAGCGGCACGCTCGTCCTCGGTCAAGTCGGTCAAGCTCTCAAAGTTGTCTGGATCACGTGCCACGAGCACGGCCTTGGTGAACAGAGTGACCTTGTCGGCCATGCCGTTGGCCTCGGCAAAAGTGGCGGCATCTGTGGTGACGGCCTCGAGGGATAGACGCTGCGGGGTTTGTTAGCCAGGCCATCCATTCATGCATCGCACGAACAACTGTCAGTGAGGTAAATGGAATTGAACGCACCTTGAGAGGGTTGTGAACGGCGACGTCGGCGACGACGGAGCTGGCGCGGCGGGTAGCATCAGCAGGGCCGGCCTTGTCCTCGACGACTTTCTCGTCGTGGTTGGGGGCAGCGACCTTCTCGTCCTGGTGGAAGGCAGGGTCGTTGGTCTCGACGATCTTCTCGTCGCGGTCCATGGCTGTAGATGTGATGGAATGGATTGCAATTAAGGTAGGAAACTAGCTTAAGGTGTCCTGCCAATTGATAGTGGACGTGGTGGTGATGCGGCGAAAACGGAAACGGTACAAGGCAAGGCCATCAAGCCAAAACAGCGCCACCCATCCACCAAATGCCGCCAGCACGTCACTCTCCCACCCTTTCCCGCCGTATACCGTCGCATGGAGCTTTGACGATGCCCGTCTATCAAGAAGAAAAAGATTCATCAAGAAGGAGGCTGGACTTTTTGAAACCAGAGGTGAAGAAAATGTCCGCGGCCACGACCACGACTACGATGCGGCTAAAAAGGCTGGGCGATGTCTCCGGATCCCCGCAACAAGCCCCGACAAGCAGGCCACCAACGTGCCAATGGCCACCCACCCATGGCACGCACGGCGTTGGCATTTTGTGGGGATGATAGGTTCCTTCAACATGCTTCACGTTCCTTGGTTCGCGGCGCGGTTGCTGAGCAGCAATGGAGAGCTTCCAACGGGCAAGGGCCCGCTAGCCGTGTCCGTCCTGCCTTGATCAGGCGCTTAACTTGAGTCTTCCTTCCAAGCCCAAAAAGGCCAAGCAATGCGGCACCCACAACAAAGCCCATCCACGAACCACCTGGCCAGCTACAGGAGACAAGCCGCTACAAGGACAGGGATGTACGTTGGCGCGGTTGGTAGGCCGAGCTAAAAGTATAGTGGGCCGAGCTGCCCCCTCAAAATTTAAGGCGCATTTCACGTTGGTCGACTTAGTAGCTCGTGGTCGTTGGGTTACTGCACCTCACGCGGGCCCGACGCGCCGCCGGTCCCACATGTAGGTGGTCGCGACATCGGTCGCGGGGTCTTTTGTACGTCGTTTGAGGACTCAATTGGCCGTACGAGGGTCGTCTCATGCAAGTTCTCATCCAGTAATAGATGCCCCCGAGTAGTCGCAAGAACCGGCAGTTGATAACCCTGCTCTGATTCGTCTACAACTAACTAATAATACGACTCCGGCGACTTGTTGAATTCTGACCAATAATCTGCCATCAAACCAGTGACGATCCTGTCCGGGTGCAGATTCCGAGCTGAAATCGTACAGCTGCATGCTTGGCAGGTAATACGGCTCAGCTACCCCACTTCAAAAGCACGAGGCTCTGTTCAACTTCAGCCTGGTCCTCATAGACCAAACTCCACAATGTCGCTGTCGTGCTGCCCATGGCGCGTGGGGCGAAACCGGCAGAAGATAGAGCAGTCCAGCGTTGAGGTAACGCGAATAAGCTCAGCACCGACCTCAGCACCGACCAAAGCTCAAGCTCCTGCTCCGAGCTCGCAGTCTCAGCAGGAGGATATCAAGCCCCAGACCTTATCGAATTTGCCGGTTACAGCTCCTGAAGAATCCGGAAAGACTCCTTCGCTACCACCAGAACCTAAGCCTAAGGAAGCACCGTCGCAGCTGCCCGGTAAAGTAGGCTTACCGAATAGCCAGCAAGGAACAACAGATGCAAGCCACGATAAATCTCCCACAATCGAGCTGAAGGCCGTCACTGAACCTATTTTAAGCGGATTGCGACGCGTCGCAACTGACGCTGAGCCCACTAAAGATTTATGGAGCAACGCATACGATGATCTGAAGAGTAATGACAGCACAATGCGCTTGATGGAGATATACGAAAAGATCTTGTCCTGCGAAAAGCTGTACAGTATGATGACCGAGAAGAAGGATGGGGAAGATAGCCAAAATATTGACACCGGTACTACCCCTTGCTCACCAACTGTGCGGACTAATAGCTGACCTCAACACGCGAGATACCTTTGAGCAGTTTCCGAACTTGTTTGCCAATTTAAAGCGAGAGGAACGTGTTAAGAAGATGCAGGAAATTGCCGAGAAAGGCTTTGAAAGAATGGACAAACGGATTTCATCAAAAGTGAGCAAAGGTATGACCGAGGTGACCAAGCTTGTGAACAGCTCCAAAAGCTTCATTAGCGAAGCTTTGAAAGGCTGTGAATCAGCCTCGTTGGCTTGGGCTGGTGTATGCGTATTCATTCTTCCTGTGAGTTATTCCAAGCTTTCCCATGTCAATGGTCAACTAAACTCCCTTTAGGCTATCGTGAACGGGTTCGAACAACTCGACGAGCAGCGTAAGGGACTGGACTACGTTAACAACAGAATCAAATGGTACACTGGGTTACATGACATCCTGCTCTCGCGAAAATATTGGAAAGACATACGCGATCCCAAATTCGAGTATATTTTTGTGGAGGCGAAAAGGGCAGTTGGTCGCCTATATTGCTGCCTCATCGAGTACCAGGTCCGGTGCGTCTGTACATTATTCGCGAAAATCGGGCGCGCGATCATCAACACCATCAAGAATATCCTCGTCTGGGATGACTGGGGTGGCAAGCTAAAGGAGATTGAGGGGTTGGAAACCCAGCTAAAAGACTATGCCAACACATTGTTGGAGGTCAAACATCAAGATTCCCTAAGCGCCCTTGTTCACCAAGGGCAAAATCAGGTCAACCTGCTCAGCAAGGTTGAAGCGGCCATAAAAACGATGGTAGAGACTAACGCGCAAAGTAATCGCGAGCAAGCGGAACGGCGATCCCGGAAGCAGTTAGCGTTATTTGACGGCACGAAGTACAATACGTTGGACCAATTGGTAGCGGTTCGAAAAGAAAACACTGGGAACTGGTTACTGGAGCATGAAGAGTTCAAGAAATGGGAATCTTCAGTGGCAGGATTGCTGATCGTTGAAGCTAACCCGGGTCGGGGCAAATCAGTCCTCGCAAAGACCGTGGTAAAGAGGCTGATGGACGATACCACTAAGACGACGTGCTATTTCTTCTTTACTGGGCGATTTGAAAACCATAACAAAGCAACCATATCTCTACGTGCTCTTCTCCACCAGCTCTTTACCAAAAAACAGGACATATTGCTAGGACTAGGAAACGACATAGAGAAGAAGAACGAATCCTTTACAGATGACTTCGATGCACTTTGGGAAATCTTCATCCTAGCCACCAGGAAATGCGACCGAGGAGAGATCGTCTGTGTTTTGGACGCACTCGACGAGTGCAACCACGAGGATGGAAAACTCCTACTTCAGAGACTAGCGGACGAGTTCAAGGAGGATATGCCTTTTCGAATATTGATTACGACACGCCGGAATGATGACCTACGCTTGAAATACGAGCTTTTCCAAACATACTCGGTAATCAATCTAGAGGAAGAAAGCGGCAGACTTCAGTCCCTCAGCGAAGACATCAATGCTGTAATCGATCAAAGATTTGACACCTTGGTCAAGAAGCACCGTGGAAGGACTCCAATTCCGCAGCGAAAACACGAGGCTTTCAAAAATATTCTAAAGGGTGACGTCGAACAGCGTACATATCTTTGGGTGGACCTCATCTTCAGATATCTTGATGCTGTTGCAGCTCCAGGTAAACCGAGCGGGTGGGATCGCGTATTTACGAAATTACCGGATACCTATTCTACAGTTTACAGGGAATTCTTACAAGCAGTTCCACCGGAGAATCAAGCCACTGTGAGGGAAATTTTTGAACTGGTAGCAGCTGCAGTCGAGCCCTTGGGCGTCCAACCCACCAACGTGGCCGCAAATATCGAGTTCCCCAAGGATGTCGAGGCAAGGTCGGGTCTTGAAATGTCGAGTTCGGAAGGATTCCAAAACTGGATCAATAGCAACTGCGGATTCTTGGTGCACGTGTATGATGGCAAACTTTACTTTATTCATCAGACCGCCCGGGAATTCCTTCTATTATCTCCAACCAGGAGCGAGCCCGCGTGGTTGCAGTCTTTCACAATCCAGGCCTGTCATCAACTTGCCGCAGAGCGTTGCATTGCATACCTCTCGTCCCAATTTCTGGTCGACGACAGCATGGAGGTGCTCCCAATAGAAGATATTAACCCAGAAATCAGAGATGGTACTCTTGAGCAATATCCTTTCTTCGTATATTCGGCTCTCTATTGGTTAAATCATGTTACCCACGCGTCGGGGAAGACGGAACTCAACATCGATGAACAGAGAACTCTGATACACTCGATTCTGAATGCTGTCACTCTGGAAGATCCCGAGGCTCTTGCGAAAAGATTGATTAGGGTCAGCACCATGCTGGGAACCGGTTACCGGAACGCAGGGGCCTTATCTCTCCTCATGGTATCTATCGGCATTGCAGAGCTAGCCATCCGCGTTTCACCGTTGAGCCATCCATACTTGCCGGAGTGGTTGCAAACTCTTGGGAACCAGCTTGTTCTGCGATTCGAGAAATTACACTCTATAGCAGATCTCAGCCGCGCAATCAAGCTCTCTAGGGAGATTGTATCTTACACCCCTATTGACCACCCTAGTCTGGTTCATCGGTTAGGCTGCCTTGCAAGCTGGCTCGGCAAACGATTCGAGCGGACCGGAGAAGTGATGGACTTGGATGAAGCTATTCATCTTCTTGAACAAGTTATGTCATACATACCTGCTAACCCCCCCGAGAAGCCAAATCATCTGGCCGCCCTCGGGTATTGGCTCGGCCGGCGGTTTGAGAGAACAGGCACAACAGATTATCTCGAAAATGCCATTGCGCTTACCCAGGAGGCCATTGAACTCACGCCCAAAGGCTCCCCGGCTCTCTCCAGTCGGTTGGCAAATCTTAGTGCTCAGCTTGGCATGCGGTTTCAGTGCAAGGGAAATATGGATGACGTCGATCACGCCATTAGGCTTGCTGAGGAGGCTCTGGATGCCACTCAGAATGATGACGTCGAATGTGCCCGGCAGTTGCAAATTCTGAGCGATCAGCTTGTCGGAAGATACAGGTGGACCGGGGAGATGCATGACCTTGTTCGAGCTTTGGAACTCATGCAAAAGGCTGTGAGTTTTACTCCGGAGCACCATCCTGACCGGCCTAATCGACTAGCCGTTTTTGGGGAGCGCATTGGGAGGAAATTTGAGCGAACGGGAGGCGTGGATGATCTTGCTAGAGCCGTTGAGCAGGCTAAGGCCGCATTAGACGACACACCGGACGATCATCCAGACCGAGCTGGTCAGCTAGCTACTCTTGGAGGTCTAATCGGTCAACGATTTGAACGGACGGGAGACAAATCTGATATCTATGGGGCTATTGAATTAGTCGACAGAGGACTTATGAGGACTCCACTGGATCACCCTGATCGGGCCCCCCGGTTAAATACTCTCGGTCGCCAGCTTGCTAGAAGATTCAAGGAAACAGGAGATCTGCAAGACATCAGCCGGGCTATTGATATAGCAGAAGACTCAGTCAAGATTACAGCGAGGGAACATCCTGATCTAATTCAACGCATATGTACGCTTGTGGAGAATCTCAAGGAAAGACACATGAGATGTGGGGATCTGAAAGACCTCGAAAAAGCTACGTCATGTCTTGAGGAAGCTTGGGATTCCCGCAACTCACCACCTTCCTCACTAATCCGTCTGTTAAGGTTGCAGGCTCAACTCCTTGCTATAGGCAACAAATGGGAAGCATCAAACCGGATTTTGTTCAATGCAGTACATCTTCTCTCGACCATGTGTCCCCGTTGGTTACCGTTAACGGACAAGCAGTATCTGCTCTCCGAGTTTACCGGTCTAGCATCAACGGCTGCGTCTGTCGCACTGAACGCGGGAGAGTCAGCTTATGATGCACTGCAGTTACTCGAAAGCGGCCGAGCTATTATTGCGAGTCAACAACTAGAGAGCTCAATGGACATGGCCTTCCTTGAGCAGATCCTGCCTGATATAGCGACGGAATTTGTGGCCTACCAACGAGAGTTGGCCATAATTGCAAACCGGAATTACGATGGAACCCCAGAAGTAAAGTCCTATAGTCAAGCACTAGAACACCGTCGAGAGATCGAGCAGAAGCTAGAGATGTTAATCCAACGTATCCGCACAAACCCCGGATTTGAAAGGTTCCTCCTACAGCCGACGCAAGTGGAATTAATGGCTGCGGCAGATCCGGATCCGATTGTCGTTTTAAACACAAGTCCTTATAGGTGTGATGCATTCATTATCGAGCGGCATCAAATCACGGCATTACGCTTGCCCGACATTTCCGCGTCTGAACTCGAGAAAAGAGTGAGACGTTGGAGCCACAGCTCGACATTACGGTGGCTTTGGGATAACATTACCAGCCCATGCCTCAAAGCACTTGGGTACGAGGGTGTACCTACAGACGAACAATGGCCGCATGTGTGGTGGGTTCCGACTGGACCTCTTAGCCTCCTACCTATTCATGCAGCTGGGGTACATGAAAAAGGGTCAATCGATACAGTTATTGACAGAGTCATGTCCTCATATAGCTTATCTGTCAAGACGCTAATGAGTCTACGCCAGCGGCGTGCTCGACAGAGCGATAGACTAGGAGATGGCAACTCTCTCATCGTCACAATGATCCATACGCCTGGAACCCCCAACCTCCCACAAGTAGTAGAAGAGGGGGAAATGGTTGAACAACGCTGCACGTCAATGAACTGGTTGCCGGTAATGTTACGAGACCCGAGCCGGGAACAAGTGTTAGAAGCCTTGGGATCTTGCGATCTGTTCCACTTCACGGGCAATGCTAAGAGCAATAAAACGAATCCTGTAGAAAATGCTCTCCTTCTATCAGATTGGCAGACGGCTCCACTGACTGTGGCAGACCTTTCTCATTTCAAACGCAAGCGTAGACCGGCGTTTCTCAGCTTTCTCTCCACTTGCGACGTTGCTTCTATAGGAGGCCAAAAGCTTGATGAACCGATGCATTTGGTCGGCGCCTGTTTGCTCGGCGGCTTCCAACATGCTATCGGGCCTCTTGGTGAGGTAATGGACGATGATTGCTACCATGTGGCTAAGGTCTTCTATGAGAGTTTGCAGAAGGAAGGGAAGACGGACTGCGCGGTATATCGCGCCCTTCATAAGTCTGTGAAGAAAATGCGAGACGAAGAGGTACAAGATGACACGGCGAGTGATTACGGCTCTGAACCCGATTATTTTCACCGGGGTATCCGTCCTGACTGGGTCCATGGCCGTGATCATAAATGGGTTTCCTTTGTCCACTTTGGTGTCTAGGTTCGGCGTAAGAAGTGTAAATGATCTTTTAGGCTAAATAATTTTAAGCACTTTACTCCACTAAATATGCCATTTCACTTATAATACCTAAACGATCGATAACCTTCCCATGCAAGTACCACTATCCCCCTATCTGGACTTTCTTGATATATTACTGATAATCGATACATATTTTGTTGAGGACGACGACAATTTCTGTTCCCTCAATACCTATCATCCCAGCTTATCTGATTCTCTCCATAAACTCGCATTGTCAATTTCCCAATATCCATTTGCATCGGCCAGCCCTTACACAAGGGCGCCTGAAAAGAAAAACGCTATTAAGAATAAATTCCACTTCCTCTTACCCGATGCCCTGGGCTTCCAAATCTCCTTCGAAGCCGCCGTAAGGATTTTGTCCGGAGCCTCAATCAAGCAAACACCTGCACAGCCAACGATAGGTCTCGAAGCACTACTTAAAGAAGGTGCGGTACGCAAACTTACACCTCAAGTTGGAGTTATGGTTACACGGCCGACGCATGATAAGGTAAGAAGCATAAGGCATTGCTGTCAATTAGCAAGGGGCAAATCGGGCAAGTTTTCCGATATCCTCAGAGCGTGATCCTGTCAATCGATATAGGGTATTTCGGCCAGAGTCAAAGTGGACATTCGATGATTCAAGTCGAGAGAGAGAGACGAGGCTGGTGAAGAAGGATGGAATAAGAGCTACTCGCTTCAGTGTTGTTGATTTGACGCCTTTTGGTGTTGACAGAGGTATTGTAACTTCTCCCCACGCTTGAATACGTGTCTCAGAGTTGCCTGCGAGTACGACATCATCATCGGCGGCAGGTGCCTTCTATTGGAATTCGGCGGGGTTGTTGCAGACGTGGATATCAGTGAACAGAGAACGCGGTGAATTGAAGGCCACAGAAAGCAACAGTGAATTAAAGAACAGTGATAGATTAATGAGCACCTAGCTCATGAGAGGCAGCTAGCTTATTGAAGGCAGCTTGCGCCTTCCCCTACATCTCATGATCGTAAGATGCTGCTGGCGCAAGCACACCTTCTTCTGACCCATTTACAGTCTGACCTATATACTTAACCTAAACCGCCTACTTCGTCCCTGCAAAATCCAAGACGACCGGGGACCGCGCCACATCAAGGTACACTGTCACGCCTACTTTTTCAGCCTCGGGAAGCAAACTCTTACATCGGGCTTTGTAGGCTTCGTCGGCAATTGATGGGCACGATACGCGAATCTCTTTGAGAGAAGGCAACTGAGCGTCCTTTTTCTCAGCAAAGCCTTGGAACATGGTTTCGAGCGTTCGGTCGTGCTGTTGCGGCCTCCCCTTGAATGCGGGAACCCCGTCGCCCATTTCATCTATGGAATCGTGGCCATCGTCACGACCTTTCCATTCGTCTGATCTCAGGAACAGCCTCGTGACCGAAGCAGGAACGAGGCCACACATCAGGAGATCGACATGAGACCGGTCTGCATCCGCTACGGAGTCCGTTCCCATGCTCTCTTTAGTCTCGAGTTGGGCGGCGGATCGGATCACGCACGTTGCAAGGTCAAGAGGGATCTCTAGCTTTTGTAGACGCGCAAAGCCACGCATAGTCGCTATTCCAAGGGCGATTTTGCCTATAAAGTCGTACGTCGTAATAGACAGCTCTTCGAGATGGCTACCCGCCTCCTTGACGATAGTCGTAACGAGCGCGCAGATATCCCAGGGTGCACTGACCTGCTTGCGCGAGTGGGAGTAAACGAGCGTTTTCAGACGTGGTGTGCAGCGCAGAAAGTGTTCCATCGCAGGGCCGTCGAGGTTGCTGCTGAGCAAGTGGGCTATTTCCATTGTCTCGCTGACAAGGGGCGGGAGTGATTGACATAAGCCCTCTTCTCCGTGGGATACTGAGCAGGGGCCGTGGAATGAGCGGATGCATGGAAGGCCTAGGAGCGGAGTGATCTTGTTCAGGACAACGCCTTGCCGCTCTACCAACGAGCGAGAAGTCTTCAGAGTGGTCAACAATGAGAGACTGGCATTGATCGAAGCGGTGTTGGGTTGGCGCGCATGGTCGACGATGGCCTCAAGAAGCTTCTCAGTGTCCTTGTCGGGTTTCCACAACTGTGGAAGTACTATGGACTTGACGTTGGGTAGTAGTGTCAGGAGAAAGGCATTGGCAGCTTGACAATAGCGATTATCCTCAAGATCTCGTTCATACTTGGTAAAGTAGTCCTGCCAATCTGTACCTAACAAGTACCGAGAACTGGCAAATAAGTCGCGGACGGTATCGGGACGATAGCCACTGTCTTCCATCAACCATAGCCGTCTACCGACAGGTAGTCTAAGATCCGGCTTGAAATCTGCATGCTGTATATAGCGTGCAACGACTGGCTCTTCAGCGATCCGGGCAATAAGCTCAAACGATGTCCTGATAGTAAAGGAATGCTCTCCAAACTTTTCGTAGTAATTGAAGTTGTAGAACTCCGAGCGGAGTATATTATGCTGCTTGATAAAGGGTTTACAAAACGAGTGAAGCCTACGGCAGGCCAGACATAGGCTCTCGAAGCCTTCTGGAATGGCATGGCTGACGATGGGCATAAGGAGCTCGTCGGGCAATCTGAGCAAGGCCATGGCGACGTTGTAAAGTTTAGTTAGGCAACAGTCTCAAGATGAAACTTCGGGGTCCTGCGATATATAGCAGACGTTGTTCCGTGGTTGACGTCATGCCTCTAGGGCAGATCCTGCTGGTAAGACTTGGCGACTGAGGAAGGGAGTCTATTGGATGGATGTTGGCGCGCGCGTGTGTTGGAATATCTAAGACCCGCTTACGTCATGGTAGACTGGATAGATTCCTCTGAGGATTTCGGTTCCTTACTTAATCAATTAACTTCTCACTTATACCAGTATCCATTACAGTGTTCACTTCAACAGTGTGGCGTCTGTCAGCCTTACCAGCTCGCCAAGCCGGCTTCGCCATACGGCTCACCCTGAACCAACTCCTCTACTCCACCGCCGCTCCAGCTGCGCCCCGTAATACACGACCTTCCGCTGCCTTACCAACATGACCATCTTATTCGTCTTTCTTATTCGTCTTTCTTATTCGTCTTTCTTATTCGTCTTTCTTATTCGTCTTTCTTATTCGTCTTCTAAGAAGCCCCCATTGTAACGAGGTGGACCGACTCCTCCTTGCATCGTGCATCCGTGCGCGCGGCGCAGCATCGTGCATCCGTGCGTGCGGCACAGCATCGTGGCTGCTGCCTGGGGCGGACACTCAGAGTGGTATTCCTCCTTGCAAACACCATTCTTCCCTCAATATCTTATCCTTCCATCTTTTTTCTCATCAATGAAGGTACCGACTGTCGTCTGCCTTTTTGCAGGCGCCCAAGCAGGCCTCATCGCGAAGGCCGCTCAGCAACCCTTCCAAGTCCCGTCAGACATCGACAACCAAGATATCGGCGACGCTATTCCAGGCAACTCTCCCTTCCGCCACTGCACACAATTTACCCAAAAAAATAGCATCTTCCAGATGTCGTCGTTGGAGCTGCACCCCGCCCCACCAGACGTATACTCGTCAGTCCACCTTTATCCTCTGTCTGCCTGACAAAGAGGCCCTAATTAACTTCCTTATCAGCGGAGACTTCCTCTACTACAAGCTCAGCGGGACTCTCTCCTCTCCCATCACCAAAGACTCCGTCGTCCAAGTTAAAAACTGCTACAATGGCCTTTGTGGCGGAGGAACATGGTATTTTTGCGACCAACTGTTCCCAAGGGGAAAAGAATGCCCGCCGGAGAAAGGCGAAGTCGTTCTGGATATGGGGGATTGGATTCCATGGCATGCGCCCAAGGGAAACTATACAAAGAGATATATGGCCTGGACACCCGCTGGAGATTTCATCTTTTGTTTCAATGGTACAATATTAGTTAATGGGGATCCGCCCGGGCATAAAGCGGGAGGTCTTCAGGTTGACCGGTAAGACGGTCTGTCTGAAAGACGTATGGGCTGATTGACTGCCAAGCTTTTGCAGAGTGAATTGGAACTGTTTGACTGTTTGACACTCGATGCAGGCCTCGTTGTGACTGATCGATGGACTGATGGGGTTTTCACGTACTCAAATCGCTCGAGTTGGACGGCGGTTTTGTTCAACTCGTCTAGAGAGCACTCAGCATATCGTGACGCGGCACAGCATCTCGCGGCACAGCATCTCGCAGCACAGCATCTCATGATGCGGCACAGCATCTCTGTTGCGACACTTGCAGGTTGTTCGCCCAACCCCGATATCCGCCTTACTCTTTTTTCGATTTCTTTTCACACTCAACCCCTATCTCGAGCCACAGAGTTACAAGACCATACCGAATTTTTATCTTATTCAACTACGCCTTGGATCCTTACCTCGTTAGGCACTGTTAGATCATGGCGAGTACATTACATTAGTACGTGAATCTCTGGCTACGCCACGCCCCGCCTCACTAAACACCGATATTATTAGACTCGTATCACTTTCAATCCCTTCTTTTTCTCTACGCCGTCTGCGCCGTTTACGTGGAGGTAGGATCCACAAGTCTACTTCTCCTACGCCATCTTGGCCAACTGGGCGCAGCGTTAACATGATCCTCTGTTTCGCATCCGTTATTAGGATTCTGCTATGTTTCTAGTTATAAAACGGAGCAAATAGCAAGACACTATTAAATTTCTATTATAGTCCAAACGTAATATAAAAAGGTAGCATAGTATTTGTAACTGCTTTTACAAGTTACCGAGCCTTATCCCATTTACTCTTCAGCAATCCACTATGCATTTTCTCTTCTGTTTCCTCTTCTTTTAGCCCGTATTGGTGAGGAGTTGTGTGAGGTTGAAGTTGATACATCGAAATTCTAATTTTGTATGTAGGAAATGGCATAGCGTGGGCATTTAGTGGCGTTCGGCGAAACCCTCGGGCTCGCCCGTTCATAGGAGGGCCTTGTAGCTCCTCGGTTCCATCACAGTGGGGCTAGTACGATAAGGCAGCTTGCCGCACCGTCGCAAGCCACCATACGCTAGCAATTCGTTCTGGGGGACTGTTCCACTAGTCCGTGGACCAAAAGCGATTATAAGGGGGCATTAGGATCGAAACCCGAAAAGCCAAGCTCTAGGATCACTAATAAAGCTTTCTGCTTTCAGCTGCAACCAATCGGAAAAGCCCCCCAATTCTGATGCTTTAATTGAACGCGCATGTGACGGGGGATGAGAACAGGCTATACAGAATTTCTGTGAAAAATCGCTGGCTTGATTATTTACAATTTGCGGGGAACGGTTACCTAGTGCTGGAGCACTGGACCCCATCGCGCCAGACGCCAAAAAGCTGTCTGCGGAACATGATCAGCAACCGCCCCAGCGGCAAAACGTCGACTCTGGGGCTTCGGGAGAAGAGTCCGGTTACAGAACTTAATTTCTCTCAGCCCGCACTTGTCAAACATCCTTTAAACGACGCCTGCGCTTACGTTACGATACCAAAGTTCTTCAGCTGAGCATTAAGGCAGCCTTGACTTGTACGATTCCATAATTCAAATGTAAGTAGTATTCATTAGCAAGTGTCAAGAAAGCATAGCAGTGACCTATCTCATATCCGCCCAAAGATTCCCAATGAGGGTCTGGGGCGCTTGCGGGGTTGGTTGTTGGTGAATGTGGTTGGTGAGGGGCTGGTGAGTGACCGGAGGTCTGTGCTCCCAACACTGTACCTTCGTATGGCGACGCCAACATTGAACCACAAAAGCTTATGCGGCGCTTAGCTCACAGATTCTCAGCCTGCTTCAGCCAGTCTCGATGCGATTGCTTGGTCGTTCCTCGCTGCGCAATGATGGTACCATCCCAAAGCACTCCCCTCGCCCTTGGACTGCCCGTTCAAGCAAGCTCCGCTGGCAGCCTGCCACCCTGCACTCACCGCGCCGCATCGACTACGCCGAGCCCTCCAAAAAGCGAGTGCAGTTGGCAACTCGCTACTTAACTAAACAATTCAACGCGGCCTGCCTCGGTCCCTCTACACCGCTTGAACATATGAACGGACCCAAGCTGCATACGAGTCGTTCGTTACCATGACAAGCGAAATGTCAGCGTTCCCAGCTGTAGGCAGCCGCGACAACACGGTTGCGTGGTACAAGCCTACTCCGGTGAGGGAGAACTTACTGGAGCGGACGCGTGAGTTGTTGAAGACGTACGGTGGTCGCATTCCCAAGAACGAGATTGTGACGCATATTCAGCAGGTGGTGAGGACCTTCACATCTCCACTGTGCGCCTATGGCGTCCGTTGCGTCATCTTTGGGGGCTGTTCTCAACAACCATCCTTGAATTAAATGCCGACATCGCAAGAAACGTACAGAAAATGCACAGCGCGACGAAGCCTGGGATGTCTCGTCCTACCCTTGCATTGGCCAATTCCGCTTCCTCGCCCTCGCTCTGTCTTACACGCCCTCTTATTACTCAATCATCGCGCGCCTGCAAGCGCCCTCCGCCAGGTTCCTTGGTCTAGGCTGCTGCTTCGGCCAGGGTCTGCGCGCTCTGGCCGTCGAAGGCGTCATGGGCGGGGATCTTGATGGCATGGAACTGCACGGCGAATTTCATGGCCTGAAGCACAGGTTGTTGGGCGATGGCGACAATGTGTGCATGCGGGATGCGGCGCGATGCGTGCGCTAGGCACGGCGGCGGCGCTGCAGCCGCTCCTTGCTAGCATTGACGTCCTGCAAGCACCTGCGTTCTTGCACCTCTCTACATGGGAAAATCAGCTTGATGCGGGCGCTGCTATTGTTAAGCTAATGAAGGGTCAGGTGCAATAATTGTAGACATCCAGGTTAGGGGTAAGAACCGGGGCTGTACGAGCAGGGACGCATGTACTTGCACGATGCAGAGAGTTTTGAGAAGCTGTGGGCTGAAATTGGCCAGCGGACGACGAGCGAGTGGAAGGTGGAGGCCGTCCCGGCGCAGGATCCGAGGGAGAAGAAGCCATAGGACGACGGAAGTGTGGGCAAGTTGAACTTTGAGATAACGAGGGTGAGGTAAGGTGTCAATTTATCGTGACTCGAGTCGTGGAGGATCGGGAATCAACACGGAGAACAGCATTGGGAATACCCAGTTAGCTAGAGTAGATAAAAGCTGGAGACGTGTGTCTTCATCAGACTAGGATGGAGGTGTTAGGCCTCAGTCATGATTTGGCACGAAGAGCCACGGAAGTCGGCTAGTTATACTATATCGGGGTGCTTCCGATGAGATCCATCCAGCCTTCATCATACATATGCCTTGTGCACGCCACTCATTCAAGCCTCTATCTCGCTGCTTTCGTCTTCCCAACCATGGCATATCCTGCGCCTGTGGAAGTCCTGATAATTGGTGCCGGCATAGGCGACCTAGGTACCACCATCGCGCTCGCACAAAAGGGGCACACAGTGACCGTGTATGAAGCCTCACAAGCCCGTATTCCGGGAATCGGGGCCGCATAGTGCGATCACCTGGAGATTTGGAGGCGTGTTTAGCGAAGCCAGGTACGGCCGATTCTCCGCCTTTCCAGCAGCGGTATAATGGTCAGTAGATTGCGCATAGGGGGGCGGGCGATTCGATGGCGATTTATGGGTATCCCTGAGTCCAGTTTCTTGGTAATCTACAATGAAGGTAGTCGGTGAAAATGTGGGGCTGTTGAGGGGCTGAAATAAGCTGATACGAAGAGAAAAGTATAACATGGATTCATCGAGCAGATCCTATCGGCGTCTTCAACAATCGTGCCCGCGAGCTCGGAATACCAGTGCACATGGGTAACGGCTATTGACGAGACGGAACAAGGCGCAACTTTGACTCTCGCCGACAGAACACGCATCACGGGCGGTTTTCACCATTCGTGTTGAGGTCATTAAGTCGATTGCAAGGAGTTTTGTCCTCGGCCACGAGATGAGCATCAGATCTTCTTCTCCCTCACCACCCGCGTCCCTCTCTGGTACACTATCTGTGTATCGTCTTGCAATTCCTAATTAGAAGAGAGTAAGAGAATGTTTGTTCCTTAGGAGAGGTGCAACATGAGAGGGATGCGATAGCAGACAATAATGGATTTTGAGGTGGGCGATTCCGGTTACATGATTAGATGACATGAGTTTGGCTTAGATAGAGACGCAAACCGCAAGCAGTTTGCCCAAAGAGTTTTAAGGAACGAATATTGCGTAGGCTGCACTAAGCCCGATGGGACTGGTTCCTCCAACAAGGGGTATATCTAGACTAGATGAGCTTCTAATGGATTGTTCGGCTTTCCAGATGGCAACATTTAGTCAAGAGTCAGATAAGCCCGATGATTCGCCTTTCTCACCAAAGATGACGAAGGGACCCCCGACGTTGGCGTAAGTCGCCTCGACGTTGGCGGTGATGTTGCCGCCGACGACGGTGCTTATGACGCCGGCGTTGACGTAAGCCGCGTTAGCGCGCAGAGCATTGGGAGACATCCAGGGATCTAGATCGATTGCTGCCTTCTCCAGATATTCCAGATTGTTTCCGATCCTCTTCTTCTCCCATTCAGACAGGCTCCGCTGACGCTTGTGGGCAGGGAAATGTCTCTCAAGCTTGCCGATGTGCTGAGAACTAGCCTCCACGAGAGCCTCGGACCGCTCCCCGAGTGCCAGCAGCCGGGGCTCGAGAAGGCTAGGATGACGGGCTCGCCCAGATCTCTCTGAGGCTATCTTCTCTAATGTCGCCAACAGCGCTTGTGGCAGCTGTTCTAGGTCGGTAGGTTGATTGCGAGTAGTACGCTCGACGCTTTCTTCATTGACAGTTGTAGCCCATTCTTCGAACAATGCTATTATTTTGATCAACGCGCTCTTAACACCCTCAAAGTCCCTAGGCTTTGGGGTGATTCGCCCAAGGTTGGGGTCGTCGTAGACGTTGACCGCTTCGCCCCATCTTGTAAGACGGAGCCTGAGCACACCGAGTTGTAGCGCGCTTCGATCGTTGGTCCGTCCGCGCAAGGCATAGTCGAAGCATGAAACACATGTGATGAACGTGCTTGGAATGTTTTCTTTGTCGAGGTCGAGGTCGAACGGGTTTGACATGGCGAGGAGAACGAGAGAAATGTATGGCTCTAAAAACCGAAGAATTGCGAACCATTGTCAAATGTCGACTTGTTCGTGGTTTTATAAAAGAAGTCATGTCCCAATAGACTCAGGTTCCATTGGATGGTCTAGAAGCCTTTTCCCCCCAAATGTTGGCCAATCGGATTTCCTGCGGAAGTCCAGGCTTGGCATATGCAATACTAACTCGGATGCGGAAACCAATACAGAGTAGCATCCATACAAAAGGATTGCCGAAATGAAATTGATTAGAGGGGCGCTCACAACTGCGATGTCAGCCAGCCACAATCCACCCAGCCAGCTGATAGAACCGTGTTCGATAATTATTGGTCTAAACGCTGCTCTCACACGTTTGTCAGTGGGATGCCCACGTATCACAGGGAGCTACGCGTCCTGCTTCCCAATCCGGCTTCCCTCTCAAAAACCCTGCAACGACATGTGCGGTAAAGATCTGCACTCTTGATCCGGGTGTTCCCTGGCCACGCACGCCACCACCCGGAGAGTGCCAATGCTCAACAAACACTGGACTTGAAGAGCTCTTCAGCTGGCATTCTAGTTCAACCAGCAAGAGTCGCAGATATCTACATGGAACGGGAGAATGAGTATTGGCCACTGCTGGAAGCCACGCAACGGCGGTGGTATCCGGGGTTTGTCGAGCAGTTGTCTAATCAAGCTGGGGTAAGGCAAGAAGAAGGAAGGGCAGCAATGATCAAGTTTGAGGATGGAACTAAACCTTCGGTTCTGCCCCTTGAGACATCAATGGATTTGCGCGATTGCCTCGACGAATCTCCTTCTCCAACGTCTCCTGATGGCATCATCCGACGAGTATTCGTATTAGAGGGACTGCCGAGGGCATATATACAAGTCTTAGGATCCAGGCTCAAAATCCCACCTTCTTTCTTTGCGGCACACTGGGCTGGTCCAGCGAGCATTGTCGGCAGCTTGTTGAATAGAACGCCGCGAAACTACGACAGTCGGAACCGTTTCACTCTTCTATCACCGAAACTACACTGGGTGGAAATCGAGGGAGAGGAGACCGACGATGACCCGATGTACTTTATGGAATCAAGTGTCACTCGTCTGCTATCCCGCACAACGGTGTTTGGCGATCCGAAAGGTCCCTGGTTAAGTTTTGAGAGGCTTTCTTTTTGGAGCGTAAACAGAGGACGGTCCTGGGATGGCAAGTTCAATCCCCTCTTTTGTCTCCTCGGCATTGTCCAGTTACTGACTCTGACTAGCTGTGGTGCTGGTTGACCCTCCCCTGGAGGACTACGTACTGCATGCGGATAGTCGCTCGGCCCGGCGCGTCAAGATTTCTGACAATGTCAATACCCTGGATACAGCCAAAGATGGTGTACATCAAGATGGATCTTGGTACACCCCTGTTATGCCGGACTTGGAACACACCGAACAAGCACCTGACATGCGATCCATGTTCGATGACATCCTTCATCTCTATCCCATCCAGCCACGCCAATCAACCGAAGACCCGGCAACTATCACAGATATTTGCAGACAGCTAGTGCTATCGGCATGGACTGCCAGACTTCGTGTTGCTGAGGCTGAAATCATCCAGAAGCAAGTCCAGATGACCATTGGTCCAGGCAAGCCAAAATTCAAGGCCAAGTCATGGCTGGACGGATCCTGGACACGACCTTGGCGACAGAGAGAGTTTGGCGGCCTCGTACGTGCAAAGTCAGTTCTAGAAGGGATCAATTCAAGTCTCTTCTGGAACATGGATGCCTTGGGGATAGGTGGCACGAGCCAAACTACTGAAGAATGGGAAGCCCAAGCGTGGAGAAGTTTGGAAAGTACTCTCCTTAGCCTGAAGACAAGGGTAGATATCATGTCGGAGGCTTACACCCAATCCGTGTCTATACATGAAAGCGTTATTGGCAACAAGCAGGCGCGGCAGGTAGGATACTTGACGTCACTTGCGACATTCTTCGTTCCCGTCTCCTTCATCGCGGCGATATTCTCTATGGGCGGTGACTTTGCGGCCGGCCAAGACAACTTCTGGGTGTTCTGGACGATCTCAATCCCTACTGTATTAGTGGCATCATCCATATACGTCTTCGGAGGGTGGATTTTGAGCCGGCTACGAAAGTGCTCCGGCTCTCCAGAGGATGAAGAACATTCTGTATAATATAAATGGGCTGACTCATACATATAATCTTATGCCGTCTAAGAGCCGGTTTAGAGATGTCGTGATTGAAAGGGAGAGAAAACCGGTGTTTGAAACACCTTAAGACTTTTACTTCGTTAGCATGCTGCCTGGCACCATCCCCCTAACGCCCATTAGCCCCAAGATTAGTACCATAAGAAGCAGTCGTGACAATAAAGTACATAATCTGTAGGGAACTATAATATATAGCTGCATTTGCCTATACGGATTATAGGAGAAAGGCACGAGAATGATATGATAATAGGGGTAATAATAGGTACGAAATAAGATAACGGAGTTCCAGGATAGAAAGGGTCGGATTACGTAACTTTAGCCTCGAAGACTAGGGTAGATAGACCTTTCATTTCTCCATTTCTTAATGCAGAACTGAGTTTAGGGGTGTAGTACCAAGAAAACCTTTACAACTTTATTCCTTAGGGTATAAGGCTATTTCCATGATATTGCTATTGGATATTACTTTATTAAACTAGTTTAAGCGGTAACCAAGGGATTTTACCTATAACTTCCTTATAAAATTTATATATATCAGAGTTATAGGCAAAGGTCGCTGGCCTGTGCAGCTCGCTTGCCGCCTACGTTAGCTAATCCGGCGGCCTCAACTCAGGGCTTTATGTGCACAACCTCTTGGAAACCTTAATACAACAGGATGCAAGCGGCGACCGGAAAGAGCTCATGCATTCTATCCCAAAATCCTATCAATTTCGATAGGAAAAGCATTTACTGTACATTGTGTGCGCGGGATGCAAAGGCTTACACTAACGGAGGCGGTGAATAAACTTTTGGCCCCTTACCACCTCTAAAAAGTCCACCAATCACCTCGTTATCGACTCGTTAACTCTCATCGGCTCCTCTTCTACTCATATTGTCTCGTCCAACAAAGTTGCCGCTGCGAACTCCGAATGGGAAACGTTGAGTGGCCCAGGAAAATGATACTCCCAACAGACTCGAGGCTGGCGATTACCGGCGTCTTCCTGTCGTTCGTAGTTGTTATCTTCACCTTCGAACTGGTCACCATCATCTAGCAATTCGCCTTGCCCTTCATTCCGAGGGCCGGAAAAAAGCGTACCAAGCATGGCACTATGTTCCGACGTCACATCGCGCCATCTTCCATCGGCCTGATAGGCATCGTTCTAGTACCCCTCATCTTTGCCGGCAAGTACGGCGAGATGCCCGGGATGGGCCTGGCGATGCGGTTCGCCAACGCCGAAGTCGACAGCGACGTGGGCGGTGATGGCATCCGCGTCGCCGTCTGCCGACCTGGCCATCACCCACTTCTCCTTGGCCATCGCCCTTCTAGTCCAGACGGGTCGCGGGATGCTGACCCCCGCCGACGTCATCCTGGGCTCCATGATCCTCGACTCGCAGAACAGCGCGCTTTCCATCCAGCTTGTGGCCAAAGAGACGCTTGCGGCGCGGTGGCAGGCCGGCATCATCGTGGCGTGTCAAACTGGGTTGTACACCAACACGATCGCTCACCATCCCGCCTTTAACTCATCTAGCACCTCAGGCATGTCAGCACGATCTGGGAAATCCGAGATTGGAACTGAATGTTGGTAAGAGCGGACACAAAGAGATTCCAAGGGTACAAGTCAAAAATAGAGTTCAACACCGAGCACCCAAAAATTGGGTCTCCAGCGGAGACCAGAATATGACCCATTATACCAGGGGCACGTACAGTCCGTATCGGCCCGTCTATTATGCAATGTGAAAAGACTGAAAACCGGTGGTCAATTTTTTAAAATGGGCAGTCTTTTCACCAATATACATATTCAACCCGGATAATAAGGACATGCCGGAATTCCTAACCCAACAATTATAACTTCTCCATAGCCCGCTCTTTAGGAACATTTCTCATGACTCCATAATGTTATTGATAATCAACCCATCTAGATAATGTCATTTTTTGCTGCATGCAGCTCCCCTTCCAGTGCCATTTTCAGCTCCTCATAGGTGCGAGTCAGAGCGCGAAGGAGCGTCGCAGTCGCAGATCCGTCTCCAACAACAAGTGGATGCTGCAAGGACCCGATGAGGCGTGCCTGATTAACCATGATACGCGCAGCGCTGTGATAGCCGACCCGCGATAGGCACGCGGCCGCATCGGACGCGCGGTGGGCGCCTAAGGGAACCGCAAACTGAACCAGATGGTCGCGGAGATCCCGGGTGCAGCCAGCCTCAATCATATCCGCCAAGTGCTTGACGGCTTCGTGGTTGCCTAGCGTTCCTGCTTGCACGTCGTGATCGCCCCTCATGGAAAGCCAGCGGACTGCTGCCAGAATAGATCTTCTAATGATCTCCTTTTCCGAGACCTCCTGCATTCTCCGAAAATCCGTCCGCATAGTGAACGGTGCACCGTAGTCGATAGTTTCCGCCTTCCATGCGGTCATAAAATCGTCCAACGGTAGCGAAGCGTAAGGATAACCTTGGGGATCATGTAATTCAACGCCTTCATCGTATACACGAAGAACAACCACGTAATGGTCAGCACCGATAGGTCCCTCCTTCCCCGGTTGGTATCGCAGGTGCCCCATCTCCACCGGGCCGACGAAAACTGGACCCTTCTTGAGCTCTGCTTTGAGGCGCGCAAGGGCGTCGTCCGCATCTCTACCAATCACCACAGTCGATTGCCAGCCCATAGCTGCGATGGCATTGTCGAAGCCAGCATTTGGTGTCCACCCATAAGGGTCGAAGAACGGAGTTTTGCCGCTGACTAGTTGCATGCCGAACGGGCTGGAAGTGGCGAATTCAATAACCGCCGTCGACGGGGCATGCTCACCGAGCACCATCGCGAGGGAATAAGCGCAGCAATAGGGCCCGGAGCCGATGTAGGGGAAATGCTTCATAGTAATTGTCTCTAAATTCACAAAAAGACCCCGTCAATGGTGCCGAGGTTCGAGAGATCGCCGGCGTGATACTGCTGTTGTCGAGTTGGCTGTAAAGCGCCGAAAGGAGAATCTTAATCGCCTGGACGGTTACTTTAGTATGGACGGAGAGCGGCACTAATACTTTTAGTTGATGATACTTGTTGAGAAAATTGCTTACGTACGTATATAATAAGAATAGGTTCGTATATAGATGATAAGAGGTATGTACGGGAATGAAACGCTTTAGAGAAAAGAAAAATTTATATATTTTATACTCAACACCCTGTGTGTTAAAAAACAATAATATATTTTATACAATTCTAGTACGTTCTATATCTTAGTAATAGTTTTAAATTGAATAATTCTAGTGGTTTATATTCTATAGCTTATGTGCTCTCTGTTTACTAATATTTGCTACCAATACTTACTACCGCTAACAAAATCATTTCTCGCTAGTATTTCTTAGTAACCTATTTATTAAAATACTTGCAATTAACTCTACTATCTATTGAAGTAAAACCTCTAATAGCTAGCATCTAATCCCTCTTTCGTCTAAGAATAGTTCAAGTCATAGATGTAATATGAATATTTAAGACCTAATAGCTAATCAAGACTAAAAACGTTATTTCTTTGTGCCTTAAAGCACCACCAACAAAATGTATCAGGCTACCTCACACACCAGATCAGATCACATGACTGCTCCTGGCTGCTACGCCTCATTCTGTTCTATATAAGCTGCTCTCATACAGAGCTTTCACAATCAACCGCAGTTCTCACTTCTTTCCCTCACAGTGATTCACTCTGAACCCTCACTGTGATATAATGCCATGAACTTAAGCTGAACCAATAACACGCAAGGTATACTGAAAAGAGCAGCCAGACTAAAATCTAGTGATGACTCCTATCCATTATGGGTACGAACTAGTCAAGGACATAATATTGCTACTGAAGTCAGCAAACCTATGCATTGAATCTGTACCGATCGTATCGGGATATGGGTTCCGGTTGCAGCCAGGTACTCTAGAACACTTCGTGAGACTCTACCCGTTGGGTGGTAGCGTGCAGCAGCGGTTGGTATTTCTAAATACGCTAGCGGCCTCCAGCCTCGTATACAATTGCATGTTTCAATAATTAATAAACCCGTATGGATCTCTTCTGGGGAACAAGGGACCCATTGGCCAGTAGAATTCGCGGAAGTGTTACCATGGAGGACGCCTCTGCCCCGACTCGGAGGCTTTGTCCATAGAAAACCGTACGCTCGGAGTATAGACGATCAGAAAAGAAGCTAAAATCCGCGTTGGTTCCTAATGTAATAGCGCAAAAGCTCTCTTGCGCAAGAACGGATGTCAGAGCTACGACCATGCTCTGCCCATTCGCGGACCGGTCAGGTATCCAAGATGCAAGCTTTAGTGCTGTACGGCCAGTAGTAACGAGATATCATCCCATTTCCCTGTGCGGGTTCGTGGCCGATGCGCGAGCCCATATCATGGTCCAGGTAATAGAATGGGCAAATCAGGGTGCGTTGTGTTCGCTTCCTACAGTGTCGAGCCCTCAGCTACTATCTGCAGCCTCTTTCATAAGGCTACGCTAAGCTATAATAAGCTTCGAAACGTAGAAAAGTCACTTCCTCTAACGTGTTTCATAAGCGAGCCGTCCATACAAGCGAGCCGTCCACCCCAAAATACACCAAAAAACCCAAATTTTAATCTTAAATATCTAAACAACTACTTTATAATAATTTCTAAATTTTTTAATATAAGCTCTCATATATATAATATAGCACCTATTAAAATCTTAGAGTATATAGCCCAGTAGTTATAGAGATATTTAGAAATAGCTGACTTTTTGGCCCCCAAACTTTATATCTCAAAATATCTTTATAACTACTAGGTTACACGCTCTAATATTTTAATAGGTGCTATATTATATATATAAGAGCTTATATTAAAAAATTTAGAAATTATTATAAAGTAGTTGTTTAGATATTTAAGATTAAAATTTGGGTTTTTTGGTGTATTTTGGGGTGGACGGCTCGCTTGTATGGACAGCTCGCTTATGAAACACGTTATAACTCAGTGTTAGAGTGCTGACAACCTAATCCTTACGCGACTATCTGAAATTTTCGATATCGAAGTCCTAGCCAAGGCGCTGAGGCTGGATCGGGCAAAGCGTGGTCGGCCAGGTCGGCCATGTCCGCCAAAGTAACAAACACAACACCTACCTATTCCCGTACAACAACGCCCACCATATAGCCCATGGCATTCGTGCGGACCTTACAAGAGAGACTCCCGCCATGAAAATCCAAACGAATAGTTCATCGCATCTTTTCTAGGGCATTTGTCCTCTTAATGACCCTCGATTCCGCCGTTGTCGCCGCCTGGCTTTCCGACGTTGACACCGCGCTCACCGTGAGTCGCGGAAACAAGCCCAGCGCTCACACTCGCAAGCGGACCCGTGAGGCAGGGTTCGCATCGAGCCCTTTATATGGTCGCAGCCCGCTGCGACCGGAGAAGCGGCGTGCACTTGCTCCTGTTGAAAACAACATTTCCGCACCGCCGCCGCCCAGCCCGTCCAAGAGCCCCCGCAACCGAAGCACAGCCAACCCAAAGAGGCGGGCTATGACAGCGAGGAGCGTCGTGGTAGAGAAAGTCGGGGATGGCAAACCGCAGTCCAGGCGTGCTATGAAGAGCGTGGGCTTTGTGACGGAGGAGGCTAGGGTTCAAAGCATACAAAGAGATCTCAGGAACCAGAAGCGGAGGAAAGCCCCAGTCCTCTCGCCCACCCTTCGGCAATCAACTTTGTAAACGGGGGGGGGGGGGGGGGGGGGGGGGGGGGGGGGGGGCGGGGGGGGGGGGGGGGGGGGGGGGGGGGGGGGGGGGGGGGGGGGGGGGGGGGGGGGGGACGT